>NW_004624745.1:9393185-9464834 GCF_000247695.1 Heterocephalus glaber | reverse complement strand
AAAAAAAAAAAAAAGCACACAAGGAGGGGACATTTTGTTCTACCTTAAAACCAGCAATTAACGAAGAAATCTGTGCTTGTTCACACTTAGGAAATATGAAGTACAGTTATTGCCAAGGCAAGACAAAACTTGCTTTTTGAAAAATCCTGATCAGACCTTGAAAGTTGGGCAAAAGTGTGTTTCTACAGTCTAGAGATAGGGACCATAGAAGAGATGGTGATAAGCTGGTTTCTCCACTGAGCAATATTTAATGAAATGCTGTTACAAATGTTTCTTCAAAGTAAACCAACCCCGAATTCGGAGTGTCATTTTCCTGCTAATGTTCTAAACCTATTAAAGAAGAGAACAGAAGTCATCACAGGGAGTGCTTACAAGAAGCATAGCACTGAGAAAAGAAACTGACAATTGTCTTCAAAGTTTATCTTTGTGTTTAGCAGCAACTAAAATGAACACACATTGACAGAATACTTTTCCTAAATCATTTTGAATGCCACAAAATCTTGTACCTGATTTAGAATGCTTTATAGGCATTTCCAGGTATTAATATATTTTTAAAATTCTGCTATATTGTCAAGTGCCACAATATACAAAATGAAAGCTTCTTGAAGTTCTAAATTGTAAATAATTTGTTTTAGATAAAATTTTATATAAGATTCTGGCATAATCAATCATATCATTGTCTAATTTTAAAATTAGAACTTGGGATCTAATTTAAAATCTATCTAAGGTATAATGTATCTGTCTTGGTCATTTTGCCATTGTTGGGATAAATACCCAAAATCTACAATGTAAAGGAAGAGAGATTTATTTTGGCTCATGGTTTTAGAGGATTCACTGCACAGCTGGCTGTGTCCAGGACTTGAAGTGCATGGTGACAGGATCTTTAAGAGGACAGCTGCTCAACTCCAACTTGTGGTTGCCTGTCAGCAGAGAGAGAAGGTAGGAAACAGGGAGGGAGACACAGCCTCCAAAATCTCACACCCACCCAAGGACACACCTCTTCCTACTGGGCCACACATCCTAACAGCACATTCAGCTGTGAGATCATCAGTGCTTACTCTGATGAGTAGAGTCCCCTACCCATCCATTCAACTTCCAAAAGCCACATCTCAATACAGGGGCTTTGGTGGAAATATTTTAGATCTAAACCATAACAGTGACAAACATGCTTTATCATGTATTCATGGAAATTAAAATTGTTAACTGAATTTTTCAATTTTAATGTTGCTGTTATGCACTTTTTTTTTTTTTTTGTACTGGGGATTGAACTCAGGAGCTTGGCGCAATACTATATGACTAAGGTCTAGAATATTTTAAGAATAGTTAAAATAATTATAGCTACATTTTAAGGCAAAATGTAAATTCTCTCTGTATGGGTTGTTGGAAGATATACTATACAAGGGAAAAGAGACTGAAGAGCTAAAATGGCACTTCACACATCATTTAAACCTCTCCACAATTCTGTATTAGCACTGCAAACTAAGCACTCAAGGTATACATAAGTGTGAAACCTGAGGAAAGATTTTTTTCTATCACTTCAGGTACTAAAAAATATCTCTACATAAGAAAAGGCAACATTTTCCTTAACTATTACCAACATATTTTAGAAATGGCTAAAAAGTATAAAATATATTGTACCTTTGGACATACTTTGACAATTAGGAGGCAAACATTTAAAATAGAAAATAAAATATCATAATGAAGATGATAATTTATCATGTTGCCTTATATATTTTCTCAAAATGACCCCAAATAACATTATCCTGTCATCTAAAACAGATGACTACGTTGTAAATTCTTAGCCCATTTTAGTACTTCTTACTGCCCAGAATTATAAAAACACACTGTGTGATACAGAGAATTTCAGTCTCCTTCCAGATCCAAATGTTTCTACATATTTCAACTACAGAAAACATTATACTCAAAAATCATAGATGACGGGCCAGGGATTTAGCTCAGTGGTCCCGGCACCTGCCTTGCAATCACAAGGTCCAAAAAAAAAAATCATAGATGAGAATAATTATATTAAAACTACAATATTCCCCCCAAATATTATTTAGGATGATTTTCAAAGCAAGCAAAATTAACAGGAAATATTAGAAACAGTACCACATTTTCCCAGCATAATAATTTGGATCCTGATACACTATTTTGAACACTGGCAACATCGATAATGACTTTTTCAGTTAAGAGTTGATAAAAGGAGAAATGTTACTAAAAGGCAATTAATAAAACCTCAAGTAAAAGTAACAAGCAAAGATTGAACCAAAAAGAACCTATGACTGAATCTCTGGTTGTTACCAGAGAACCAAGTCTCTGTAAAATGGCACTCATATCCATCTGTTCTCTTTGGTAAAATCAGCTCTGGAAGTTATATATGCTTGTCACTATTTCTCCTTTCACATATTGTCAGTACACAAATTTTCCTTTGCTTTCCATTGTCATCTATAATGAGACAAAGGATTTCATTGTATCTCTTTTATAGGAAGGAAAATTGAAATTCCACATATAGATAAATCTATTTCAGACACTTGCAAAAACACCTTATCATTTACAGTATCCTACAGTGGAGTTCACACTCTTTCTGGTCATTTTTCCTTATGGATACAAAGTGAGATTGCATTTCTCTCCACAGTTATAGTTATAGCTATATGACTTCCAGTGCCTTTTTACAGACAAATGATAGAGGCTTGTGTCAGAAGGAAAAGTTAACAAACAGTTGGGATTCTCTGCCTCCTTTATTTTTCCCCACCATAGTAAACTATAATATGCACACAGTACTTGTCTAAATAGTTTAGGCCTCAATATGAAGAGAAAGAAAAGACAGGCCCAGTCCATAATAGACATGTAGTAACTGTAATAAATGAAGTTATTGTTAATTAATCAAAATTTAGATGTTGTTAGTAACTGCAATGTAACCAAGCTCAATATCTAACATTAATACCTAGAAGTCAAATGCTGCCATAATAAATGCTTTTAATACATGGGGCATTTACATAGGGGCTGTGTGGAGTTTGTCAAGCAATCTCCTAGGAGGAGCAGGAATGATGGAATTGAAGATACATATTGACACATGTTGTACACTGTTATCTAAAGTTGTAGCCTGTAAAAACTCAGAGGATAAGTGCATATATGTTAGGGTTTATATCTAGATGTCCATGGATGTCTTATATGATCATAGGTGGGGCTTTTTGGAGGTGGTTAGATCTAGGGTGTGTGATACTGGGATAAAGAGTCTGTGATAACTAAATTGGTTTAGCATAGTTCTGGTTGTAGATAATGGAAGCCCCACCTTGGGTGTGGTGGCACCAACCAATAGACTTGTAGCGTGAATGGAATATAAAGGGACCGAAAAGAAGGCAAGCTTGATGTTTGCTGCCTCCTGCCTGCCATGCCATGGACTGTTTCTCCTCTGGCATGCCACTGTGCCATGCCACCCTGCCTTGGAGCCAGCTGATTAAGGACTGAAACCTGTACAAATTGGGAGCCAAAATAAACTGTTCCTCCTTTAATGTTAGTTGTTTTATGTTTTGTGTCACTGATGAGAAAAGTAACTAAGACAATGTACCCAATGAACTTGGTGTTCTGCTAGAAAAAAGTCAAAACAAACAATGCATAGGTTGGTTCCTATTAGTTGAACTTGGCAAGCTATCTGTCAGAAGAAAGATATGAGATCAGAAGGAGATAAATTAGGATGCAGAAAAAGTAGAAAGTTGTCAGCTTGAAAGCATTGTACAGACTTGCACAGCTAGAAGAGAAAAGTGATTAAGAAACTGAGAGGGGCCCTGAATGAGGCAACTGAACTCAAACTTGCAGCAAGGAACAGATGAAAGGTAAAACTATGACACACACTGCTAGCAACTGCAATTTTACAGAGATGACTCACTGCAAAACCACAAAATCGATTTGGCATCTATTGAATCTTTTCTATTGGATAAAATGTCACAAGGGAAAAGGGACTAACATTGTGGCTCTTTTCTCTAAAGTCCGTAAAATGCAACATAACGATAATTAAATTGCAGAGAGTAGAATGGAAGATGAAAAGCAAAGAAATACAGTGATATTAAGGGTTAGATTATGAAAAGGCTAGGATAAAAACAATTTAAAAACTACTAGCTTTATAATATTTAACCTACCAAACAAAATATAACCAGGTATAAAAATCTTGTAGCTATTCAAGGTTTGATTGATCATTAGGGCTCTTTATCTCCTCCAGTTGAAAACAAATTCAACAAGCCTACTTAGAGCACCTAAGTTCCTGTACTCTTACTCTCCAATGTCTTCTTCAGATGTATTTAGGAAATTAATGGAAAAAGGAAGGACTTCTACAAGAGTGAAAATAAGGGAATTACAGAGTAAGGAAAATCACATTAATCAGAATTGTGATCTAATCAAGGAACAGTCTCTACTGGCAAGTTTGGAATGTTCACAACCATCTGTCTAGTGTTATTTTGGAATTCATGTGTATCGATAAATTCTTGACTCTTCTCCTTTTTAATGGAGTACTTCCCTACAGTTATTCTGTACCCTTTTCATTTGTGGTGTAAGAGGAGTTACTGTAGTTTTGACTTCATAAGTTTTCAGATCAGAACATGATCTGGATTGAGATTGTAATGACTGTTAATGACAAAATTACTGCATATCATTCATCATCATGGACTCTGAGTATGATTCTATGATTAAAGTGCTCCTATGTTGGCCCTACAGGGACACTGAGCATATTTTGTAGACAGAAGCAGTGAACTGAATATCTGATGACTAATACTGCAGTGTATAACTGATTAGTGCAATTTGCTATATATTTTTAGATCTTTTCCTTCCAGGAACACCATATGAGTACACTTCCCTGCCTCCTTAGAATCAAATGTGTTCCTGTGACTTACTCAGCCTGATGAATTAGGACCAGAAGTGTACCGTGTCCACTCTAGGCAAAATTTTAACAACAACAACAAAAGCAGCAGCAGGAGCAACAACAACAACAAAAACCACCACAACCAACCCAGTTACTTATTCCTTTTGCCAGGGAAAGTGTCATTATCTCATTACAGATGCTGCTTCAGATAGTCTTAAATACCATTAGAACAGACTGATGGCAGATGTATAGTGGTTAGTAAAGAAAGCCAAATTAACTTGTGTTTGGGCAAAGAGTTTCGAGACTGTTATCACAACATATGAAAATCAATTCTGAATGATTTCTTTAATATCATTATTGTTTTGGTTTGTACTTTCTAAAAAAATTGCATCATAAATCAAATTAGTAGAACACTTCACAAAAGTTAAAATAACACAAAGTTATAAACAAAAATGTAGATAGACCTTTAAGTGTAATTTGAGGGAAGAAAATTGAAAAATCATCACACAGAGAGTATGGTTTGATTTACCTTATATACACAGGTCTGAGATAATTATTTATGGTTATATTTGTAAGTGGTAAAGTATACAAAAAACAATTACCAGAAATTTGAGTAGTGGTTATGTCTAATGCTTTTTATATTAGAAGGGGGATGTGAAAAATTAGAAAGTGCTGGAAGGGTTTTACTCTTGCTTCCTGTGGTAGCTGTATGGATGTTTATTTTTCAAATATTGATTATGATTCAAGTTCATGCTTATGTACTTCTCCCTACTTATTATAAAATAAGTTCATCAAAATAAAATGGGGATTTATCTACACTGATAATATAAAACCAAAATCTGTGTTTAGAGTATAAAGACATATAAGTTTTGAGTAAGATTTCTGGGATTTAGTAGAAAGCTATTTTAATGTATATAGAGATTATGTTAAAATCTGAAGTTACAATATTTTTTTTGAAGTTACAATATTGAGGCATTTTTCTCCGATTCAATCTGTACATATACAAATTAAAGAAAGTTTAAAAGAAATGCAAGAATATAAACGGTACTACAGCGATAGTAACCCTCAAAATGACCATTATATAATATCCGCAACCTGTAAATATATTAATTTATGTGAAGAAAAGGCTTTGCAGATATGACTGAGTTATGTGATCTCGAGCTAAGAAAATTATATTAGCCTGGACTCTCCCTTGGCACAGCATAACACAGGACCCTCAGGAAAGAAAAGAGGGGGTCAGGGGAATCAGCTAAGACTATGTGACTACAGAGGCAGACGTTAGAGAGAAAAAGCGCTAAAGAAAAAAACTGAGAAGGGCCAGGGATTTAGCACAGTGGTTTTGCCGCCTGCTGCACAAGCGCAAGGACCCGAGTTCGATCTCTAGTACCAAAAAAACAAAAACAAAACAAAAACAAAAAAGTGAGAATGAGAGCTAGAGAGGGACCATAAGCAAAAGCAGTCTGTAGCCTGGTAAAAGAAGGAAAAGAACTCTTTATCTCACCAATGAGAATTACCAACCATATGTGAACACCTAGACTCTAGTACTGTATGATTCATTTCAAATTTCTGGCCTCTAGAACTAGGGTATATAATGAAAACTATGTGTTGTTTTAAGCCACTAATATATGAAGCATACAAGTATACATTAGATTTATTATAATATAAATAGAAAATTGAGATATCTACATAGGTATTTACATTAAAAAAATTTACATTCTTCAATTCTGTACATCCAGAATCTCGCTCAATATCTTGGTGATAACAAAAGTCCAATATGTATTCAGAATTCAAAAAATGAAAGATACAAAATAAAATGTTTATTAAGGTAAGAAAAAGAGATGTAGAATTATATTCAGAACAGATATTTTGTAATAATCCTTTGGTGATATATTAACCGATGAATTGTATTAAATTTATTGTTTAAAAACTTGAATTAAATATAAACATAAAAGTGAATACGTATGCAATGTGCACGCAGTTCTGTAATATAGATAGTATCAAAATGTAGCTGTATATGTAATTATGGTAATTAATATTTATAAAATGGGGTATTCTGCATATATACAAGTTAATACACGATTTTTAAAAGAATGAAGCAAGAAGATCAATTTAGAAATATGAATTATGTTCTAAAATAAAGTAAGTCATCTGTTTTTGCTTTTAGATGTTATTCAATGGCAGTATCTCTGTCTCATAAGTCCAAAAATTTACATTAATGATCAATCAGCAGTGTCTATATTAGATACTATTTTCACAGGTTTTAATACATCTTGGCATTTTCAGATGAAGATCCATACTTATGTAAAGAAACTTTTATTCTGACACAATTAACAGTTTTCCATATAGAACTCATCAAGGCAAGTAAATCCATCAAAGACATTTTATGACATGATCTTAAAAGTATTATTCTGTGCTTTTGTCTAATACCAAGAGTAACCACTGACATCTGAAAAACCCAATTTAAAAAATATCATTATTTTTGCATAGAGAATTTAAATTAATATGTACTAAAATGTTAATAAGTTTCCACCTTGTACTTTCAACATATGTCTTAATGTTTTTAATATTCAACTAAAACATGGTCTGAATTGGTTTAATAATAGTATATATATATATATATATATATTTTTTTTTTTTTGATACCGGGGATTGAACTCGGGTCCTTGCACTTGCACAGCAGGCAACGAAACTACTGAACTAAATCCTTTTAAAAATACAATAATTTGTAACTTACACAGAAGCACAGTGTAGGCAAATAAATACACAGATATGGAGGGTATTCAATGGCAAGACTATCTTTGTGGGCCAAACTAACAATATAATCATATTACTTATAGTTACAAGTTTCTTTTAAATACATTATATTGAGGCTTTTATATTAGTGAAATGGTTATAAGAAATATTATTACATAGTCTAATAAGAATTTGGGATATTGAGCCACATAAAGTTATATATTATTCAACATCTTTGAGGCCTGCCAATGTTGGTTAAAAATCCTTTCGGAAAGAGATAACCCAATAAAAATTTTATTGAATATCTTTAATAAAATGCTATTGACAAGGTCTACTTTCCTAGATGAACAAGTAATTTTTTATAATTTTCAGTTGCAGAAAGCCTTGCATTAACAACAGCTAGATAATGTCAAATTATAACATCAGTACTATTCTACAGAGCGGATTGTGAATCCAAAAGATAATTCATTTATGATTTTATTTAAATATATATGAAGCATATCCAACATACTTTTTATTTTACATAGTACATATTTTTGTTTTCTGACATCACTTTTGAAAATTCTTAGAATTGTTCATATCTGAAAATATAACTTAAAATAATAATAAAATACATAGGCAGCATAACATACTTGTTTTTCCTGAGACATTGATTCAATGTTCTTGTTTAAATGCAGTGTTGTCCCTTCAACTAATATAGCAAGCATAGAGGTATTTACTCTTGTTAAATTCTTCTATTTTCTAAATCTAAAGTTCCCTTGCATTTCCCCAAATCAATACCACTACCACCTGCATACATGAATTCTTCCCATAAATATTCATATTAATCATGTAAGTAACTGACCATGCTTAACATTTTTTCTTACGTTGAACATTTATTATTGCCTGACTCTTGGCATCATCGTAAATTTTTTAGGTTCAGATCTAATCCGCAATATATTTGCATACAATTTTTGGTTTCGGAGAGATGATTGGGACATGAGGTGAAGCCACCATGAATGAGATTAGTGTCTATGTAAATAACAGGAACCAGACAGCTAGCTAACTGTCCACCATGTGGAGAGAAAAGCAGAAGAGACTATGGATGAAGCAGGAAGCCCACACCAGACCCTGAATCTGCTGTTGCCTTGCATCATGGACTTCAGTCTCCAGAACACTGAGAAATAAATTTCTGTTCTTTAAGAGCTCCCCCATTTATGGTATTTTGGTTATATCTACCCAAAGAACTAGAGAATATTTACTGCCAACAGAAATTGCAAGAAACTTAAAATTAAAATTGCTAATGGAATCATTACTTTAAGCTTTTATTTGTTCTAATTATATGTTGTTTGGTGTGCTAACAGGATTGTGATAATCATACAATAAGCAGATAAGTCAAATCCTTACATTATAAATGTTGAATACATACAATTTTAATCTGTCAACTAAATATTTTAAAAAGCAAAAAGTTTTGTGTATTTATAAAATTGAATATAAGAGAAGTACATAATATTGTATTTTTAGCTATTGAAAACTCATTCTCTTTTCATTTTAAAAGTACTTCATGCAAATATTTAAAACAAAAACACAGGAAAAATTTTAAAAGTGCATGTTATCTAAATGTGTACTTTTCTAAAAGTGAAAATGCCTATAAGTCTTCTTAAAAACTAATAAAAGGCAACCCATCTTTTAAATCAACACAAGATAATTCATAAAAATTGATTAATCCAATGCTTCATACAGGGAATATATCTGTGTTAATTCTGGTATTTTTACTTTTCTTAAGAAACTACTTAGAGCGCCAGGGATTTAGCTCAGTGGCACCATGCCTGCCTTACAAGGACAGGGTCCTGAGTTCAATCCCCAGAACAACAACAACAAAAAACTCCATAGACACTGTGGAATTTATCTTCAATTAAACAGAAATATAATAACAGGTTTTTTTACAATAGCGCACTGTCTGCATTAGTGAATTATTATTTCTCTACTGATTAACAATACCAACTTTATGATACATAGAATATAGATACATAATTACATATTTTAAACATAAATATAGACTAATCACTGGTTATTTCTTTATTTTCTATTCTGACTTACCAAAACTGCTATAATTTTAGTGTAATTCCTAGAATATTTAAATATTAAAATGTATTTATTTAAAAAGTTTTATAGTAAGGGAGAACCCACATAACAATTGATAAACATCCACACATATTTTGTAATCTATTTACCTGCCAAAGGACAGCTACTCAAAATCAGATTAAAGACAATTTAAAATATTATATTTATTAGGTAGAATAGTTGCATTTGTTTTAACTAATTTCTGCCCATAATTTTTTATTTTTTCTTTTTACATTAGTCTTTCACAAGTATCTTCTAATAATTTTTCTTAACCCAGGATGATATTCTGATTTCTTCTACTGTTTCTGAAACAGTGTTAATTTGATCTTGTGTGGCAATCATCATATTATCTATAATTTCAAATGTATATTTAATTTATTGACCTTGTATTTCAATATCTTAGTAAATCAATGTTTATCTTTCCAAATACTTTTTCAACTCATATTTCCTTCCCTGAAAAGTTTAAACCTTTTGCATTTTATATGGATATTTTATATTTCACTGAGAAATTAAATTCATGAAAAGATCAATTATTTATTATGCAATATCACTTTTGTTCTGCCTCTGCGGAATTTATAAATTCCAAATTTATGTATAGTAGTATAAAATGCTCAATTTCAATATTTTTTCATTCTTTAGTTTTTACTTATTTTAGCAATTAATCCCATGTTTTATAAAGAGTTCATTATATCAGTTACCCTGTCTGCCCATCTACATTCTATTCATGTTCCCCTATCAAATGCTAAATTAAAAATAAAAGTGTGTGACTCTTAAATCAAATTTTCTGTGAAAAACAAGCATGTACGTATTTTGATGATGAAGTAAAAAAAAAGTATTATTTTATTATTTTTCCAAGGTCTTCAAAATATAATTAAAATAGTATCCCTCCACAAATCTGATTCATTTTGCTTTTCTTTTTTAACCAAAAATCAAACTTTCCTGTTTAGGTTACATAGTTAAACACTTTTCTTACTTAAAAAAATTATACTGGTGTCAAAAAGTGCACACATATATCAGTTAAAATGTAAAATTATGTAATGGAATAGAAACAGCCATTTTGTTAAACAAAACTTTGATGAACTGATATTTTATTTTGTTGCTAATATTTTTGTTATGAAGCCATTATTTTCTAAAAAAACCATATAACTATGCATTTTCCCTTTTTGTGTTAAGATTAGCATTAGTTTCCACAGATATGTCAACCAAAATTTTTCTCTTATGGTAAGATTACACTGCATTTCAAAAATTCATCAAATATATAAATTTTCACAAACCATATACACATACAATCACAACACAGACAAGTGTGCAAGTGGTGTTTAAATTCAAGATGTTAAATCATACCTCTATAGGCTGGGGTGCAACTCAGTGGACGAGCATTGTCCAGCAAGAATGAGATCCTGGGTTCCATTCCAGCACCACTGCCAAACAACAACAATAACGACAGCAGCAGCAGCAACATTTTGATATTTTGGTTATTATATTACTAAGACTATAAACATCATGAGCCAAAATTAGATGTATAGCGTCTATTCTATCTAAACTACGTGTGTGTGTGTATATATATATATATGAATATTTAGCACTACAAAATAAGCAAATGTATCTGGACTAATTCATTGCCTTGCACAATCTGAGACATCACTCATACTAAAACTAAAATTGTGTTCATTAGCTTGTGCTAGTTCAAAGAAGAGTTTTCTCTGTATTTCTTTTATTAAAAATGTTCGTAGATGCAATGAGAAGAGGCAGTCAAATCTGTCCCCAACTTCCTGTAGCACTTAACCAATAAAAGTTCCCTCACTAATCTTTTTTGAAAAGCAATTATTTCACTATCTTTTTGTAAGGAAAAAAATTCTCAAATGAGACTAATAGAGTATGTTTACAAGGAAACATAATTGGATGTAGCCTATTTTTCAAAGCAGGTTAAATAAATACTACAAGATTAAGGCAGGCATAAGAATTTTCTGACTTAAAACAGAATAAATGCTAAAGCAAAAGCTTTGTAAATATTTTTGAGTAAATGTGATATACTAGTGAAGAAAACAATGACGTATTTGCTTAACTTTCTTCAAAATGAATGGAAAATGAAATTGATTCAAGTTCAAGGTAGACATTATTGTGCTGTGTTAATTTCATTCCAGTTCAACAATTCTTTGAAACAATTTTTGTTTGGAGTTCAAGTGGCTCACACACAAAAAAAGGAATACATGATCTCACTGTGCTTAAAAAATCTTCACTTTTAAAGTTTTTTAAAAAAAATTGTAGTATCTCCATAGATAAATTTTCAAAGCCCTTTTCCAAGAAGCATTAAATCCACTTACAATATAACAGAGTGAAAAGAAATATTCCATTTGGAAAAATACTGAGAATTCATCTGAAATAAATGACATGCTAATTTCCACAAAACAGTTGTAATGTAGCCATCAACATATCAGTGAGTTTTCAAAAAATGTGGAATGATATGGAGTTACGCAGTGTGTTCACCACACTACGTGTTGAACTTTTAAAAATGTATAGGTAATAAAATAATTAGAAAGTGATTAGTTTTTAGTGGTTTTTACATTTTAGTATTTTTTTATTTTTTTATAACATGTGTGATTTATATAGTTAAATTCTTAATAATGGCTATATTTAACAATCAGATTTGAAAAAGTCCTGAAAATCTGAAAACCAGTTTTTATAGGTTGATAGAAACAGGTTTCAGAATAACCCCTCTTTTTAGTTTTACTTATTCTGCATTTTAATGAAGGTAAATGTGATAACATAAATGTCTCTCTGACACCTGCATAGGAGAAGTAGGAGAAAGTTTTATTCCTAGTTGTTTTATTAGTATGTTAGTACTAGGGTAGAAACCTAAGGTATTAGTAGAAATGATGTCATGGTCCAAAGAAAGAGAGCCTAGAAGAAAAAAAAAATATGGAGCTTAAAATTATTATGGTATGACTCAAGTTACAAACTACTTCATGAGTTTGGCTCATAGTTCATAAATCCAGAAAAATGGGCTCTGAAAAAGTTTTACAGATTTTCCCCACCTTGAGAATAAAATTTCGATCCTGCTTCTATGTTTCCTTCATATTTTCTCCATTACACTGTTGCTACTTCAATAAGCAAATGGCAGCCCTCAGAAATTGATGTCAGCTACAATCTTAAAATTTTTCAGTATGGTAAACCCTAGAATATCTTATGTGACTAACAAATGTTATTTGATATTGCATTTTTATAGAAATCAGGCTAAATTCAAGTCATCTGATCACTGGAATACATATGAACATTTGCAAACAGTGATACATTATAATTGAAAGAATGTATTATAATTTTACTGTGAATGATTAAGAGGTGGAAAACATCAAAAGTTAATGCATACTACCTGGTCTGTCACTGTGTTTATTAATCTTTGAAATAGCCCTTACTTTTGCCAAAGATAATCCACTTTAATGTCATTAGAAAATGGTTAAGAATGAATGAAATGGGAACTATTTTTGTACCTCTACTTAATCTTCAAACTAGGGAATTTAATACCTCTTAAATGATAATATTATACAAATAGGTTATTAATATAGACACCTAATTCTTACGAGTTCTTCCAATTTACTTCATGAAATTTCCACAGCAAGATTCATTATTGGTAATGCCTTAAAGTAATACTCATTAAAAAAAAATAAGGCCGCTGAGTGTGGTAACTCGTACCTATAATCTCAGCAGTGTCGGAGGCTGAAGCAAAACAGCTGCCAAGTTCAAGCCCAACCAGACCAACTTATCAACTTAGAACGACCCTGTCTCAAAAATTTAAAAAAATATCTATCTATCTATCTATCTATCTATCTATCTATCTATCTATCTACCTATCTATCTACATAAAAGATGATGCTGAAGGTTGGTGCAAAGATGCTTAGGTAAATCCTCAGTATGAATGAATGAATGAGGCAATAAGAAGAAAATATCACATTCGTGTAATCTCTCACACTGGTGAGTTATAATCCATTCCATGGGGATGTGATTTTGACTGCAGAAAAATGATACTGAAATTTGTTAAAAGAAGATAACTATAGACATTTCTTTTTTTTAAAAAGTGCTTGTTTATTGCAGGATGTTCAAATAGTATGTGCTCAATAAATATTCTTACATTTAATTATATTTGTACAGTTTTAGTGGTAAGGACAATAAATAACTTGCTTAGGGATGTGCTTTGTCTGAAAGTGAGTTGCAGTTTCAACAAGAAAGAAGTCAGGTAAGAAAGAGTCATTCGGGATTTGGTTTGAATTACTTCTCAAAACTGTACAGAAGAGTGCAGTGAGTGATTTCCAGTGTAGTTTTGTGAATGTTCCAGGGAGTCATAGCTTGTTCCTTTATCTCTTAATTTTAAGTAATCCTTAGCTTGCTTAAGATAAGAGAACACAGCCAAAGTAAGTGTGGCAGTTCTGATTTTAAGCCTCAAAAATCTTGCATGCTTTCTTACAATCATGGCCTCTTGCCTTTCGTATAAGGATACAAGACTATCTTGCTCAAAGATTTGAAACTACATGAAGAATAACTGTGTAGACTCAGCTATGATCCAGCCAGCTCCCTGATCACTGCTGATTGACCAAGCCAAGTTGCAGAGAAGCCAACAGTGGATCCAGATCAAAAGAATCACTCAGCCAAGCCACAGAATTCTAAGAAATAATCAATAGTTGTTGTTTTATTCCAGTAATTACTGGGATAACTTTGTGCACAGGATTATTGTAGAAATCCACTTCTAATATAAATAGAAATAAAGCCACAGGATAAAAAAATTCATCATCCTGTTACTAAAATTATGGCTCAAAATTGAGTATCTTCATCAAACTTAGGCTACCTATAAGACTTGCAGTACCTGGAGGCTTTTTACCACACTGAACCATGTGTCATTCCATGTAATCACCTTATCAGAGCATATTAAGAGGTTAAATTAATGAATAATATAATGTAGCATCATGTATTAAATTAATAAGTTATTATTAAATTATGCATGGATAAACTGACACTGGTCTCTTTTCCCAGATAACAGTGTTTGTTGATTTTTATATCTAACTAAAAAATTTATGAACATTATCAGACCACCACTAATAACTGATATATTATAGTTTCCTCTAAAACCCACCTGGGCCTTAATCATCATCAGAATGTACTGCTTCTGCTCTTTCTGCTGTCTCTAAACCTCACCCTCTCACGTTTCACAGTTGTTCTTAAAAGCACCAAGCATACAAGACTCCTCACCATTCAGCTCAAAGTACTGTCCTTTACACTTCGCCCTGTCTCATGGTTTCTGATGGAACATGTCTGTGGAGCCTGGAGCTAGAATATTAGCTTTCTGCTTCATCACGCAGCCAATCATAATACAAGCAGCTGATCATCGTAGACCACTTGAACTGCATGATTCTGGCAGGAATTCCTGCAGGCTCAACCTATATATAGTCTTTTTCATCAGACCTCCAAACATTTCAGATAGCAAGGAATAATTCATGATATATCCTGTTCTATTTAAACTCGCTAAGAATGAATCCTCTTGTCCTTAATTAAGAACCCTAATCTTAAAGAAGCTAAAAGAACACTTTGCAACCTTGATTCTGTTTTGACACATATTAATTCCTTAATAAATAGGGAATAAGAAAATCCTATAGCTTTTCTATTCATAATTAGAGCTCAATTCAAAGCAATTCAAATTTTCAGCTACGATATTCATCTAAAAGTAAAATTATAACACAAAACAATTTCTTCCATTATTTATACTTTATGTCAAATGGCAAATATTAAATAAGACTACTGATTTAATTCAATATATCCTTCTACATCTTAAGGAATAATTCTTAATGAATAGCTTAAGAAGGAAAGGGATGGCCGGGGATTTAGCTCAGTGGTTTTGCTGCCTTCTGTGCAAGTGCAAGGACGTGAGTTCGATCCCTGGTACCAAAAAAAAAAAAAAAAAAAAGAAAGGAAGGGATGAAGGACAAAAAAATGGAAGAATCTGCAGTGTTCACTTTATTACCTAGAAGTTGTTGGAAATAACATGTCAGAGTGCTATCATTCATAATTTTATAAAAGGAAATTTCTTGATATAAAATTCTGCATGTAGAAATGTTGGAAAGCAATGATATAAATAATGATTGCATGACATATCAATGAATCACAGAGAAAAAGGGGATATAAACTCAGTGAAGTGTTTCACATTGTACAAATAAATGTTAATTTCCTGTAAAATCATCACTGCCTTTAAAATACCATAGGAATTTCTTTCTCTATGATGATCTAACCTTGATTTATCCTCATTCTGGCAAACATACGTTCCTATTTTACTGCAAGGGCTCAAAAGCAGCTTCCACCACCTGTAAACATTCACTTCCTGCTGAATCCTATTATGCTTCCAAGATCAGTTCCAAATCAAGTTCTTAAGAAGAAACACACACACACACACACACACACACACACAATCATACACAATGCAACTCCAGAAATCCATCTTCCATCCCCAAAATTAATGTTATTTTGCTCTTTATGAACAATAAACTGAATTTTTGGTCATTATGTAATGACGGCTAATAGTCAAGGGGTAATACCTTCTTTTGTAAGTTTATACTTTAAATAAAATTCTGGAAATTATGGAATTTATTTTGTCATTATCTTTGCAAATCATTAATAAAGGTATTAATTCTAACAAATTTCCATACAGGTAGGAAGCACATTACTGTTCTACCTACAAAACTAATAAAATCTAAGAAGTATCTCTCATCTTTTGCAATGTACAATGAGCAAATAAAACTGAGAAATTCTTCCAACATAATAAGTCAGCACATTAAAGCAATTATCAAACAATGATGTATCTTCAATATAATCCTCAACCCTAAGGGCAGCAAGTCAAACAATGAAGTGCTTAGGGACCAATGAAGGTTAAATTCACAAAGGTATTTTGCAAGAAAACAAAAAGCAAATAGAAACATTATATTTGAACACAAACACTAAATTTTATCATACAGTTACCTACTAATGTGTTGAGATTCAAACTTTTTACTGGAATAAATGTTAAAAACACTATTTCTATATTTATCAGCCATATTTGAAATTTTCTAAAAGTTTAGATGTAGTGTTAATAAGATGATACTAGAAAATTTATTTTTCTTTCTTTCCTAATATTATCAAAGAAAAAATTGCATTCACAAACAAATGTTGTCTTCTAAGAAAATTATTTTCTAAATAAAATATTATGATAATAAAATAATTATGGTAAGACACATATGATTAGATTTTTATATATTTTCTGCCATTTTTCAAAAAATGAATGATTCTAGCAATTAAAAAATATATTATCTGTAGAGCAACTATTGCTAATAACTAACTTAAAGCGATGAAATGATACTCTGATCCTTTTAAAATCAAATACCTAATGGAATAGTAAAAAATTCTTCATTAAAACACTAATTTCTTCATATTGATGGGGGCACAAAGTAACTGTATGACTATCATAACTACCCGAAATCTGAGTTTATAGTCAGCTAATTTAAGAAAGAAGATATGAAATTAGTACCCTGGGGCTGAAAACAAGCACTTAGAATTGAGATGTGACATTAATTAAAGTAAGAAAGGACTATAATATTACTATGAAGTAATCATTATGCTAAGGAGAACATATAAAAGAGAATTAGAACTGAAAGAAAATGCCCAATTATCTAGACTCTGGAGTTCAAATGTAATATCATAATCTCCCAAATGAAAAATTACAGTTGAACTTTTGGAAAGTAATGCACAATGTGCTTAAAACAAAATGAAATGTAGAGCAAGAAAACAGAAACTATAATCAAAGGGAAGGTGATGAAAATGAATACAGATACCTTTATATTTTTAGTCCATAATTTAGTAGACATGAAATTAAGAACCTTGCTATTCAGTGTAAGTGTGCCTTTGTTCTTGTCATCAGTCATATATAAACATTGAAGAAAATGAGGTTTATAAGAGAAATTAAGGAATGTAGAAAAGAGGAAACAATTGTGCTTCACCAAGCATCCTATGTACACTTCTGTAAAAGAGTGAGCATGTGAATACAGGTCAGAAAGGGAATATTAACCAGTAGAAATACTGGGGAAGGAAGAGTAGCAATGGGGTGGAAAAAAAGTGCAAACAAGATGAAAATAAAAGAAGAAAAAAAAAGCATAAACCTTTGTTTTAGAGTTACTCTAATTTGCATGACTACAGATCCACTTGGATTGCATACAATCGAATATGGATCATTCCCAGTCCCTCCATAAACCTCACCTACAATGTCACTCATATGAGCTTGTTTGCATTGCCTAAGGCTTCACAGGCCGGTTTCTCAACTTGCAGGGAGGCAGAATGACTTCTCCAGTTCCTGAACAATAGAGGCACTTGATTTGATTATCTTGAGATTTAATTGTCTTCTTCCCTGTCTTACTGGTTGTTTGTAATAAGTAATCTATCAGAACATATGATTATGCATATATAAAGATGACTTAAAATCTTATCCTATTTCGCTGCTGATGCACTGATCCAAACAACTAGTCAAGTTTACTGAGCAAGACAAAAGAAGGTGATACATTCTCATTTTGTTGAACTCTCAAAGTTTCCAAATAGCTTCATTACAATAACGTATTCCTATTTGTTGTAGTCTTGACAGGCATCAGAACAGTCAGGTATTTAAACAGGATAATTAGCCATTTTTCTCCAATATAACATTGACTGAGAGATTTTTCCATTAGGAAAATGGCTTGCATGAGCCTCATGTGTTCATAGGTGGGGCTTTTCAGAGATGGCAGGATCTAGAGAGTGTGTTATGCTGGGATTAAGGATGTGTGATTACTAAATTAGTCCACTGATTTGTTTGGCATAGTTCTGGGTACAATTTAGGGCGTCGCACCCTGGGTGTGAGTACTACCCATATTAAGGGCAGGTAGCATAGATACAGTATAAAGGGCCAGAAACGATCTATTGCTTGTCACTTGCTGTTTTGCTTCTTCACTGCTTTGCTGCCTTCTGTCCACCATGAAGTGTTTCTCCTCTGCAATGCTCCTCTGCTATGCCACCCTGGCTTGGAACCAGCCAACTACAAACTGAAATCTCTACAAACTCTGACACAAATAAACCTTTCATATTTTAACTTTGAGTACCAGGTATTTTGTCTCAGCAGTGAGAGAAAAGTAACTAAGACAAACAGAAAAACAAATAATAAGAAAATGTTCCAGATGGAAGAGTCAACATATATAAAGATCTTAACCTTAAAGGAACTGAATAAAGGCTACGATGTCTGAATAACTTCACCAGCATCATCTATGTAGTGATTATGTTCTATATCCTTGTTACATGCACAGGTATATATGTTCCTGTACATGTATACATATAGACTTGTTTACATATACATGTGTATTCAATAGTTCATACATTATAGTGCACTTAAGGGTAGTTTTTCTGCTTTGCATTTACTTTATGTCATCTCCCACAAGATCTAACAAAGTTCTAGTAAACAATTATGTTCACTTCAATACTACATACATAACAGTTGGGGTTTCTTCCAAGCAGTAATGATAATCCACTCATAATGGCATGTCACTCACTTCTGACAAAGTAAATGTCTGCTGCAAGCATCTGAAAAATAACCAATTGATCCTAAATTTTAAAATGCCAGAAAATAGAGATTCCTCCTTCACACAATACAAGGTTTAGCCATGATGCGTGGAACTGCTCATCCTTATGCAAACAGGTTAACTGAGACGGGAAAAAAAAAACATGAAAGAAGAAAAAGAAAGCTTTTGAAAAGCAGAGTTAAAGTACTGGCCTCCAGTTGTATTCATGTGCTTCTTGTTATCTCTGATAATACACTGTAGCATTTTGGAGCCAATCTGAAGTGATTTAATCCATTCATATTGAAAACATTGTAAATTTTATAGACACAATTCCCAAGGTTTCAAACTTATAATTAAAATTACTCATGACAAAATCGTGATGACTGTTGGGAAGTAAGTTTCAAAGCATGAAGGAAAATAAGAGTCATCCTAGGGAAAATTTCACCAAAAGACTCTACAATAAGAAATAAAACACAGTCAATGTAGGGATATTCCATGAACTTATCTGCAGAGGCAGAATAGGATTTACTAATCTTTGAGAGGAGGAGCTGAGGTTATAATTTAGTGGCAGAACATATGCTTCGTATATTGAAGGCTAAGGCTCAATCTGCATCACCAAGGGTAAGGAAATAATCTGTGAGAATAGCATATTTAATTATTGAACAGCCCTTTAGCCCTGAATGAACCTGATGTACTAATTGCCAAGAAGAGACATGGTGATGAATTACTTGGTCAGAAAAATTGAAAATAAATGTGAAGATTTTAATGTTTTCATTTAAATTCAATAATTCTCATAGAACATATACTTTGAATCTCCATTTCATGGTAAACAGTAAGGATGTTAAATGGTAATTTAGAATTCCAAGCAGGGGCACAGAGTGAAGAGTAATGCCAAAAGCAAGAAGATAAAAATCTCCTAAGTACTTTCTTTCCTACTAGATAATAGCAGTGAATATATTCCCAAACAAATGTAAAATTGACCTGGAGAACACATTAAATGAGACTTTCTTATATGGTTTTTGTTTCATGAAGGAAAATTTTGTTCAAATAAAACTGATAGACAAAATGAGTTAACCGTATAGGAGGGCAGAGCTACTCAAGGAAAAGGGGAGGAAGTCCTGGCAAGTCTGAGGTCTGTCAATCTACCATTCGGTCCTCCACTTTACCCGAAGAAGATACTGCTCAGTGGTTCATTGTAACAGCCATTAGTGAACCACTTTCTTTAGTGATCTTGGCATCATCAAAATGGTCTAAGTCATATCTTCTGTCACATCCCTTAGGTATAAGAAAGAGCTTTGGCTCAGATGAGACTTCTACCCTTGTCACTAACCTGTTCCTATGTCAGAGTAGTAACACCAACCCCGGTAAGCTAAGGGTTATATCCCATGGGGTCCATCAGTGCATAATTACACTTGTATTCCCAAACAATTTTAGAAGCACATTCATGCAAAACCAATTGCATAGTAGCTTAAGCTTATAATACTCTTTATAATTCCCATTTGAAGAATAGGGTTTTGTCATAGAACAAAAAATCTTTAAGAAATCATCAGGAGAAGAATAGGATATCAGATAATTTATGTTGCTTTCAAGTTCCTATGTGCCTAGAGAGTCCCATGGAAACCTGTCACACTCTTCCAAACCTGCATGGAGTATCAGGATTTTAGAGAGTATGGCTTATTCTAAATATCATATTAAAATAGTTGTCATTTTATGTAAATATTATTAAAAACAAATTGAAGGCCATTTTTCTGGTTCCATAGGTATTTACAGCGTATTAAGCATATAATGTAAAGGCACAGACTGGAAAAGAAAGAGAGAAATTAGCTAACACATAACTGATATATTCAAGGTAAAGGGAAGGAAACCCTGGAAAGTGATGAGGTACCATGACTGGTATAGTCAGAGAAAGATATGGAAGTGTTACAATATTTTAACTCTGAGAAAGTAATTAGTATGAAATTGATGTCATACAAGTTGAAAAGAAAACTATCTAACAGTACGATTATCGATACTAAAAACTATCCTTGATACTTCATTACCATAAGTCAAATCAAAGGATAAAACAGTATTAAAGTAAGACATAAAATTTTAGGTAAATAGCCAAAGAAAAACACATATGAAGTATTCATAAAGCAGAATTGTTCTAAATTTAAGGTCACTTATTTAAAACATAAATGCTGTCAATGAAAACAAATACTGTCAGCATTTCCTTTAGTGACAAGTCCACTTTGTGCATTTTTGAAAAAACAATCTGCTAAATAACCAAATAAAGCAATCATAGTTTATCTGCCATTTTATGAAAAATAATGGTTCATTTTTAAAATACAAGCTGCTAGTTTAGCTCACAACTTAAATAATCTCTAATTTCTTGAGGTAATTATTTCACTTTAGTGTGCAGCTGTCATGCTTCATATGAAGTTTTTTGTCTCACTGAATAATGAAAAGATGCATATGTAAGGTTTGAGACATAAACACAATGCTATTTTACTGCTTCTTGAAGGATATCTTTAAATGAAACTGCCTTTGCACCACTAATGCAAAGATTAACACATCAAAAAATCCCTATTATTGTCTTTGTAATATTATGTAAACAGTTTTGAGTTCTGCCATTTTTTTTAATCCTATAGATAACGTGAAATGTATTTTCTATAGAACTGTGGGATATTCTCACTTTGAGAACAGCTGAAATGTGTCATAAATTCTAAAAGTCCCAGTACATCCAAAATAACTAATGAGACCAAGTGGCAAAGATGTGGTTTTGCCAGAGTAATCTTGTGCAGAAAAGCGACACATCCCCACTGTGTTCAAAATCATATGAAGGAAAGGAACAATATGTACTTAATTCTCTCTAATCACATAAAACAAATTTTCAGTTTTAGTAGTTTCAAGTATCCTCTAGATATGCCTTTACTTATACCTGCTATTGACTCAAGAAGGGAGACAGAGAAACCTTATGCAACTTGTCCTATCTTACTGGCTGATCTGCTGCTATAATAATCTACTTGGGGCCTTCTTTATGATCTGCACTGTTCCTTTAGCTCGACCACTTGCTTGTGGTTGATGAGGCCTGATGTTGACAGACTGATAAAAGTTTTCCCTTCTCATACTTCTTAAGTGGAGTTATCAGGCTTGACACCATCTAGCAATCAGCGTGTCATAAAATAACTTCCAGAGAGCAATGACTACAGCTCTTGAAGCATAAGAAGCAACTGAGAAATTTCATTGCATTTTGAGGTGTATTTAAAGTACACTGAGGCCACCAGATAAGGTTTAACTTTACTTCAAATAGAAAACCAACACTGTTGATAGAAGCTATAATAACAAGTACCGAAAAAATGAGGATCGATATTTAGAAAATGTCCACTGTTTTCTAGCTACCTGTTTGTTCTTCACAAACATATGCAAGATCCAAAATTCAGAGCAGAATCTAATAAAATACACCAAACTGCATTTTACATAAAGAGGGAAAAAGAGAGGTTAGTGGGATGATGAAAACAAAATACAATGAGTCATAGGACATTATATCTTTAAAAAGGAGTAAAAAACAATTTCATATGCTAAAACATACAGTGTTTAACAGTGAACATAAGAGTGAAACTAGAAATGTATAAGAAAATAGAATTTCATAAATTGATAATGGCATGTCAAAGCTAAATTAAAACTGTACAACTCTTCAAAAATATTAAAACTGTCTTTAAAACAGCTATTATGTGATTCATTAAACAAATGGCTCAATAACTTACACCATAAATATTAACTATGCCAGAGACCAGTTTGGTACTCTATATTCAAGGAAAATGGGACTCAATTTTCCTTTGAAAAGTGTGCAGACTAATGAGGGAACAGAAAACTTCCCTAGCCTCCTTGACTTCCAAAGTGTCTAGTATAGTGCTGTGTTCCATGGTTACCTCGTGTTCTACAAACCTCAGTGATCACCTCCCACTTTCTTTCATCAGATAAATGTGCCTCTAATTTTTCTTTAAAAATACGAAAAATTAAAGGAGATTTTCTTCATTCAGTTTCCACCAGATCTACCAAACACCTTGCTTCTGCAACCATCTACTTTGCTTTCATCCAGTTACAGTGAAGGAATTATCTTTGTTCTACAAGATCTTTGATCTGTACCATGTGCCTTAGTGGACTTCCCCATCCTTGTACCTTCTACATTTGGCTTCTACACAAATTTTTACAGAAATGTTGTCTATGTCAGTCTTCTCGTGGGATTAACTTCATGCTCATGTCTTCCAAACAGCATTATGTCCCATAGGGTAGCCTGGGGTCCCTTCTGCCATTCACTTTTCTTTCCTAGACAATCATATTCAATATTTCAGCATTAAATAATGCCTCTGCCTTCAACTTTCATGGTGTAGCTCTAGCACAGAGCTCTTTGTTGAATTATGAATTTATATTTTAAAAGAGCAAAAAAGGTATGGGGTCAAACAAAATAATAATCAAAACATAAATATATGATCATTGTAATTTATTCATTAATTTTCTTATAAATGTAGAAAGATTCATGAGAAATGAAAATGTGATGAATGTTTATGATTCTTTTTCAAATAAAGTAAACAAACCCGCATTTGGAGAACAGTTTTCTGCTTAGAACTATATTTTATGAGGGATTAAATTTCCTACCTTTAAAGAAAGGTTTGTTCACAAAAGAAATGCACAAATACAAAGAAATACTCATTTCTTGAAATAATGCTTGAATGATAGTTTTCTTTCTGTGTTTTACTTTGAAATATCCATTATTCAATTCTTGGTATTAAATACACATTCTCTCCAGATCTTTTTCTCATACTGTTTTTTTATAATCTCACCAATATTGTATTATTTGTATTTAAGAAATTAAAGTTACTAGTTTAAGGAACTAAAATGGCTTCACCTGAAAATGGTAAAGCCGTTGTTTATTGAGATATTCTTTGCCCTCACACAAAACAGTGTCTAATCGTATTTTTGTCTTATGTTTTAATGAAATCAGAGGATAGAATATTTTAAAACATAATTCACTCGAGGCAGTCTCTGATACTTTCAAGAAAAAAACACAGATTCATGAAATTTTGTAGTGCTAATCAGATATACCACAGAGTTCATAAAATAAGGAGGAAATTGTTTTCACTATGTAGAGTTCTCCTACTTGCGGGGCTTTCTTTGTCCTGACTGAGAAACTGGACCGTCTTCACATTGTGTGGTCAGGGGCATGTTTTCTCCTCCAGGCTTGGACACAAGCCAGGGCCTGGAAGGAACATCCCAAGGCTCTGAAACTTTGTTAAGCTGTTGACCCAAATTCTGAAAGGTCAAACATGTTGGTAACACACAGGACAGTAGTTTGGGCAGGAGCTAAATTCCTGAAACTCTCATATTTCTTCTATAATTCAAACATCTTAAGGACACACCTGAGTGGAAATCCTTTTTTGCTTACTGACTGAAGGATGCAGAACCCCTATAATTTCGAATATAGAAATAAAATCCATACTCTGTGTTTCCTTTCTATAACTTCACTGGCATTCTTTGTTTATGTTCTTTTCTATGAATATTAAAAGAATGATACCACATGATAAAAATATCCTAACAGGGATAAAGAAATGAGTTAGATGTTCTTATTCTCAAAAAGAAAACAGCACAGGCCTGGGGATTTAGCTCAATGGTTTCACCGCCTGCCCCTCAAGCACAAGGACCCGGGTACCAAAAAAAAAAAAAGAAGAAGAAGAAGAAAACAATACAGAAAGATGAAATAATATTTGAACTGATCCAACAATTTGAGTATATATTTACAAGCTTAAGTAAGAGGTGTGATAAAAATATGGTAAACGTTTAAGTTCAAATAATATATTACAATAAAGTAAACATTACCATTAAACTCCCTCAAAATACTCTCCCTTGCTTTGAACACCCTTATCCCATCATTCCTGTCACTTTCTGAAGCAGTTTTCCAAGTCCTCTATTCTGTCTATAATTGCACTGTCATGGCTACTTTGATGCCCTTTTATTCAAAACTTTTATCTTTCATAGTGATTTTTAAATTTTTTTAATACAAGTTGATATTAATAAAGAAAATATAAAATCCACTCTATGAAAAATTAATTTTAATAACAAAAATGAATAGAGATTAACAAGGGTAAATACACTGTTTCATGATCAAAAAATATATTTTTATTTACTAATCTCTCATCTCATTTCCTAATAATTTGATTTTGGGGAAGAGCCAGAAATCCTAAAGTGCCAGATCAACACACTGTCAAAGTTCTACATCACATACAAAATAAAATGAAAGAAATAATTCACTGAGCTTTAAAAACCATTTTGTTAATTTCAATTAACAATAAAATGGAATCCTTATTTACATTTTCAGTTTCTAACACCAGAAGATCTCATGAATGTTAATCCGTGTGTATGAGAAATTTTATATTAAAATATCTATCGTATGTGGTATAATGCAATGCAACTAAAATATATGAACTGATTTTTTCAAGAGTTTCCAGTTAGTACAGACTCTCATTTATGACAGTTTAGGGTTATATTATGAACCCTAAACAACAGAATCATACATCTCTTACAAGTTTGTACTTGGGAAGGAATTTTTAAATGCAAGATGCTTTCTTCAAATGAAATCTAAAACCATATTACAGGCACAGCAAGCATTAATGATCTTTCATAGGAGAAGTGGCCTCAACAACTAAGCAGTTTTTCATACATGATAGGTGAGTTTTGTTTCTTCAGGCACCGGAAAATTTGTATAAAACTGAAAATTTTTATCTTAACCTATAGGAATTCTCACTCACTGTACAACCTTTCCTGATACCTGATATTTGGTAAATAATGTATTTTTGTTATCCTGTGTTATCCAACATAAGATTTGATTTAGAAGCACATGTTCATACGATGTAAGTTTGATTGCAAATTCCTGAAATGTCAGTATTTGTATGTTGGAAAGTTTCCCATTACAACAAATGAAAGGAGGGGATTCATGCCAATAAGGGACTGGGGATCCAAGTGGAATTTTCCTTATTCCAAAGTGATAAAGCATTCCAAAAATAGTCTCCTCTCCAAGACATTATTATTATTCATAACAAATGAGAAATTTTAAAAATCCCACTACTGTAGGATTTTGAAATGTGTCTCACTCTTACAATTTGATAAGTTAAAATTCGTGTTTTGAGTTCTTATCAGTGCTTGATAAAGTTGCAATCCATAATTTCACAGCTAGACCTTTTCAGTTAGCATACGGTTTTTGACAATTTGGATGGTAGCTGATAGCTTCAATATAGTTTCAAAACCAAAAGTGTAATTCATGGCCAAATGCAACCTAGTTTGCTATTTTTCAACTTTTATGACAGAAATTAAATTTTAAATGAAATTCAGTTATATGAATATATAGCCTCACTCTGCAGGAGTTCTGAAAGAGACTTAAAGCCTAGCAGACAGTAAATTTCAGTAAGAACTTAACTGAAAAAAATCAAGAAATTATGACCAAAGTGTATTTTTAAAATATTTTATGATTGAGTTGAATAAATTTATTTCAAATATGAGAAATATTTTTCTGATACAAAGACAGTGAACAAAATTAAAGGAGAAGGCTTAAACAAGCTTTAAAGTACATGGTTATCCATATGTTATAGCTTCTTGTACTTTAAGGGAAACACATTTCCACCTACCATGTGCAATTAAGAGCATTAAATGTTTATTAAAGTATTAATGAACTTTAGAATAATGCTAGGTAATATCCAAGTGGTATACTATGAATGAGTTCTAGAAATGCCAAGGATTAAAGAGAAAAATAAGTAATTTTTCTTCCACTAACTTTATATTAACTCATACCAGCCACATCAAAGTGGAAGCAAAGTCACTTCATAGGATTTCTGTTGCTAGTGCTGAAGAGACAAAGTTCAACTTGTCAATAATGAATATGGTGGATTACCAGTCTGGAATTCCCTTAATAATCTCCTTTAGTATCACTACCTTGCCTTAAATGCTCACATGCATTTTACATGCATATTAGGAATTTTCAAAAATGGCTTATAAAGGGAATTAATGACAATTACATTTAAATCAAACAAACAGAATATATGGCCAAGATGGATACTAGAAGTTTGGTTTGGGGACTGGAGTTGGGGAGAACATAGCCTGGGAAAGCGGATTAGTATGAAACTTTCCAATGTTTTTTTCTGTCCCTAATCAATAATATAAAGAAATGGGAAATACTGGAAGTTATGTGAATAAGCCTACAAACTGTGCATAGGAAAAGTCTGATTCACTGTTTGAAGACAAAGATTTCTTTCATTATGGATTGTGAAGTTATTTTCTTGCTCTCCACTTCCTAGCTTTGTAATACTAGACAGGTCAATTCCGAGCCTCAGGAAGTCTTGTCTCTGCAGTAGAACCTCTTAATCAAAATGACTTAATATATTAATGAGGATAAAATGTAGCAATACAAGTGAATAACATATAAGCCTAGTATTTAATAGGTAGCACCCTATTATTATGATTCATATTGAGAGATGTTTTAAAGACTCCAATTAACCTTCAAAAATTTAGATTAGTATCCATTATATATGGAAAACAAATTTCTTAATTATTATCTGGTGTTTTTTTTTTCAGCAAACCATAAGTATGGTGACACATACCCCTAATTCCAGCTACATGGAAGACTGAGGAAGGAGGATCACAAGTTCAAGGCCAGTCTGGGGAAATTTAGGGAGATCCTGATTCAAAATAAAAAGGGCTGAGGACACAGCTCAGTGGTAGAGGAGTAGGGAGGCTAGCATATGCAAGGAGTGCATTTCAATCCTCAGTAATCATGGCACCAGAAAAAAAAGATGAGAATAATTTTAATAAATAGTCTAATCAAATTAAGTTGTTTTCATAAATGTAAAGGAGACAAAACATCATTATATCAATCTGTAAAACTGCTGTGAATAATCTCTGATTTTCTTGTAAAACAGACCTAATAACTAACAACTCTGTTGTGTATATATTTCTACTTTCTCTCTCTCTTTTTTTGGTATTACTCTTCTGCTTTTTTTCATGGAAGTTTAGTCAATCGTGCTTTAATTTTTTCTTATCATTGCTATTGTTTTTCTTCAGCTCTAATACAATAGACAAAAACAAAGATCTCCAAAGACTTAAAAATGTGCATGGGCATAGATGGCTAAGATCTAAAATTATCACCATAAAGGAAATAAATGGTCAGAGAAAATTACTAATGCAATTATTGTAATTATTTCTTGTAATAAAATTCCATGATATAGTGAAGATTTTAAAAAAATCTTCAGTAGCTTTTCAGTTTCACATTTTTCTGAATAGGTTCAGGTTATTTTTAGTTGTAAACACATATCAGCAAAAATAACCCCTAAAGATTAGAAAATCTAATGATGAAAGCAAAAAATCTTCCCCACATTCACCAACTAGAAGTAATCATATTTGCTAAACTTCATTCAAATATATCCTGAATTTTACATACAGATAAAAACACACACATTATGAAATTCAGCATATATAGATTATGCATTTTCATACATAGGATCATAATAAACATACTATTTTAAACATTTATTTTACTCTATATTATGCTATTAACTTGATTTATTGCATGTAACATCAAAAGCTTATAAACTGCTTCCAAATTTCTACCATTGTAGGTGGTCTTCAATGAATCATGATTGTGCAGTAAGACTGCTAAAGACTGCAAACATTTTACTGGGCTAAATTCCTAGACATGGAATCTCTAGCAGGAAGTACATGGAATTTGCAGACTAGCTACTGAGAATTTCTATTAATTTAGTCTTGTATCTAGATTAAATTAGAGTAAATTAGAGTGAATAATATTCCAGGCTTAAAACATGAAGAGCTTTATTAGCCTTATTATTGGTCTTCAGATGAAAAATATGTCATTATTATTTATGTTTCTGTCAATATTAATAGACCATTTTTTAAAATGTATTTTTGACATTTTCAAATTATTAGTTTCTTGCCTTATATTTTTCTCATCCATTGAAAGTAGTCATTTATTCTAAGGATATCTCCATGTGTACCAATTCTTGTCAGTTTCCTGCTATCATATCCCAGAACTCTCCACTCATCTATGTTGCCATTGTTCGAGTCTAATCAATGTCTCCAAACACATATGGAATACCCAACTTCTATTTTCTTCTCATTTCTCTTCAAAAACTGTGGACTAAAGACTCAAACTATTTTTATATAAAATGAAATAATTTTGCACTACCTGCATGCTTCATAATTTCAAATTTCTTATTAATGTAACAAAATTCAAATCCTAGCATGGTTTATGGAGTCCTACACCATATCACTTCATTTCTGACCATTTTCTTGTATGTTCATTTTTTATTACAGCCTAAAAATTGTTCCTAACATCAGTGTTTAAGATAGTATACATTTATTATTCCATACTATTTCTGAGAGTCTGGAATCTGTAACAAATTTAGCTTCTGCTTCAGGTTCTTAATGAAATTACACTCATGCTGTTGGCTTGGATGCAGACTCTGAAGACTACTCTGAGGACCCACACTTCAACTCACTGACAGGGCTGCTGATATTAGTCTTTCGTTATTCTCCTCTTGATTCTTTCCACTATGTTTCTCCTCAGCACAGTTTCCTCCACAGGAAGTAATCCAAGAGAAAGAATAAAACAGGAGCCAAAAGGATGACACAATGTCTTTTATAATTTAATCTCAGAAGTAAAATCCCATTAACTCTGCTGTATTCTATTGGTCCAGCAACCCAAATCCAGTGCAAAGAGAGAACAGACTATTCAAGGCAAATACCTATGTCTGTGTTAGGGGCTTGTTATCACATCTAGCTAACTGTGCTTCAGCCACAGACCCTTCTTTTCTTTTCCTGCATGGTCTAAGCTCATTCTCTTCATGGAAACTCTGTATTAGCTATTCTCTTTGTCTTCAACAATTTTTCCCAGATGATAAAATGATTGATTCCAATGTATCATTCAGTTCTCAGTCCAAATGCAACTTCCTTGAAAACATTCTAATAGCTTTAATTTTTTTACTTATTAACTTTCTCTAAAAGTTAATATATCTACCTTGAGAACAAAGAATATCTGTACCTTCATATCTTCATAGAACAAATGTTTAGCAAGCAAACAATAAATATCTCTTCAAAAGATAAAGGTATTAGAACCTCTGTGTCCAAAATTAAATGGTACAAAATCTTTAATGTAACATATATGGCAAATATGTTCATGTTTTTATTATGCATCCTTGTTATATTGCACTTGGAAATATAGATGTATACAATAAACTAATATATATTTGTGTGTAAATTGATATGGGTCAGATTACAACTACTGCTTAAAAGGACTTATATGTCTATAAAAAAGAGAGGAAAAAGAAAGCAAATACTTTTTTACTAAAACTTAAGACAGTTTTTGTAGAAAGAAAACTTTTCTAAATCACACTGAAGTAGCATGAAGCAATTAAGTTTCATAGAGGTTAATTTCTCCAAAGTCACAGAAACTATATTTTTCAAAAGTCTTCGATTTACATCTGCAAGATGTCAGAGACATTCCCCTTTGTTGTTCTAGTTCATAGCAGCTAGGCTGAGTCAATGTACTGAAAATTCCCAAGTATATTTAGTTCGTCAATTGTCATTTTTTGCTGTCAAATAACATTACTAATTTCATTCTTAAAGACAGCATGTTGCTCATCAAAATCCACTGATAGCAAAGATATTACTAACACACACAAGTACAGTGACTAACATTAGTCACTTTTTCCATGACAGCAAAATGCCCGCCCCACTCTATAACTGCCTGACAATGTAAAACACATGTACTTACTTCTAAAACAAATTTTTATTGTATTGATCTTAGTATCTCCAAGAGAACATAACTAACAAACTTGAATATAATGAACTTCTATAAATATATAGAAACATCATAGAATATTATTCTCTTAAAAAATTTGAAGCTTATTTTATGAAGCTCTTAATTTCACAGAGAGAAATGCTGTTTCGTGCGGTTAATTTTATATTCTCTCTTTGGTATGTATATACATTTTCCAAATTAACTGCTGTTATACCACCTCATTAATTATTCTGTTTGTACTTTCTAGATTTGTACTTTTCTGCTGTTTTTTTGATGATCGTTCCCTTCAAATAATCAGCCTTTTGTTAACTTTCCTGAGTTTAATTTCACTTTCACACAGATCAAAAAATGGAGAGAATCCAGATCTGAGTTTTGTTCACATTTTTCTGCTTGTAACAAATAATTTCCATAAATATTAAGAAAAATGTGTCTTCAACTAAATTTAAAAATAAGGTGAGATTGCAGGGAAGAGTTTCTTGGAGGATTTTACCCCCCAATAATAGCTGTTTTGTAAAACTTGGGAGTTTCTACAGCTGCTGAATTTTTGAGTTTCCTAGGAGACTGTAAGCTAGCGTCACTTTCTTAAAAACGATGAAAGCTCTCTTTAGTTTGTGTCTAAGCCTTGTTGATTCACAAGAATGAATCCTTTGATAAAAAAGACTAGACAAGAATGCATGCATTAGATGATGGAACTTGAAATTATTTATGACAGACTCTATATAACATTTTAAAGCTACAAAGGCATGAAATGGTGTTAAGATATATTAAATGGCTATGTATGAGAGTTTTTCATCTTGTTTTAAACAAAATCTTTCAAGAAAATAACAACACAAAGAAGATGATGCCTGTTTGCTTGCCTTTTCTTCTTTCTTTTTCTTCATTTCAATATTTCCTTATAAATTAATGACTTCTATAACTAAAGATAGGTAAATTCACAAAAATATATTCCAACTGTTTAATAATACATTAGTATTTCCCACTGAGAATCATCATGTTAGGAAATCATACATGTTGTTTCAATTATTTTTCACTTAGTTTCATCAGTCAAAAATTTATCATAGTGCTTTTAGACAGTTGGCACTTGAAAAATGTTGCTAAATTTCATTGATTGAATTGTTTTGGATTATATCCACAAACTATGAGTTAAGTACCAAAAATTCTTATTAAATATCCAGTTCATAAGCTTCCATACTCTTATGTTTAAAGCTTTTTGTATGCCCCTTGCAACTTAATCAAAGCTACATTATCTATAAAATATCACATGAAATTTATTTTAGTTTGAAGAACTAAAAAAATTACATTGTTAAATTCTGGACAAGCATTTAAATTGAGGATCACTGATATCGGTAGTGTTTCTAATAAGAGGTTACATTGCATATCATGTTTTATCATTTGTTCGATAAAAAACAAAATTAAACTACAATTCAAAATCTAAACAAATGTGGTGGCAGAATAGTTTAAGGTATGACGCAGTTAAGTATAACACCCAAGTGTCATGTTTTAACACGCAAAGGTTTTTCTGTTGCTTCATGTCCTGTTAACGTCAGCAGGGGGCGCTCTAGTCGTGGTAACTCAGGCTGAGGACAATGGAAAAAAATTCATCTTGCCTCAAACTTTCACAATCATGAGGAGTACAAATGGCTTCAGCCAAGTAGTGACACATGCCATTCCCTCACACTTCACTGGCCAAAGCTTGCCACATGCCATGAATCATTTCATAAACAAGTCAATCAAATGCCAGCACATACCCAAAAACACTGAGAGCTGGAAATGTTCATAATGATCACAGCTAAGGTTTAGACTAATAGCAACTTTTTTTAAGATTAAAAAAAATAGTTAAAGCAGGATTGCAGAACTAATGCTTTTATATTAATTTTGCTTACTTTTTCATTTACTTTTTGTTCAAGTGCCTAAATGCATTTTTCTTTCATCCTGCTTTTCCAGTCGTTGTTTTCACAAATCAAGAAAAAACAACCTGTTATGATTATTTTTTAAAATGACTACTTTTGTTGTTTTTGTTGTTGTTGTTTTGTTTGTTTGGGTGTTTTTGGTACCAGAGATCGAACTTGGGACCTTGCGCTTGCAAGGCAGGTGCTAGAACCACTGAGCTAAATCCCCAGCCCCATGATTACATTTTAATATATATCAGTATCAGTGAATCAGTGCCATGTTTATTCTGCTAAATAAAAATTGTAGATTTGAAATAAAGAAAGCTATAGTTACAGTGATGATCTATAGTATGAAAAAATGTTATTCTGTGTTTACTAATTTCTTCATAATACTGTTTAATCCTCCCAACATTAAGATATCATTTTATCCATGAGCAAAGAGGTCTAGAAACAATAAATAACCTGCCTATAGTATTAAATAGCTAGTAAATACTACAGAGGTTATCCATAGATGAGAAGTCTTACCCAGAGTCAGAAAACTACTTAATTGTTTGACTCCATCTTAATTCTTGTTAGAATATGTGTCAGTATAAGTAGGGTAGTATGCATCGCTTATGCTTCCAAAAATAAAGTTTTATTTGAAATAATCATAATCACTGAATGAAAGACACAAAGTGAAATATAATTTTATTTTATAATTGCCTAATATTATGTATTTGTCATATTCTTCATCTTCCATCAAGGCGAATGTTTATCAGTATGTTTATTCCATATATTATAAAGGAAAACTACTCAACAAACATCACTTTGTATTCATTTTCACAATTGTAAGGTTAAAATTAACTAATGCATGTGAAAACACTTTATAAGGAATAAAATAGATTCACACATCATGACTATTATTCTCTCTGTAAAATATCATAAAGGAGACAGTATGCTATGTTATACAAAGAACGTATCCTCGAAAACTATGTTACTTAGATTACATTGTGGGATACTGCTGGGAGCATTCAGGGCCTGGTAAGTAAATTTAACTGGCCAAGTTTTTTAAGAAACTAGGAGGCTAGTTAAAAGGAAGATAAGGAAGTGTTTCTGACTTCTTACAGTAGATAGATGAAGCTGCACTGAGATTCCAGAAAGGATGTGTTCCCAGAACAATGTTCATGTTTCTACATGTGTAGGTTCTGCACAGGAGAGGAAGAGGACAACCATAGATAATGGGCATGGTAACAAGCCAGAGTATCAGACAGAAAGAGGGAAAGAGAATCCATTTAAGCAGAATGATAGTTCCATTATACTCAAAGACTATATTCCAGGGAACTAGGCTCAAACATGAAAAGTGCAAAAATATTTACTGCTAAAATAATTCTCTTTTGCAAAGTTTAATTGGTCTTAATATTGGTAAATAATAAAATGTGTCACGCCTAAGCTGTACTCAGTCATAGCTAAAGTAAGGACAGTCTTGCAGAGTGGCTGAGGCAAATTTGGATAGCTACTAGAAATGTCCAGTTCATGGAACGAAGAGAAATGGTGGAAAAATGCCAATATTGCAACTGGCACTTGAAAACTAGTGAGGGCTAAAAACCTTCAACCCTTACTTTTTTCTTAAAGGCTTTCATTAATATTCTTTGTGACTTCAGTGTACCTTACCTGAGCCAGGTTATTCCAAAAGTAATGTTTAATAAGGGAAAAATGTATATATTTTGCATATATATCCCCCAAGCCATCACGAAGGCATGACCCTAGATCCATCTTACTATGTTCTAGAGTTTTGATTACTGGTCCAGCTTTGACTTTCTTATTCATTTACTCACTTTGTTTCATTTTCTATTTTTTCCCAATCACTGATGGTGTTTGGATAATGTCTAACATATTGTCAGAACAATAGTGTCTCATCAATAAATATCGATTGACGTATGAGTGAATAAATGAATTAATAGATGATCACACATCTAGATTTGATTGCCTCAGTTTGATTCTTAGATTTCTTAAGGGCTTTCAGCAAAGTGCACTCCTATACCTTTCTATCCTGAGCCATTCCACACAGGAACTTTTCTCTTAGTAAGTCCCTGGAAATTACTGTCCTGAATAATAACACAGGACTCTGTATCAAGCTGATTTCAAACAAACAAATAAACCTTCTATATTGATGAGAATTTATGAAGACACGTCTTCATTTCTTCATCTTTATATCTCATCCCAAGACAGTTAATGAATATGAACATTCAGTGCTATGAGTCATTGTTGTGTTTTGAATCTGAAGCATCTCCCAAACATCTTATGCATTGAATGCTTGGTCCCCAATTTAGGAAAGTTCAGAGGCAGGGTCTCCAAGAAGGTAACTGGATCATGGGTACTCTAGACTCATCAGTGAGTTAATGATTTGATGCCATTTTAGGGGGTTGGTGGAAACTTTAGGAAGTGGGGCACAGTTGGAGGTGATAGGTCCTAAAAGGATATCTTCTCTCTCCATGTTTCTTGTCTCACATACCCTTTTTCTATTCTTCCTGTCTGCAAGGAAATGAGCACCCTCCTCCTCTGTTACACTCTCCACCATGATTTCTTGCTCATCATAGGCACATATCAATAAATCTATCCAATCCATGGACTGAAACTTCTAAAACTGTAAGCCAAAATATATCTTTCTGCCTTCAAGTTGTTTTTCTCAAGTGTTTTATTACAGTGATGCAAAGCTAACACAGTCACATTCCCTTTTATTTCAATGGACCTCACAGAAAATACTTTAGTTTTGGAATAAAATGTAACTCATTTCACAGCCTGATCCATCAGGCCTTAATTTACTTGTCTTTAAAACACAAATAAAATTCATCTGACCACTAAATCTATTATTACTACTGTCTATTCCAATATCTGCATATATCAAGGTATTCAAAAGTGGAATGTGGCTCTTTGTTATGGAACCCATTTGAATATTACTAATATAATATCAGGTGTAAAAATGATAGGATTCATTCTCAAAGGATTTGGACAAAAACGTATCAAGTTATAAATAAGTCTATTATAAAGACAGATCCAGAAAAACTAGGAAGTTTCTATTATTGGTAAATACAATAATATGATTTTGAAATTATGTCATTTCATATATCCAAAACTTGTGTTTACATAATAATGACAATATTTATCTTTGAAAATATTAGATTTCCAAAAAACAACTTCAGGAATCTCAAAGCACCAAAAGAAAGAAAAGAGAGCAAAAAGTTTAATCATAGAACACTAGTGAATTAAAAATAGACTATAGCTATATAATTCTTATTTATACCCTCCAACTTTGTAAAAATTTAAAAGATATATCATGTAGAAATCAAACCATTTCACCTCCAGTCATATATCACATAGACTTACCTTTCTAAAACAGATTATTACACTGTCTAAATTCTGTATTTTCATGGCATTTTGCCATAATATGGAGGAAACTACAGTAGTTTATTTAATATTGATTCATTCTTTTCATTTTAACAAATTAGGCTTGTATTATAAATGCAAAAATATGAGCATAAATATGTATATATTACAATATAACTATTATTTTCTCCATATTTTTCTGATACTATGTTTATGCAGCTTAAATATCATAAACATAAAGATTTATGTTTGCTTGGCTTAGAACAAAAATAACCTTTGGGATTCCAATAAAGAGAAATATGTTTTGAGCCAGGGATCTAGCTCAGAGGTACTACTGCCTGGCTGGGAAGCACAAGGTCCTGAGTCTAATCCCCAGTACCAAAAAGAGAGAGAGAGAGAGAGAGAGATGGAGAGATGTTTTATTCTTCTACATTACAATATGTATTGATTATTCTCTTGTACTGAATAAATAGTTATTCCTTCTTACAAGTAAATGGAAAACCGAAAATTTCAGTATTCATGGAAAATATGTTACCTTTGTAAAAACCATTGTCCATTAAGAATTCCACTTTAGTAAATATTTAAAATATATAAATTAAAATATACAAATGTTTGTTAATTTTTATAAGAACATACATCATCCCTTAGTAAAAATTCTAATTTTAATAAATTTAATAGAAGTATATGTCATTTTCTGTGCTTTGTTTCCATGGCTTCAATCAAATAATGGTCAGAATTAAAAATTAATTGCATATCATAATATCATTTTCCTGAGATGATAAATGTCTTATGATTACTTTAACTTCTAGGCTAGGCACACTTTAAGATGCATTAAAACTGCAATAATATACTTTCAGATATCAATGCAAAGTTTAAAGTTTTAAATACCTTGTTCCTGTGGTGGATTATTCTATTTCCTCATTTGGATAAATGCTACTACAGATACTCATTTTGTTTGTTCAAATTATAAAAAGAAAATGAATTTGAGAAAAAAGTAAAATAGTTTTTTCAACTTTGAAAAAAACACTATATTTTACCATAATTATTTTCCATATATTTTATCATTATAATTTTGACTTAAAAATAGAGCTAAGATTAAATCACTTTGAAAATTTCAGTTCTAAAAACTAGAAACTTCAACTAAGATAAATAATGTTTTCTTCTATTATTTAATAGAACATTATTAGTTAACTAAATGGACATTTAAACTACAGAATGTACTATGAAATGAACAACAGAAAATGAATCAAGAGTGACAAAGGCTAATATCTACTGTAGAATTACAGTCACTGAAACGTATTTAGAGACCACAGTAAAAGCAAATCTGGTGAAGCATGATTTAATTATAGTCAGCATGAATTTACTCAGGAAAGGTTATACTTTTAAAAATCCTACTCTAATACTCTGAAGTTATTATTATCTCAAGACATTGACATTCACTTTATATAGTTGGATTTTAGGAAAGCTTTGGATGAGGTTTATCATATATTACTAAACTAAACAGGCATGTAACTAAACTTAAAATTAATAAACAGAATATCTTTTAAAAAGGCAAAAACATCAGTATGGAAGTATTTCAAAGTGAAAAAATTCATAATAAAGACTCTTAACAAACTTTGTATTCTTTTTGAGCATACTACAAATTTAGTGTGGTTAAGTATCTTAATAATTTTAAGAGTGTGTAATTGAAAGTGACACTGAGAAAAATAAAAAGATATAAAAATGCTGAGTTATATAATTAACTCTGTGCTTCAATAGTTATCTTAGATTCTGATTTTTCCAATTTTAGGAAGAATGTACAATAAATAAATCCAAAGAAGTAATACTGGTACATATCACTTGTCCTGGAGAAATGTAAAATTATATTATGAATATCTGAAATAATTCTTTTCTCAAGATATTTAAACAATAGAGAAATAGTAACAGGAAACAGAAATAAATGTAATTTATTGGCAAGTTTAGTTCATTTAAGTATATGTATATTACCAAAATGTATTTCAAATGTGTATTCAAAATGGAACTATCCCAATCAATTAACGTGTAACAATTTATAGAACACCTATCATATATTCAACATTGCAACAGAAATTTCGGAACATATGCTTGTACTAAATTGGATTCTTCATAGAGAAATTTCCATTTCATAATTACATATTAAAATTTATTTTTATAATAAAAGGAAATTCTATATTATTTTTGATACTAGACATTAAAATGGTTTAATTATTTCATTTGCTGGCTAAGAAATTCTTTTATTTGGACACAATCCAGCCTTTAATAAAAAATTTAATAATAATTAAAACATATGCACTCATGCACATGTACACACACACACAAAAACGTGCACATACAATAATAATGTTAGCCACTTAAATAAATCAAACAAAGAAATAGGGTGTAAGCTTGTTTGGGATGAATTATAAACAAGCTGGTGATGAAATTGGGCTGTGTTTCAACACTCTAACAACAGTCCTGTGTGTATTCCTGATTTGGGTGATGTAAAGAAAGTGCAACCCAATCTAATAATACAGCAATATGTCTAGACAGAGCAAATGATGCTGATTTAAGAAAACAAATATTTTTAAAAAAATATTTTGTATAAGAAGAAGACTGTGTTTAGTGCCTTTACTGTATTGGTCAATGCTCTGCAACAATAACACAGAGTGTTCAAGTACATGTCAAGCAAATACTTAGGTGCTAGATACTTATTATTAACTTTAATTTAAACTATTTCTTTCCTCATTTGACAGGTGAAGAACCTGAGCAACAAAGAGCTTAAATACTAGGTGCAATGTTATACAGAAAGTCGTGAATTTGAAATCTGAACAAAAACTGTGTGGCCATAAACTGTCCTGACTAATAACACAATGTAAGCCACAGACACAATGTAAGGTTTTCTGAAACCACATTTTAAAAAGTAAAACGAAAAATGCATTTAATTTTAATAGTATAGTTCAGTGAAACCAATATATCTAAAGAATGTAATTTCAACAAATGATCAATACAAAAGTTCAGATTTTTACATAAGGTTTTCATAATAATCTTTGACATCTAATATGTATTTTACCTTTACATTTCAATTTGAACTAGTTAGATTTCAGGTGCTTAATATATGGCTGATGGTGACTATATCTGAACATACTGTTCTGTTATTATGTCCTTTAAAGTGTTAGGTATCCTTGCCTGTAGAGCCCTCTCAGTAGGAACATTTAGTCTTCATTCAAGCCAATTTATGATCCCTTTATGGTCATATGGAAGATAGGGCTGAGATTTCTGGGCAAAATATATTATAAACCCACCCTACCATGACAATTGTCATCCAATTCATGGTTACACATGTAACTGTCAATTTAAAATGTTTGTCTTAGCAACTGTACTCTTGCTATTTTGCTTATGATAAAGCAATCTCAGAACTACTGATAAACAACGAATACTTCCCTATGACAGTGTTTTTGGACCTACAAAGCTGCAGACTTTCCTTGCAGCCTCTGGCCTTGGCAGACCTGAAACAGTCAGATGTTTGTTTATTTGTTTGTCTGCTTTTCCTTGCCTACTCAGCAGATATCTTTTACTTGTCTAGGTAAGTGTGATGTACCTTTAAAATGTACATGTTATTAAAAATATGGAAAGACTACATTTAAAACTGTAAACATATAAGGTTATATATCTGACACTGCACTGTTGAAAATATCAAAAAAATACATTTATGCACAAACAATAAAATGATCAATATTCTTGGCTGACAACAAAACAACAAACAGTCTTCAATTCTGCATAGCTCCAAAATGCATCAATCTGGGTTATCATTGTTTAGGTAAGTTTACCAACTCCTTACAAAATACTTCAAATTTCAGTTGCTATGGTGTATTGATTGCATCTGCATTAAGTTAAAATATTGCTACATTAAGTAAAAATTTAGCTTTTAAGCAAGTAAAGTATTACTCAAAGAACAAAATGGTTATCATGAACAGTGACCAATCATATACATCTCTGTAATCCATCTTCTGCTGTTGATTGGTCACTGTAAATGTAGTTCAGCTATGAAAAGAAAGCAAATTCTATGGGTCCATTGATTCAGTGTCTTCCAGTGATAAGGTGACATGACCATAAACAAATGGATGATGAAAGAGGGAACTGGGTGACAAAAGTGAAAGTTCATGGAAGAAATTAAAAGATAAATCATGATAAGTGAAATTCAAATCAAAGATCAATGGAGTGGGAGAAAAAAATAACTCACTGGGGCATGTTACATGACTGCTATTAAAGAACCCTGAAACAGGAATCTAAAAAGACTTCATCAAGACAGACACTGAAGAAATTAATTGCAACAAAAAGGATGAACTTATTTCAGAGAAAGTGACACCAACAAAACAAAACAAAAGTTTCACTTTAAAGGAATTCTTGGAGAGATTTCATGATGTTAAAAGGGAAACACTAGAATTTGGGGGCTGATCCAAACTTAGAAAGAAACCTGCCAAGTGAATAAAGTATAGAAAATATACTTATGTATAATACCGTGCAAATAATAAAGTATAGAAAAAAAGGGAAGCACTGCTCAAACTATTCTCAATAAATATTACAAAGAAAGAAACATATTAGTCCTCAATGTGGCTAATATTTAAACTATAGGATATTAAATAGATTGTTAATATTAGATTGTTATCCATTTACAGTCAAGAATAAAAAAAGATTTTAATTTTGACAAAAATTTAAATATCACAAAATAATAATTTTTCCATTGACTTGTTTGTACAATTTCAACGTCCACTGTCTTTTAAATCATACCCCACAACCATGCAAAGTGAAAGCTGTTTGTATGTACTATAAGAGATCACTGATAATGGGTCTAGTAAAAAGAAAGGGAGGAAGGAAGGAAGGAAGGAAGGAAGGAAGGAAAAGAAATTCACCTAAAGCACTTGAGAATTTAAAAACAAATGAATTACAACATTTCAAGTCAACATCATATTTATTCTGTCTGAGATAAAGAAAATGGAAACAAATTGGCAACATTATCCTTGCTGATAAGAATCTGTGGCATTATCTAAGGTATTAAATAAAATTAACAGTATTAGTAAATGGGTTTTCTGTAACATAAAAACAAAAGACAAGGGAAAATGATGTTCTACTGGATAATTAAGGACCTGTTTCTCATAAACAGATGTTCTGCTCTTATTATCTTTGTTATACGATTGCCTTATTAGTCTCTTTTCTCTCGTCTCTCACTTCCAATTTATTTTAAATGGTACTTCTGTCAATTTTTGATGGAAAAGTGTAATATCCAATATTTAATGAATTCCCCTGAATGTACATAATGGGCTTGATTAGCAATATATGTTTTCAAAAGGTAAAGTAAAATTACCACAGCTTTCTGAAAGATTCTTTAGGAGAGGCGATACTTGGTAGAAATTCTGAAACAAAGGTAAAGTTACTGTGTTGAATTTCTACAGTAATATTTAAATATTTTTTGATTTACTGATATTTACTTATAATATTCCTGTGTCATTTCTGTTAGTTATTTTTCTTCACTCCCTGCAGAATATGGCATATTTAAAAAGTGTCTTGGCCTTTCTCTGTTGAAAAATTCTTTTTTACTTTCACTTAATTATTTTCTTCCACACCTAGTGTTCAGACATTCCAGTGTAGAGGTAGGTTGCCTCTTTTCTACATTTTTTTCCTTCTGCCTTTCTTTCTTAATGTAGTTGTGTGTCTTTATGTTTGTAAATGATAGACAGACAGATACATGGGTGACAGATTAAGATTTGCTTCTAAGAAGCTTTCACAATGTTTTGAACAAATGTTCAAGCATAAAAGCAATGACTAATCAATTATACTACTGTTTAAGATTTATTACCAATGATCTGCTGAACATGTGTGTATGATTTTTCCTATGATGTCAGTTTTGTGATTGGCACTGAAAGTGTATCCCCTGAATGAGAGATTAAACTGGATGATATGTGCTTTGAAGAAATAGTTGTTATATTTTTAACAATTAAATTGCTCTCACATTTCATCACTGCTACTTGCTTTCCCACTTAAAACAAAATATAATGTGAATTAGGATTTTATTTCTGAAGATATTGCAAGACAGCAGTACTACTTATGGGAAAGTAACTCTGGTCAATTAATTATTAATTAATGAGTTGGTATTAAAAAGCTAATTAACTAATTCCAATAGTGAATAATAATATTTAGAGAAACCTAACAAAAATCAACAATTATAGCTCTAATATGAATCAATGTTCTTCATTATGCACTGATTGTGACTAATGTCCCTATGGAAATTATTCCAATTAGAAACATTTAATTTGAATTTTCTTGATTCTATAGAGATAATCTACCTTTGAGAATTTCCTCTTTAAATGTGACCTATTTACATCTGTACATAAGTATTCCAATTAAATCATATCTAAAACACTTGCAGAAAACTACCACATAACATACATGATCTTGTTTAAAGTTCAGAATAAATCACTATATTCATTTCATCTGAGAACAGATTTAGCAACCTTGAAGTAAGTGAAATTCAGAAGGCCACATTAAATATTTTCATAAAAGCAAACCTCAGTTTCTGCATTATACCTAAAATTCTAAGTAACAGTTTATCTAGAAAAATTATAGTTAGCGATTGAAAATATTCCTTACATTTCAAGTAATAAAAAGTGCCCAAGGAATGGAATGGTCTTAATATTATCTTTCTTAAAGCTTTTTGAGGATATACTCTTTCCATATTTATCCTGGTACATTTGTTTTTCTATTATCTGATTAATAATATACGTTCTTGTTGTTTGCATGTTGTTTTTAAAAAAACATATCTTCATTTTGCTATGTAAGACTGACCATGAACATTTAAATTTTATTTTTATTCATCAATGAATTACAATTTTCAAGTTATTCAATATTCAATGTATATAGCCAGTCTGAATAACGTATCAAATGTATCATAGAATACACTCGAAGTCAGATGTATGCCATGGTATATAGCAAAATAGCAAGGAATCTATTTCATCAAGTTGACATAGGAAACACAAACATATCTCTAAAAACAAAATAAATATAACCTGACAAATATGATGAAAGATATAAGTAATGCTTAAAGAAGAGGTATTTAACCCACTCAAAAATGTTTTCTTGAAGAAAAGAGTTCTTTGGGGCAATTATTCTTTAGGTGAAAAAAAATTTCTAGACAAAGGCAGCACAAATCATGGAAAAATAAGAGACAGAAATAAGGACAGGAATGTGAAGACCAGAATCCAATGTCAGTCACACAGGCAAAGATGCCACCAGGTTATAGGTAGAAATGAGTCAATGTGGACACAGAATATCAAGGAAATTATCACTACATTAACAGGTTTATAATTCACCCCAAGACTAATGAAAAGTTACTATTTTTAAGCACTAATAAGCTAGAGTAATCACATGTGAATTTCTAAAAGGATTCTCTTTCTGGAAGACGAGTTATGAGGCTATTACAGAACAGTGGTTTGGACCAGGATAGAGGTTTTAAAAATGAAAACAAGTGAATGCAAACCTAAAATAATTTTACCTGGTCAAACCTGCATGACTTGCTAATGGACTGTTTTTGAGTGCATGATGTCAAGGATAATACCTCCTCTAGACAAAAAAGTGGGGTCTGTGGTGTGGTTCTGCACATAATGGGGTCCTTGGCAATTTTCTAACTGCCCTCTGATATGCAGGTTAACCAGAACTTAGAGAACTATTTGGATGAGAATTTATGAGAGAGCACTAGGGCATGTATGCACCCATACCCATGATTCTCTATGTCCTAGCACTGTCACGTGTTAGCGGCCAATCAGATGCTATGACGAGCTCTGAAACTCAAATCTATGGACTCTTCCAGGTGCTGGGTTGTAAAACGGGTTTCAGGAGTGTGCCCTGGTGAGGAAATCAGTTTTGCTGGCTTATGTGGTGGTACCTTTTTATTTATAATATGAGATGATTTCATTCTGATTTATGTTGATTTAAATTATTTGCACAGGCAAGAGCCCTGAAAATTATCAGAATCTTCCTTTGTCCCTATACCTACACAGACTTAGGCAGTCCTCTAGCCAAGACCACTTAGAAAACCTATGACTAAGGGGGAAAATCACAATAAGTAATAGAGATACCTCAAAGGGAAGGAATCATGGAAAAGAGAATTTGACTGTCAGGCTGCAAGGAATGAAACACCCCTTGAACCGGATTATGAAGCAATTACATTTGGATCACAGTTAAAGGTTAAGCAGACATAAATAAAAAGTGAGCATGACAAACCTTGATGGTTTGAGACCATCACAAAGACATATCATGACCATGTATGATTTATATTAACTTGGCTATAGGCTCTTACCAGACTAAGAGGGAGTTTGGGAAGGATAAACTTTCTATGAAATACTGTGGGATTCAAGGATGTGAAACTGAACACAATAATCTGAGTACATTCTGAAATCTCCTTGAAAATAAAATAATGTGGGCATTTTTGTTTTATTGTCTGTAATAAGAGAAAGTTAACTTGGTGATCTAAAGCATCCCTTGAGCTTTCCTTATAGTCCAATGTCCTACTATCTTTCCAACCAGCATCCACAGTATCTTCATCTGTGGGCTCTATATAGCCTCCAAGAGCACTTGTGAAAGCTCTTCTTAGAAGATGTATTATTTAGAACTCCACCAGAGAATGAAACAATGCACCTAGTTTCTAAACAACAGTTACTGGCTCATGTAACCACATGGAAAAGGCAGAGTGAATCTGATGAGTAATTATGGAGGACTAATTGGGAAAGGATTAATGTGTGTTGCCAGGAATTTTATGGTCCTTCTACTTAGTTTTCCTCTCTTCATTTATAGAACCTTTCATGTTGACAGTCTAACAGTCCATGACCCAAAAAAGAAAAGATTATTTCCCATCATCTTTACATAAAAATACCATGAACAGCAGTCCACTGAGTTAATAATCCTGTCAATTTCTGGATTATCACAATATATCACCACATCTATTAATGGGATCCCAACTGGAGAAGGTTGAGACACAATTCTCCCGTCCCAGTGAAGGTGTCTGTGTGTGTGTGGCGGGGGGGGGGTGTGACTGAATGGAGAGAGAGGAGGTACAGTGCTCTATTTTCAAGAGAAGACAGACAGTGAGGAGACAAAATGAGAAGCATCCATTACAGGAGCCAACTGGCAGGATCTCAGCCTGTCTTCCTGTCAGTCTTATCCTTTGCCTGCTTTAAAGTCCTGTCTCAGTTAAACCTTGATCCAATTTATTATCCCTTTTAACTGATTTCTCTGAACATGTTGTGTAACTGCTCTTTCTCTGATTCTTATATTTACCAATATCTTTAGCCTTGATAAAGTCACGAAGTCTTGAAAACTTTTATGAAAGCTAAAACAAATGGCAAATCATTGATGTTGTACTTATTGCTACAAAAATCCTGCAGAATATTTGTTTAAATTTTTATTTTGTTTTAATATTTTGTTAAAGTATTAAAACAATTTAATTTAATAAATCACTACCATAATTTGTACTTAAGATATAAAAATACCAATTTATGATAGGCTTAATTGTTAACTTGTTTGACTTGGGAGATGATTATGGAATTAGTAAGGCATACTTCAGGTCTTTCGGGTGCGTCATGGAGGTATGAACTTTGAGGACTATATCTGGTCCCTAGCCACTTCCTCTCTGGTACAGTGCCCCTGCCCTGTTTCCTGATGACCATGAAGTGGGCATCTTTCCTCCACCATACCTTTCTGCCATAAATAGGTTCTGCCTTGGAGCCTGCCAATTTTAATCTTTTGAAAACGTGAACCAAATGAATCATTTCCTCCTTTAAGTTGTAAGTGTCAAATACCTGGGTATTTGTTCCTAGAAACAGGAAAGGAGACTACTACAGAATTGGATCATGTGATAGTTCAGTAACTTTGTGAGCAGACAGATAGATAGACAGATAGATAGCTATAGATATGGATTTTTTAAAACAATTTCCTGAGGTAAGAACCAAGGCTGACTTTTTTTCTATATTTCACAATTTATTCTACATCTCTGTCCTCGTATTTTGTTTTGCACCTTAAAATAGAAGTATTATTTCAACTAACTTGGCATTCAGTTGATATAATATCTACATTATCATTATGAGAAAAGTTATCATTTGCACTCCTTCTATAGCATCAAAGCAGTCAGATAAGTCATCATTATATATAGAACAGAAATAATTATAAGTGCTAATGAATATATTCACACTTTATGAAAAATAAAAGTAATTATATTTTGGGGGAGTAAATACCTCTTGCCTGGAGAATTATTTATAATATTTGAATTAAAATTTAACTCAAATGATATTATTATAGGAAATCTACTAAATCTCCTAGATCATTAAGGTACATGGAATATTTTAATATTTTCCTCCCTTTAATGTTTAGTATCTACCACAGTGGAATCATTTAACAACATGTCTAAATAATTCTAAGTCAAGCATTCTAGTTCATTACTTACCCATTTCATATAGACAGCATCAATAAAGAAACCCTCCTTATCACAAGCAATGTCCTTATCTATTACTGAGAACTAACTGTGAGTACTGACCTCTTCTATATATAAAAATATGATTACCATATATTAATTTATTTGTTAAATATGAAATATTTTTGGAACATCTAATTTCTTAGGTCATGAGCTAAAAATAGAACTCTCTAAAACCAATTCTTCAATGAATGTAGAGTACATAAGTAAATACTGGCCTTCAAAATATGGCCAGGCATAATTTCACAGCATTTTAAAAAAATGTAAGAGGATTAAATGAAAGGTTTAAACTAGAATTTCTCGATACTGACACTTACAAGGAAGAATACCATGCTACATTTTAAAGTATTCTGTCTAGAGAGATATATTTCAGCATCAAATAATTATTTTGCTAACCAGTACATTTGAAAAAAGTGACAATTTCAAATCTTTTTTTGGAATGAAAGCTGAACAGTACTTGGAATTGTATTTATTATTCTCATTAAAGTGTAAAATCATTTCCATTTCCATTCTCGCTTAGATAAAAAACTTCTAAGATGTATTGTTTTAATTATACTGTCTTTGAATTTTAAGTTCCATTTTGTTCAAACCCAGTAAGAAAGTATAGCTAAAATATTCAGTTTGTACTAGAGCTGATAATTAATGGCTAACAATTACGATGTAAAAGAATTGCATTACAGAGATATTATGTGTGCCTCTAAGTAAAGATATAGACACAGCTGAAAGTAAGGTAATACAGCTTTTAATTTTTCAATATCACAGAATAGTAAACAATTCCGAAAATACAGCATATCTGAATATCTATAAAAATATTGATCATAATTTATAACTAGCCTGTATACTCACATTAAAAAAACCTCAATCTACACTGCTCCCAAAGGAAAACAAAGACCAAAGATCTAAAAATGAGTAATGTTATGTGATTTTTTTTCATACAACTGGAATTAAGACCCTATTATATATGTGCCAAGCATTGTACTCAGATTGGAGATACAGCCTAAAACATTCAAGTTTTCTTCTTTCACAGAACTAGTATTCTAGTGTTGAGATATAGAAAATTAAATCAATGAATAAAACAATTTATAGATATCCAGTAGTGGTGAATGCTCTAGATAAAAACCATTAAAGAGGTAGAAGTTGGGAGAAGAGAGAGCAGCTAGTGATTTACAGTTTTAATCAAGGAAGGCGTCACTGAAAATGTAACTTCAGAGGAATGCACTGACGTAGGAGACACAGCAAACCATGGAAGTATCTGAGGTGAAAACTCAGAGGCAGATTGTCTAGGAGGTTGAAAGAACAGCAAAATTTCTGGAGTGTTTGGACATGAAGTATGGGGAAAAAAAATGGGATGCATTCAGAAAACTTCCAAGACATTGGCTTTTGTTTCTGACTAAGAAAGAAGCCAATGGCAGAAGCAATGGTTTTGAATTATGGTTTAAAATGACCATATTGGAAGCAGAATAGTAATAGCAGGTAGCAATATAGTAAAATATACTACTGAATTTATTAAGAACTACGTAAGCCTTGTTACATCTTCTACTTTGGTTTTTACTAATAATAGTTTAGCTTAGACATTTAGATGTCACTATTTCTAGAAAACAATAAGGTGACCTATCTTCACTTTGGCTTAGAATAGGATTTGCAAATTGGTGCCCTCTCAAACCTAATGACATTTCAAAGTCAGTTGTTCTCACAAAAGATAAAAAATGAATTTGACTGTGCAGTTTTTAAAATTAGGAAATTTCATATTAAAGGGCCACAGAGTTTCAACATTTACAAAGGCAGCATATCTGACAACATTAGATAAGACAGGAAGAAAGGAATAAGGGAGAGCAAAGCAATGCTTTGAAACCTTCAATATATACAAATCACTTGGGGAAATTGTGAAAGACAGATTTTTTCTAATTGTGGTACATTTATCTTTATTCATGAGAATGAACATTTTTGCCAGAGGTACTCTTTTATAATTGTTTTAAAAAATAGGTCAGAATACATGAGGTAAATCTATAAACTATTGATAAACTTGCCAATTACTGACATTCTGCTCTTGCAACAAGAGCCAGTTGCTGCTGAAGCTACAATTCCCGAGTAGAAAGGTGCTAGAGGGTAGCAGTAGTTTATAACTGCACCCTACCAAGCCATCATTACTACCCATTAGTTATTGATGTTGGGAGAATTATGACACTGACATCTGCTGGCTTTTGGGTTTATCTTCCATTTCAGAACAAGCCTCTTCAGAAGCTGCTATTCAGTGTACCCAAGGTGTACACTTAAAAACTCAGAAAAAATAATGGCATTGTGTCTTACTATTCAAACACAGGCAGATAGATTTCCAAAATCCATGGTCAGAAAGGTTAAACACAGATTATACCGAGCAATGGTGCATGTCAAAGGAGGATAGGACGACAACATGGTACAACTACTGAACAATGTCAAATGGAGAAAACTGAGGAGAAAGCAGGGTGAGGCACCTTAGAGGAACAAACCCTTTCATTCTGGCATAGGCATTTAGTTTGAAATGGATGTTCAGAGAAATATTCACCCTTGCTGCATCACTATCTGTCATGAAAACAGCTCAGAAAACTAACATAAAAGTGTTTTTAAATTTGATTCTATATTGTGTAATCAATAGTCCCTAATATGTTAGCAGAACAGAGACATTAGGAAGAGAAAAAACCTCATATAACTTTTTTCAGACCATCATAAGTAGTTATACTGCAAAGTACACCCTAATTTTGAGAATAACACAATTCTTTTGGAGGAAATTTTTCAGAAAATAAAACCATTTTTAAATGATAGGGATTTTTGAAATTAACATTCAAATACTTCTATGGAATAATTGTATAACTGTGTTTTCAAATAAAGGTCACTTTTGTCGAAAAGCATAACTTCTCTACTTCAAAATCCTTGATTCAGAGACCTCCAAAGCTGATCCTGGAAGAAAAATTATTTATAAAATGAATGTCTGGGATGAAAGCTATCCAAACTTTGTCTGTGCCCAACATGACTGATCGTGTCAGTTGTTATACATGACTTCACGTTTTCCCCTCATAATTTTAGGTAAGAACATTGACATTGTTTATGGGCCGGGGATTTAGCTCAGTGGTTCTGACGCCCGCCTCGCAAGCGCAAGGTCCCGAGTTTGATCCCCAGTACCAAAAAAACCACAAAAACCAGACGTTGCGTTTATAATTCATTCGCATAAAAATGAAATTTACCAATGCACAACCTTTTCTTTAAAACTTGCAAATCAAAAATGCAACTATATACATTTAAATTTAGTTAATGATTTTTATTGTATGTTATGGGTAGTAGTCATCAAAGAAATCAATATTAATTATAACTAGGTCATAATCTATTATTTTGGCTTTGTACTATTTAAAGTTTTATCAACATATTCTTAGGCTAAAAGAACTCAGTTCTCTTAAGGAGACCTAGACAGTATGCTGTACCTTCTTCATAGTCGTATTGAATGTTAACCTGAATTATATTTAACTATTTGAAAACTATTTATTACACACAGTTAAAACACTGTATTATTTAATACACCAATATGTACTTATCGTATGCAGTTATAATTTGCATCCATCTATAGAATTTAAACATATAAAACATATGAGAAAATATTTATTTTAAGATGAATTTTGACAGCTTATATGCTTTGGATTGGTGATCCTCACATAGCTTCTGTGTGCTCAATGGCAGGACTTATTCCTGACTTACTGCTTAGACTAATTCTCTGCATGATAACACAACTAGTGATCACACACAACATCAGATTTTCTAGAGATGATATTTATCAGACCTTTAACATTTCAGCCTTTCAACAACCAAGACCAGATAAGAGATTCTGATCTAGAATTCAGAGGCCATGATCTATATAGGATGCATCCTTAGTCCCTCATGCAAGAATCTTACGATATTTTTTGTTTTGTTGCATGCCTAGTCTTGTTTGTGACCCAGAATGCTGTGTCTCACCATGGTCCCCACAGGAAACAGATGGCACACTCAAATTAAGATAACATCTTATTTACAAAGGGACTAATTATAAAGATGTGGGTGAAATACAGGGGAACCATGAGGGAGAGGAAAGACACCAAAACTAGCTGCAGAAAGGCTGTGGCTGCTTGGTGGTCCAAAGGGCCACAAGGAGGAAAGGTTAGGTGAGCCCAGGAGGACAGAGAATGGTGCCAGCTGAACTATGATGGGGAGCAGTGCCGTGAGCTGAGCACACAGCCTCAGGGAAAGATGAAAAGGTAGACTTTTCTCTTCAGTGTCTTAATTCACTTCCTCATTGGAAAATCCTACTTGTCTGAAATACAAAGTGGCTTCATGGAACAAGAGAAGAAAGAACAGAAGACAGTACTGAAAATTCACAGAAACAAAAGGCAATCAACAAAAATCCTCAGCAGAATATAGAAATTACCTTTGGTTCTTTCAAACTGGTATTTTCTTTCTAATGACAAGGATAGCATGGAAAGAATTTACCACACATATAAAGTTAGAAAAAAAAATCACAATTCTCATGTAATTCTTATCACCTTTCCTAAAAGGTGTGTTGCAGTGTTAAATATGTAGACAAAACGATAAATATCATTATCAAAAGTATATACTGATTTATGGACGGGAAGTCAAGAATAAAACAATTTCATTACAATTTGAAAAATATCAACATAACTTAAGTACACTGAATAAAATATCAACAGAATAGGAAGAGAAATATATAAACTGAGAATTCCTTCAGTTATCAACTGTGCAGTCTTTAAGACAAAACCGTTTGCTGTGTTGTAGGTGGTGGTTAGATTAATTATCCTTTTCATTTAGCACTCATGCTTTAGTGCCACCACTATCAGTGTTCTTAATTTTTTTTCAAAATGTCTAATTACACTTTCTGATAGTTTTACATTTTGCTACACTGAAGCATGCTTCATTGCTCTTGATGGCTCTGATTTCTTCAGCTCCTCCAAAGTCAAGCCTAAATGCATTCTCCCTTTTGTGTTATATAAATGAAATGATATAAGGAACAAGATACACCTACTCCAACCATGTAATACATAATATGTCTTTTGAATGGCTCTCTACTGTATGCATGTAATTCTCCCAATTATACAGTCTCCTACAACTGAAATGGAAAATAGGTAAACGGTTTATGAATAGACTCTTATGTCTGCAAAATAAGCTATTAAATCAAAGAATGAACTCATTTCCACCACGCTGTCTTTCTTTTATTTTAACTGTATCACTGAACCGCCTCCTATTCTGAGATTCTCCTTTGCATTTCGTGGTCATGGTACCTCAGTATCAATATACTGTGGGTCATTCAGCTCTTTTATTCACTTTTAAAATCTTTTGAATTTAAATTACACTTCTTTAATTTACACATTAAAAACATAAAATTCCACATATTACTGAACTACCATGTGATCTTTCAATATCTGTATACATTGTGTAATGTTAATCGGGTTCAACATACTCTTTTCTACAAATATTCATTAAAATGAAAATATGCAAAACATTTTCTTCCGGATTTTTAGATGTAAATTACACGATTGTTATCCATAGACACCTTACTGAGCAATACAACAACTGAATCTTTTAGCCCTACCTAACTACAACTTAGTATTCATTGATCAACATCTCCCCATGCTGCCACTCCCAGGCTCCCCCACCTCTGGAAACTACCATTCTACTCTCATCTCCTATGAAATCAACTTTATTATAGTTGACACACAACTTCAGTCACTTTTTATCTCATAAAGTAAATGTGTTGAATATTCTGCATTATTTAAAGACTATGTCCTCACCTGTTACACTCGTCATATGAAAAGCTTTTAATGTATTCCTATGACTGCACAAATGAAAGAGTAGAACACCTTTAATACTTTTCTTTAAATAAGTCTAAGCCCATTAATTAAATCTGAAGGTCATAAGAAATAAACTTCCTTCCAAAGAGGTAGAGGTGAAGGGAGGGGAAGGGGAAAGGAAAGAAGGGAAAGGAAAAATTATGAGAAAAGAAAAAAATGGAAACAAAGTCTCTCTAAATAGGGAAGGGTAGAGCGGGTGAAGAGAGCACAGGGAATGGGGAAAAAATAAGAATCAAGATACATCATTACAGGTACAAGCACCAATGATAAATGTAAACATATTGTATACCTAAAATGTACCAATAAAAGAACTCAAGAATAAAAAAAAATAAATAAACTTACTCCTACAATTTTTATAGTAAACTACTTATGCTGAATAATAAATCTGTTCCTATATTAAAAGCAATGACATGATATTAAGTTTCAAGAAAAGAATAACATACAACTGGAATCTAAACTTTAAGCATTGCCCTAGGACTTTTGAGAACTTTTACATTTTGATTTCCAGCCCATGGCAGCAAGTGGAAGGAGTCAAGACAAACGGACATGAATTAGAAATAGGGTCCGAACTAGCATACAGCAGGCCAATACAAGGTCAGGAATTCAGCAGGTGCAGAAAGAAGAGAAGCATAACATGTGCAGGAGGAGAAGTGCTATGACAGAAAGGGCAGACAGGAAACAATTCTCAGCCTTGAAATTATCCAGATACTAAGCTCTTTATTTCTACCCAGTTGTCTGAGCACGTGAATGCTTTTAAAGAAATCTTATTTGCAAGCAGTTTGATTTGAAAACTCTCTATTCCTTGTAAAAGAGGTAAGATCCCTAATTACAAAGACAGAAAGAATGAGAACAATAATAATAATTGCAGATTTCTTAATAATTGCAGATTTCTTACTAGTTTAAAGTTAATCACATTTTTTTCATTAAGTCTATTGGTACATTCTAGGAATATAATATGACACTCCTCTTTGGGAATTTGTACCTTACATGATATATCTTGGTTATTATTTTTTCCCATTCCCCTGCCCTCCCTTCAACCATTCCACCCCTCCCTATTTACAAAGACTTTGTTTCCATTTTTTCCTTATTTCATATTTATTCCTTTCCCTTATTTCCTTTTCCCTACCCCTCCCACTTTCCCCTTCCCTTTAGAACTTTTCTTCCTATTTCACATTATCTATTATACATTTTGATCTTCATTTACACTTTCACTTTCTCACATCAGAGAAACTATTCAGGATTTACACATGTGGATCTTATTTTGCTTAAGAGTATGGCCTTAATGGCATCCATTTAGCTATAAATGTCTCTAGTTTATCATTCTTTGGGGCTGAGTAGTACTCCATTTATTAAAAAAAAATCTTCTTTATCCAGTCTCCAGTTGATGGGCATTTGGACTGTTTCCAAGTTTTAGCTATCACAAACTGCCACTATGAACATGGGTAAGCATATATCACTGTGGTATGATTCTTTTAATTCTTTTGGGAAGATGCCCAGCAAGGGAATAGCTGGGTTAAATACAATCTCTAATCCTAGTATTTTTAGGTATATCCATACTGATTTCCACAGCGGTTGCACCAGTCTACACTCCTACCAACAATGGAGAAGGGTTCCTTTTTCCCCACAACTCTGCCAGCATTTGTTATTGGTTGATTTCTTTCTTGGTAGCACCCATTCTTTCTGGAGTGAGGTAGAATCTCACTGTTGTTTTCATTTGCATCTCTAGAATGACCAGTGATGTTGAACATTTTTTCATGTTTATTTGCTGTTTCTATTTCTTCATCTGAGAAATGTCTTTTCATTTCAGATGCCCATTTTTGGATTGGGTCTTTGAATTTGGGAGGTCTGATTTTTTTTAAGTTCTTTATATATTCTAGATAGTAGACCTTTGTCTGAGGAACAGCCGATGAAAAATTATTCCCACACTGTGGGTTGTCTCTTCACTCTGTTGGTGGTTTCTCTTGTTATGTAGAAGCTTTTAATAAGATGAGATCCCAGTTGTTGATTGTTTGTGCTAATTCATGTGCGACTGCGGTTTTGTACATGAAATGTTTTTCTACACCAATGTCTTTGAGAGTTCTACCTAACCTGTATTCCAGCAAGTTTAGTGTTTATGTTTTAATATTTAGATCTTTAATCCATCGTGATTTTAGTTTAGTGCATGGTGAGAGATATAAATCTAGTTTTAATCTATGGCAAGTTGAAACCCAATTTTTACACCGCCACTTATTGAAGAGGCTATCTTTACTCCAGTGAGGGTGTTTGGCTCCTTCATCAAAGATGAGGTGGCTGAGTGTGTCTGGAGTTTAATCACATATTTTAAAAAAACAAATGTTGCATTTATGTTTGCAGAATCCCATGTTAATGAAGGAATTTTAATTTAAAAAGAATTTAAAATTAGACTAGAAGTAGAGTTGGAGTGATACATAGGTTTCTGTAGGATCTGTAAAATCACACCAGCTGAGTGACCAATTATTATAACTGAATTTAAAATTGTTTATCTGCATAATTGATGATCAGTTATAAAAGTACTCATATAAATCTCTGCAACTATTAACTACTAGAAATTAATTTATTCATTAATTTACACATATTTATTAAAGGCCAATATTACCTGTGTCATACAAGACCTGTGAGAAAAAAAATGGGGATTAATAACACTGTTTCTAACTCCATGGCTTGGAAAGCATACTGTTATGGTTTAGATATAAAATGTTCTCCACAAGTCTCATGTCCTCAGAACTGATGTGCTCAGTCCATTGATGAGTACATGTGTTGCTGGCAGGTGGTGTCTGGTTAGAGGGGTGGGTCACTGGAGGTGTGACCTGAAAGAGTATGTCCTTGTTCCCGGCATTTCCCTTCTCTCTCTGCTTCCTGTCTACCATCAGGTGAGCAGCTTTCCTCTCCCATACCCTTTTGCCATTATATTTCAACCAACCGTGGACTGAATCCTCTGAAAACTATGAGTCAAAATTGACCTCTCTTCCTATAGGTTGTTGGTGTCAAGTATTGTGTCTGAGTGACGGGAAAGCTGATTAGTAGTACAAAAGTACATAAATATGATAATCTCTTACTCAATGGTATTCATGACATACACAAATCCAATTATATTTTTATTATTACTATAGTGCTTATCACAATACTTAAAATCAGAAGAAATATAGATTACATGTGGTATGATTTCAAATGTATATTTGAAATAAAAAATACTAGAAATAGAGGGCATATTAGTGGTTTCCAAGAGTTACAGACTGAAGGGCATGTTGATGGGAAAGAAGTAGGTATTATTATAAAAGACAAGACTACTTGTGAGGTTGAAACTTCAGGATCTCCACTATGGTAGCAGAAGGGAAGCTAAAGAGTTGACTCAATTGTATAGAACTTATTGCCAGTTATGTTCTGAATGTTTGTGTCCCTTCAAAATACATATGCTGAAATCCTAACACCCAGTTGTGAAGCATTTGAGCAGTGATTAGCAACCATATAAAAGAGACTACAGAGGACTCTTTCACCTCTTCTGCCATTTAAGGACAAAATGAGAAAATGTCCCTTTATGTTTAAGAATGTAAGTCCTCTTTGGATATAAAACCTACCATTCCTTGATCAAGGACTTCATAGGCTACAGAACTGTGAGATACAAATATCTGTTGTTTAAACATCCATTTTACAATATTTTTATAATCACAGCCTAAATGGGTTAAAACATCACTTACATTCTCCACCAGACATACAAGAAATGAAATATAGTAAACTTGAATATATTTAGTGTAACAGAGTCAATATCATAGATACGATGTTATATTACACTTCTGCAAAGTGTTATTCCTAGGAGTAAATGGGCAAACATATATAAGGAATAATTGTATAGTTTCTAACAACTACATGTGAATCTACAATTTCCTCAATAAAATTTCAATTAAAAATGAAGATTTTGGAATGCAACTCTGGTCTAGATTTCAAGCTCAGCTGGCTGTGAAAAGTTCCAACTATCTGATCTTCAATCTCAATCCACAGAAGTGGAGATAATAATTACCACAAAGTTAGTATTACTATATTTTTATATTATTAGTATTATTATATTCATTCATCCAATCATCAGTCCAAACAGTAGGCATACAATGTGTTCCATGTACTATGCAAATCAACTGAGAATATAAAATTCTCTGCTCTTAGTATCACTAATGGTAGTTCAGCTACCACACTACTCTTCCTCCTACTGTTAGTGTTAAAACTACTAAATATAAGAGAGATTCTAGACCTTAAAATATACGTGGGCCAGTAACAGAGTCAAACTTATAGAGACACTGTGGTTTGAAAAGATTATGATAGAAACAAAGACTGATAAATGAGTAAATCACAGGCTTCTAACTCATGCATCTAAGAGGAAAAGCTAGGAAGCTCTCAAGATGTTTGAACATTAAACTGCAGTCCCAAAAGTTACTCACAGACCAGGAAGAGCTTTTCAAACTGAGGTATCAGAAGTGCAAAGACTCACAGACCAAAGAGAAATCGAGAATTTGTGAAAAACCTAAAACTTTCTCAAATGTAATAAAGGTTAGGAGTGGGGGAAATTACAGATCTACTACAAGGAAACATATGGCATGAGAATGATCATGAAGAATAAGTCAAGTAACATTTTTATTTGGCATTAACTAGTCAGATAAAATTCAAAGAACTCTCTACAGTGTATTGCAAATATAATGTATTTTAACTTAGAGAAAGAGTAGTCTTCTCAGATGAACTAGTGGTAATAGCAACCTAGGTAGGTAGTAATAGCCAATATATCATTTTAAGTCTTTAAATAAAATCTAATTTGAACTGAGCTAGTTACTTTTCAAGCTGAATGTAATAATCAATGTGGTAGAGGCATTAATCTGTGAAACAAGACATTTAAGTTTAGGTTCCCTATGGCAATGGTCAGACGACCAGGATTTATTTTTTTAATCTGAAATTACTAACCAATTCTTCAGTAGATATAGCACCATATTTGTTATAATCAATAAGTCATTTTATGAATTCTGGTAAGTATAATACACAAGGAAAGTTTTAATGAGTATGTACTGTCTTTAAAATTCCAGGAGCTCACAAATAATGAGAAGGACAAACATTACCAAAACAAATCTAAAGTAATAAAAAGAATAATAAATATGAGAGATATGAATCATTTTTTTCATTATATGAATTTTAAGTTAAGAAGTCTGATATTCCACCATAGAAAAAGTGAAATTCCAGGGCTTGTTTTTGGTTTTGGGGGGCTTTTTTGGATTTTTTCCCTCTCCCTCTGCTTCTCCTTCTCCCTCTCTCTAGTCTGTCCTTCTCTCCTTCCATCCATCCCTGCTTCCCTGCCTCCCTATTGAGGTATAAGGGTTGCACAAAAATGCATATATTTAATGTGATTTAATGTGTACAACTTGATGAAGTTAAGCCTACATATACAATCATAAAATCATCACCACAATGAACATAAGAAATATCTTTCGCTTCCAAATTTTCCTCTAGCCAATCGGTTTCTGTTTTAATATGTTTTGAGATGTGGGTTGTTTTGTATTTGAGGCATGTATACATATCTTTAAATCCACCCATTTAAGATAGTTTTAAATGTACAAAGCAGCATTGTTAATGTATAGACATAGTGTCATACATTAATCACATGTTAAAAAATAAACATTTCACCAGGCAGAAGCAGCAAAGGCAGTATTTTTAAGCACAAGTAACTAAATATAAATGAAGTAAGAAATTGGAAGTATCCTTTTGGAAAAAATAAAAGTGTTATTTGGGGAATAATTAATGGCACTGAATTTCTAAAATATGTGCTGGCATAATGTGCCCGGATAGTGAAGGGACTTCCATCATTGTAAGCCTGGGAGCATGGTCTTAATGTTATAAGAGTGGAAAGCCAACTAAATTTTAGCCAGATGAGTATTTCTAAAAATATTCTGTGAGGATAACGAAGAAAAACTTATGCTTAGGAAGAAGAAATAAAAGTAAGGGGATGAAAGTTCTAACAATATAGGAAGTAGATGGTCATAGTGAATGCAGTGACTGAAGCAATAGAGCAACTAAGCAAAATTAAGAGAACAAAGCAATCGTTTTGTCATTAATATATGCAAATCTTTTTTATTCTCTTTAAAATGTCACTATATACACTCCCCTTATCACAGTTGTTGATTCATCAATTTTATTTTTTCCTAAATGTAAATTTCTCAAAGCCTAAGTTGCATTTGTATATTTATCTTTTCATAAATTTTGTAATTTCTTCACTTATGCAGGCAACTTCTAAAAGTTTACTGAATCAATAAAATCTATTAATCTCTGAGATATACAACAGGAACAAGTGTACATGCAACTGGATTAAAATGACACCTTTTACTGAACTAATATAAAATTTTTCATTCTGCAATCAAAAGAAAATCACCCATATATAGCAAATTATTTGTGAATCATATAATCCTCTTCTTTCAGTTACAAATTAATGTGAAGTCATTTATCTATTAATGATTATATTTCTTATGTGATAAATACACACACATACTTGAATACTCAAACATACATAAGCACTCAAAAGCAAACTATAACACTATATATTCCCCTAACACTTATGTTCAGTTTGGTATAAACTAGAGGTAACAATATTAAATGCTTCTATTTTCTCATAAATTAGCATAAAACAAAATCCGATACCTTCCCCTTCTGGGTGAAATAATATTACTTAAAGTTAAACAATATTCAGAATAAGATAGAGTTAGAACTTCACTGATGTCAATTTTACTATCAATATAAGATAATTCTGCTACTATTCCTGTGATCTCAAAAAATTGATTGTAGATTCCTAATATGAAATAACTCTCAAAATTCACCATTGAACCTCAAATTTATTTTAAATGGTTAGATACAACTTGGCCAGTGAAAGTCACATGCTCACTCCCAAAAAGACTACTGAGAAAATGAGTAAGGTAGACTGATAAAATCATGGGCCATGAAATATTTTCATAAAGTCTGTTAAAACTTGTAAATATATACCAGTTTCTATGGATTCAATAGAAATTCACCTTAAATTCATGTTAATGAATTAAAAATTCATTTTAAGTCACTGATTCTTCTAGTTACCTGAACTATTTTATTAGCTTTTCAGGGAGACATAGAATATTTATATTTTACTTTTCTATCTTTTACTTACAAAATTTTCATTGTAAACACGAAAGCGAATGTACTAGGTTGACCATTCTGCATATAAAATCAATTTACACATGGGCTTTCTCATTACAAAATTTTATACTTTGACCTTCATTAATCTGAAATTTAGAAAGAGAGAAACAGGGATCTATTCTTTTTATTTTTGTGCAATGACTAGTATATAATTCTTTCTCAATAATCCAATAAATTTTAAAAGTGTACTGAAGATTTATCCCATTAATACAATAAATCCAAACCCCAATTCTACAATAGAAGGCTGAATGTTTTCTCCTTTACGTCTAAAACATCTAATGTTGAGATAGAGGAAGCAAATGAAATGTTAAATCAATTCCAATGCTCCATGTAATTTACATTAAATAATCACTATATCCCTTGCTTATTATGAAACATATATATATACATATATATATATGTATATATATATATAGTGCACTTCACCTAAAGATTTTGCCAAAATTTTTTCTTTAATTATAGGAAAACATGTTTTCTAAGTGAAAATGTAAGAATAAGCCAAATTGAGTAACTTGGTCAAGATCACAGACCTTACAGGCGGTAGAAAATTATTTGAAGTTAATTATTTTACTCTTTGATATTATGCCTGCCTCTTTTTTTCTCATAAACAATATCTTATGATGGGAAAAGATCAGCTTCATCAATTTGACCAAGGCTCCAGTCACCTAACTCTCTTCCATTGATGTGCACATTCTGTGAATGCAGATGTTCTTCAACCCTACAGCCCTCCCTGTCCCTGTGAATGGTGGAAAAACGTGAAAATGAGATCTACACCTCAGTTTGTTATGAGATTCTTCCCTTTTTCCATGGCAAAACAAAACAAAAACTAAAACGACCAACTTCAGCAGCATCATGTGGCTTTTGCCAGGCATGAAAAAAAGAACATGAAAATACAGTTTTCCATTTTCAAATTTCTTGTTGTAGGAATTTTTTAAGTTATATTTTGGAATCATAGGTAATACTGAATGTGAGATACTTCTTTATTGTGGAATCAATGATCTTCAAAAAGCAAGGAAAAAGAGATCAATGTAGAATGACCCAGTTTTAAAACAATGTTTAGAAAAGAAACAAAGAGAAGTGAATGGCATGTTTCAAACTGAAAGAGCTATAAAGATCTTCAAAAGAGAAAGATTAGACAAAGCAAAATGTGCACAAAAGAAAATAGAAAAAAAACTAATTTTCTAACTAAGTTTTGCAATTTAAGATCTTAAGTAATTACCATTGAAAAGGATGAGAAAAGAAAATAAAGACATTACTTTAAATTTATTTTAGTAAATTATAAGGGTCCAAGTTTTGCATTAAATGCTAAGTCAGCTTAAATCCTATAATAGTACTAGAAAAGAATGTTTTCAGTTCATTTCCCTTGTAATAATAATGATACTTTTATCAAACTTCTTTTGAAAATGCTGATCTTCGTGATCATACTTTTTAAATACATCATCACAAACAATAAAGATTTCTACTTATTTAACATGTTTCTCAGATTCTCTTTAGACACAATTTCATTTAAAAAGAAGTGTTTTTCATTTGATGTTTCTATACTGAACCTACTGAACCGCACTTCCTATGGAAGGAGTTACTTGTGTCCTAAACTACGTTATAATTTCATTCGTTGGAATCGTAAGCTCCAGTTTGATGGTTATCAGAGGTTGGCTGCTTCGGGGATAAGCAGGTCAAGAGAATGGAACTTTCAGGAATAGGATTTATTGCCTTACATGAAAGCCTGTTTTTTTTCTCTGCTCTCTGTCATGAAAGATATAACCAGGTGACCATCCAAAACACAGTTAAAAAGGCTTCAATAGAACCTCAGCAACCTGGCCTTCTGATCTCAGATTTCCAGCATCCAGAACTATAGCAAAATTAGCATGTGTTTAAAACCTGCTTAATTATTCCAGATATTATGTCTTTGGAACAAAGTAGAAGTTCACTTGACTCTGGAAGAGTCATAAAATTTCCATACACATTTACGAAAATCACTCTCCTCTGCAGCAATGTCAGGCTTCTCTGTAAGCCTCTAATATCATTTAGGAATTAGCAAACATGGGAAGATCCAAAAGCTTCAAATACAAACTGATTATACTTTATAGAAAGCTGCACAGAATTCAAATTTTGTTTCATCACCTTCTCACCAGGATGTTTGCTATCAAGTAATTTTCCTGTAGACTTTTAATCTACCCATGCAATTCTTCAGAGTTTTTACCTCTAATAATTGCATACTATCTATAACCTACTGCTTCCAGTACTACTTACCAGTTCTTTCCATCTCAAAAAGCACTGGTGGAGGGCTGGGGATTTAGCTCAGTGGTTCCGCCACCTCCCTCACAAGCGCAAGGTCCTAAGTTTGATCCCCAGTACAAAAAAAGCACTGGTAGAGTTGAACTCTTGACCACACAACAGAGTGCATCACAGCTTATGATGAATCTGTCACCAATCCTGACACTCACGAATGCCTCAAGTAAGAAAATGTGACTCTGCTAGCAATTCTTATAAAGAGGATTGTCTCACAAATATGTGATTCACAAAGAAAAGAACTACATCAACCTCAATAGAGGTATTAAGTTTAAGTAATTTCCCTGAACCTATTCTGTCACAAAAAATGTGCTATTCTGATTTTTAATATAAAAATCGATAGCAACAAAAGATAGAGGAAGAAAGAAAGATGTGTTAGCTTAATCCCATCTAGTCTTCAGGATGTTCTAGGTTCTTCAGAAGCAAAAAGTTTTTCACTTTCTCCACCTACCAAAGCCTGACACCCTGATGAGTAACAGTGTATCACAATGACCTCAATTCTGAGATTAAGTCAAATGAGGTGACTATCCAGAAACAAACTTGTTACAAAAATAATGCAACATTAATACCAAAAACACTCTACTATAGAAAGAGCTATTCCCAAGGAATCAGGGATCTTAGTTTGTGGCTCTTTTTTACCAGAAGCTCCTCAAATAAATCTTTCATCCCTAATGGGTCCTCTACTGTGAAATACGGGAGATAAACCTGTTTAATATATATTGTGGTGATAATAACTGGAGACAGTCAGATTTGAATGTTTTATCATGTTAATTGATTTAGAAAAGCCTGCACTTGACAGACTAATGCAGTCTCAACAAAATACATTATATATTTATGCCAGAACAGTAAAAGAATTGTTAAATTATACTTTCTAAAACTGGATTAGACAACGTGGTTGTATGGTTTGGCTTTCAAGATCCTAGATATAGTTGACTGGGGATTTAGCTCAGTGGTAGAGCACTTCCCAAGAAGTGCTAGGCCCAGGGTTCAGTTCCCAGAATAAAAAAAAAAAGATTCCGTCACTTGGGTATGCTAAAAGTGCAGTGAAAATCAGAGACACAATTCCTCTATAGCACATAATATAACTCATGCACAGTTTTATGAAAATGGTGGCTTAATGTAAATACTGATTGCAATTTTGCAGGACACACTGAATTATGCATTATGATTGAGGAAGAATACACTGGCTATAACACATTGTAATCAATAAAATTTAAAACTGTATAGTCATGCTGTGGCTTCATAAATGTCCTCTGAGTAATAAATTAAAGAAAATGTACTTGATTAATTATTTTGATCTGTTAATTATATTTGCAATTCTTTTTTGTTTTGTAAAGTATAGTATATCTTTGCAGTACATAACAAACACATTCACCATGGAGGATTTGTACATGTATATAACACATCTCAGAAGAAACCTAGAATAGCAAAAACAATTCTTGGAAACAAGTGTAAGGCAGGGGGTATCACAATCGCAGATTTCAATTTATAGTACAAGGGTACAGTGATAAAAATAGTATGATACTGGCCAAAAAGAAAAAGACTTGAGGATCAATGGGAAAAAAAAGAAGATGCAGAAACAACTCCAAACACACTCAGATACCTTGTCTTTAACAAAGGGTACAAACACTACTGCTGGAAGAAAAACAGCCTCTTTAACAAATAGTGCTGGAAAAACTGGCTTTCCACATGCTGAAGATTGAACCCAGACCCACATCTCTCACCTTGATTTACACTGAAATTGAAATGGATCAAAAACCTAAAAGTTAAAACAGAAACACTTACTCTGCTGAAACTCAGAATAGCTAAAACTCTTGAAGACAGGTATAAGCAAAGACTTTATGAATGAAACCATGACTTCACAGGAAATATCACCAAGAATCAACAGATGGGATTACATCAAATTAAAAAGGTTCTGTATAGCAAAGGAAAACATCAATAAAGTGAAGAGACAATCTACAAAACAGGAAAAAAATGTCAGCTACTCCTCAGATTGGACTAATATCTATTTATATAAGGAATTCAAAAAAATAAGACCCTTTCAAATTTAAAGACCCAATACAAAAATGGAAATCTGAAATGAATAGACACTTCTCAATGAAGAAGTACTAATGATCAATAAATACATGAAAAAATGTTCAATATCACCGGCCATTTGAGAAATGCAAATTAAAACAGCACTGAGAGTCCATCTCACTTCAGAAAGAATGTCCATCTTTAAAAACTCAACCAACAAATGTTGGCAAGGCTTCAGAGGAAAAAGGAACCCTTTTCCGTTTTTGGTGGGAGTGAAGATAAGTAGGATCACTAAGGAAATAGTATGGAGATTCATCAAAGAATTATAACTAAAAGTTCATTTGATCCAGATACTCTCCTTAAAGGTATCTTCCCGAAAGAGTTAAAAATTATCTTATCATAGTGATACATGCAATTCTCCCTTTAGACATGGAGTTATGATACTATGGAATCAACTATAAAACAGAAGTTCCTTATAATCTTCATACAAGTAGGATTTATGGTAGCAGAACTAAAAACTTTATGGAAATTAAAAAGAAAGTGTTGTGGATGACATTTATGAATGTATCCATTAACAGATAAATAAATAAAAGTAATAAATGTAATATATAGCTACAATGGAATACTAGTGAGCTAACAAATAAGGAAATTTTGACACATGCTACAACAGGAATAAGGTTTGAAGATATTAGGCTAAGTGTAACAATCTAGGCACAAAGAACAAACACTTTTTGATCCCAATTACATGAGGTACATCTAGTAATCAAATTCAGAAAAAGAAAGACTTCTAAGATGCTTGACAGTGAATAGTGGCAAGAGAAAATAAGAAGTCATTTAATAATTTTTTGGTTCTAAATTGAGAAAATTAAAATTTTACAGAGATGAATAGTTGTGACAACCACACATCAATATGAATGTACCTACTTCCACAGTAAACACTTAAAATGTTTAAAAGGGTAAATGTACACTTTTCCATAATAAAATATAAATAAATCCATAAAAGCCTTAATAAATAGTTTACATTTAATAAAATAAAGCAAAAACCAGAATACTGAAATAAATGGAACAGCAATAAATTTTATAAAATTGAAAGTAATTATAATAGTACTCACCAACTTGAGATTGTTAGTAACACAAGAATGACTTTCTTGTTTGGCAGTTCCCATGAAACATTTTTATATCCATTTTTCCTTAATGATAGAAACTTGCATACAGGTAGAATATCTTGCTTATTGTTTTGGTACTCCATAAAACATTTTCATGTTATAATCACCTAGTGTCAACAAACTTTGCCACTTCCATTACTGTCTATTATATCAGAGACAGAGTAAATTTAACTCATAATTTTGTGAATTTTAAATAAATATTTCTTTAATTTGTTTCTGGATACAAATCTTAGATTTGTTTCTAACAGCTAATGCACTGTTTAATACAACATAAATTTTAGAAGTACCTAGGATTTACATGTCTGATGTTTACTATATCACCATGAAGGGAGCCAATATGAGCTCTGAAGTTCCTGAAAAATTAACACCTTTCAAAATCCATCACAGTTTCTACCCTAATATTCTTGGTTTCAAAAATATGACAAGTAATCAAGCAATAAAATGTTTTCTTCATTACATAGCTAACATTTATTGTTGATCAAATTGCTATTTTTATCATTCCATCTTAGAGTAATTTTATTGTCAATTTTTTAAAGTTTTGAAAAGTAAGAGAGAAAACATGAAATATCAAAGCAAGTTATGATTTCTGACTAATAGTTACAAAATACTTCCACTTTCAAATCTACAATGCAATTTCATACACTATATTTGCATACTTATTTCATTGGAATTTCCATGTTAAAGTCAAAATTTTTGAATATCAAATATGACAGTCCTAAACACAAAACCAAATCATTTTCATAATCATTTTAATTGCTGCACTCTGTTCTTCATTTTTCTGTATTTGTTTCCCCATTGCCCACATTTCATTTTGAAAAAATTCTCAATTTACAAAGAAGTTTAGAGAGAAGTTCATTAATAACCCCACAAAATTCTTTAATTTTTTACCAATGTTTCATTTATTCTCCCTTGATAATATACTTTTCTCCTTTTTTTTCTTTTTTTTGTCCTTTTTTTCCTTGATAGCATACTTTTCTCCTTTTCCTTTTTCATATTTTTATTTGCTTCTTCAATATGTATTCCCTAATGTTGAACATGATGATTTAAACTACTTCTTTTATATTCTTTTTCTTCACAATCGTATTGACTCACATGAATATATATCATCTGTTTTGGTGAAAATCCTAAAACTTCTGTTTTAATTAGCGATTGCTCACATGTTGGATTATGTAAGTGTAAACATAAGGCCCTCCATTTCTTCTTCCATAATCATCAAGTTAGTTCACTATGTTTAGAAAGGTATTCTTACAAAACTTATTTCCCATCTGCTTTTTTATTTTCTTGGCTTATTAGTGATATCATCCTGTCAATTTCCATAGGTCAAAATTTCACAAGAATTTCAGATTCTCTAAGTGTTCCTTAAATTTAGTAAGTATTTTCCATTGTACTCTCCAAATATTTATCGGATATCCCATTCCTATCAATACTCATTCCTACCAATCTACCATAGTTTCCTACCACTTAATCAACAGAAGTGGGAAGGGTTATTGGGGTATCAACCATTATTTGTTTTCCCATATTTTCTGTTCATGGGTCATATTGCTAGATTCTAGTCTTCTGCCATTTTGAGCATATAATCTGTGTATTTACAAAGACCTGATGAATTCTTTAGCTATAACAAGAAGGTCATAGTTATTGCCACAATATTTTAGAGCCAGATGGCATGGTGATTCTCTTTTCAGCCTCTATTCATTGTACATAACTACTCATCTTTCCTATGTTCTGGCCGCATTTCACCATTTTGTCTACTAACTCCCAACACCCTTTTCTGTCCCCTTATCACTGCCAACTATAATTTCTTCATAAGCTACTGTGTCTCATTTTATTTATTCAGCCATTTATACTGAATTTTGACAGTTATTGAGAGTCTTTTTCTATGATTGTTTAATAATTTATTAGTTTATATCTTCAATTCTTTCCAAGATTTTTCCATAAAGTGCTTAAATCACTATCATTTATCTATCTACCTACCTACCTATCTACTTCTGGTATGTAAATATTTAAAATATAGATATGTTATATATCCTGAGATAGCTTTTATCAGAGAATATTTTGTGTGTCAATTGTTCGTTACTGTCACTACTGTGAGTTGTAAACAGGTGCATATATTTAAATATAATTCAAACACTAGAATTGAGAAAAATATTTTTGGAAGTTAACAGAGACTGAAAAGTTTACAAGAGTAATTCATAGACTATCCCTAGGAAAATAATTCTTCTGCTTTAGCACTGCTTATTATTTAATAACACCAAGAGGTTCTTCACTGGACTTACTGCTTTTACTTTCACCCAGACAAACAAATAAGGAAATTTTTTTAACTAGTTGCTCATTTTATTTCATTTGTTTGATATGTAGCATTGATGAGATGGAAACCTTGATTTTTATAAATTATTCCAAGTTGTATGAATTTAATATTAACATATTTCCCTGTACCAGACAGTAACATCATTCACTTTGTCATTGTGCTTTTGCAAATAAAAAAATTAGCATTCAAACAACCATTTCTTATTCTTAGTGCACATGCACACTGTTCAAATGTATATATTTCCAAACACACACACACACAAACACACACAAATTTTGTTCCTCAAATTTGCTAGACTCTACAATTTTGTGATGGTAATTGTCAAATGGTGGGTTTTAGGAGCAACAAAAGAAGATTAAAAAGTTATATAGCATGTTGTATAAAGGGTGGTCAACTGGATCTTACTATATATATAAAGAAGTTTTCATAGAAGAGATATCATTGCAAGCATATTTGAAAGATGAGAAAATTTTCTATGTGTATATAAAAGAAGATGGAAGCTTTGCCACATGGGCAGAGTGGTTGCAGACTGACTGCATCTGGCTCTCTCCGCCCACTTGCGACCAGGACAGAGACACGGAACTGGTGAGGACTCCCCCAGGCATGCCCACCAGCTGCCAGCTTGCCTGCGACAACAGTCCCCAACATCCCGCCCCCGGCCTCTAGCCTCGTGGCTGCGCAGCTACTAGATTCCACACTACAGAGGCACAGCGGGGCATAAACGCCATTGTCCTGAGCTGCAGAAGTGAACAGAGAGACGGCCTCTCTCAGGCTCCCTGATGTAAACAACCCAACTGGAAATGTGAAGAGAATCTCTGCAATAAAGGCACACCAGACCACCATGCTTGTTAGTTGGAGGGATCATCACCTCCCATTGGAACCTGGACTATCTTCAGGGGAAAGGCAGCTGCAACCTGCAATAGAACCTTGCATAGTGCAACCATGCAGGAGGACAGGGAGCTCAATTTGGGACTTGCAGCCAGAAATTTGCCTGAATTTCATGGGTCTGTGACTGGCTTACTGAGACTCATTGACTTCTAACTGCACATTCCTGCCCACATTGTCTATTGTGACAGCAGAGACATACACTGAAGGAGGTCCTTCATTTGTATCTTTTATTTGTTATTTATTTTCAAAATTACCACTATTTGTTTTTGCTCTTATTTTTAAATTTTTTTCTTTTCCACTCTTTTAAAATTTTTATTTTTCTCTCTCTTCTCTTTTCTTTCTCTCTCTCTCTGCCTTGCTCCTTTGCTGTTCCACATTGTTCTTCATCTCCCCTTTGTGTTCCTGTTCTGGACATAACTTGTATTTCTTCTTTACTTGTCTTTTCTTCTCTTTCTTTCTCCTCCCTGTGCCCTCTAGCCTTACTGCTAATCTTCCCCTATCCTTCTACCTACTTATTCCCCAACTCCTTCTAACTCCCCATCCCAAAGGGTAAAGTTGCTATATTGAAGAGTTTATCCACTATAAACATATGTTGGGTGGGTCCTCGATTTTGATTTAATTCACACAGTTAAAGGTCATAGACTAATAACTACCAGAAACTGTCGTTGTCTAAGAGGTACCTGATGCTATCCTGTTGCTGACTGTATCACTTGGGCGAAGGTGTTGTGATTGATCTAATCAGTTGTCCTTCCTGGTATAATGAAAATGAGACTGCCTCGGAGCCATTAGAGACTCAAAACCTAAAGACCATCTATATCTAGAAGACACCTCTGAGAAGCAATCATTCCATAAGGGTTCTAAATACATCAGCAAAGACACTTACAATAAGCAACTTCAAAGTATCAACCCAGGAATTACACCAAGGACAGTACCAAAAACAAATAAAAGAAGACATTTGAGCAAGGCACAAACTCGCATTTCCACCCCTCAAAAGGCAAATTCTGGGGAAAATGAGGTGGAAAATCCTGATAATCAACCACCTGGATACCCTGAACAGATAACACAGGAAGAAACTAAACAGATGAATGAGGCTCTAAAAAAATTCAAAGCAGAAATAATCTCCCAGATAACTACAGAGATGGTGAGAAGAGTGAAAGACAGGATTAGAGGCTCTAGAACAGAAACAGATAAAAAAATACATGAGATCAGAAACATGCTGGAAGTCATGACTGCCCACCATAAGAAAGAAATGGAAACCATGAAACAGATTCAAACAGATATTCAAGAGATTAAAAACTCCATTGAAAGCATGCAGAACAGCTTAAGAGAATCTGAAAATAGAATATCAGATATAGAAGACAGGATTGTGGTTAAGGACCATGAAAACAGAGATTTCTTAAAAATAGTAAGGGACCACGAGAAATCAATCCAGCAACTTCTAGATGATGCAAAGAATAACATAAGACTGACAGGAGTCCACGGAAAAACAGGAGAAAGAACAATTGACAGAAAAAAAAAAACTGTTCACATAAGTAATAGTAGAAAACTTCCTAGACAAAGGTGGAGAATTGGACATACAGATAAGTGAGGCATGTAGAATTCCAACCAGTCATGATAAAAATTAAAAAAAAAAAAATCTAAACCTAGACATACAATAGTCAAGATCCCAGAAACCCAGAAAAGAACAAAATCCTACAGGCAGTTAGAGAAAAGAAACGAATCACCTACAAAGGAAAGCCCATCAGAATCACAGAAGACTTCTCAACACAAACCCTCAAATCAAGGAAAGCCTGGAGTGAAGTATTTCAAGACCTTAAAGAAAATAACTTCCAATCCAGACTGTTGTATCCTGCAAAATTATCTTTCAAAATTGATGGGGAAAATAGATACTTCCACAACAAGGAACACCTGAGAAATTTCATAAACAGCAAACCAGCACTCCAAACAATTTTAAGGAATATCCGAGAAAAAGACAACGAAGGTCACAACTCCATGAGGCCCAACAGAGGGAAGCAACCAGGCAAGATAAGAAACTAAAGGGAAGGGGGGGAAATAAGAAATAAAAGAGCCAAGAACAGTAAAACATCATGACAAGGATGAATCAGTATCTATCAATTATAACTACTAATGTTAATGGCCTCAATTCACCAATCAAAAGAAATAGACTGGCAGAATGGATTAAGAAGCAAAATCTAGCAATATGCTGTATACCAGAAACACACCTAAATCAAAAAGAAATTCACAGACTAAAAGTAAAAGGATGGAAAACAGTTCTCCACACAACAGGAACACAGAAAAAAGCAGGGGTAGCAATCTTATTTGCAGCAAAGTAGATTTCAAACCAAAACTAATTGAGAGAGACAAAGATGGTCACTACATCCTCGTGAAGGGAACGGTACAAGAGTAAGAGATGGCAATCCTAAATATATATGCACCAAATATGAATGCCCACAACTATACAAAACAAATATTAATGGACATGAAAAACCAAACAAGCACTAATACAATTGTAGTGGGGGACATCAATACCCCACTATCACTAATAGACAGATCATCTAGATAAAAAATTACCAATGGACTTCTAAAATTGAACCAAGCTATTGAACAAATGGACTTAATAGATGTTTATAGTGTTCCACCCCACAAAATCAGAATACACATTCTTTTTGGATGCACACGGGTCATTCTCCAATATAGACCACATGCAAACACAGAAGAAATGGACAGATTTCTAGATACATGCAAATTGCCAAAGTTAAATGAAGACATAGAAATTCTAAACACCCCAATTACAATGAGTGAAACTGAAAATGTGATAAAAAATTTACCAACATAGAAAATCCCAGGTCCTGATGGCTTCACTGCTGAATTCTACAAGACATTTAAAGAAAAACTATTGCCATTACTCTTTAAACTCATCAAGGAAACTGGAAAGGAAGCAAGCCTTCCAAATTCATTCCTGGAAGCAAGTGTTACTTTGATTCCAAAACCAGGGAAAGAGCCAACCCAAAAAGAGAACTACAGGCCAATCTCCCTAAT
>NW_004624745.1:9297617-9392178 GCF_000247695.1 Heterocephalus glaber | reverse complement strand
ATGAAAACAACACTGAGATTCCACCTCACCCCACAAAGAATGGCAGCTATCAATAAATCAACCAATACCAAATGGTGGTAGGGATGTGGGGAGAAAGAAACCCTTCTCCATTGTTGGTGGGAGTGCAGACTGGCGCAACCAGTATGGAAATCAGTATGGACATACCTCAAAGAACTAGGGCTAGAGGTCCCATTTGACACAGCTATTCCACTGCTACGTATCTTCTCAAAAGAATTAAAAGAATCATACCACAGTGATATATGTGCACCCATATTTATAGCAGCACAGTTCGTAATAGCTAAAGCTTGGAAACAGCCCAAGTCCCCATCAACTGGAAACTGGATAAAGAAGATGTGGTTTTTCTATAAAATGGAGTACTACTCAGCCATAAAGAACAAGAAATTAGAGTCATTTATAGCTAAATGCATGCATACTGAGGCCATACTCTTAAGTGAAATAAATAGGACACACATGTGTAAATACCGAATTGTTTCTCTAGTGTGAGAAACTAAAAGTGTAAATAAGGGTTAAAAGAATTAATGATGAATAACTGATACTTTGAAATAGGAAAAGGTTCAAAGGTAGGGGTGGTGGGAGGGGAAGTGGAAAGAAAGAAGGGAAAGGAAAAATTATGAGGAAAAAAATGGAAATGAAGTCTATGTAAACAGAGAAGGGTGGAGGGGCTGAAGGGCTCACAGGTAATGGGAAGAAAAATAAAGATACATCATGTACAGTTACAAGCACCCAATGATAAATGTAAATGTATTGTATACCTAAAATGTACCAATAAAAGAATTTAAGAAAAAAAAAGATGGAAATAAGTAAAATTTAACCCATGGTTTCTATTTTTTTTAAATCTTTTTACCTCTACTCCTAAAGAATTTATTTTACCACATATTGCTTTCCTGAATTTAACAGTAATGGCATTATATTATTTACCAGCCCCTTATTTTTTTCCTACATTTCATTTTAAGAATTTCTCAAAAATACTTTCTCCAAGAATGGTAGGTGGAGAAGTGCTTGGCTGGGTGGGACAGAAGAAGAGTTATCACCAGATAATAGAGTTTACCTATACTAAAGTTATACCATTGTATTATGACTCAGGTAAGAAAGGAAACATTCTCTTTCATGTAAAGAAGAGAATAAAACCTCCTTTGGTTTATAATTATTGCTGTATACAAATACCTAGTTAAGAAAAGCATTTCTGGGCTAGGGATCTGGCCCTGTGTTAAGATGCTTACTTAACATGTTTAGGGGCCTCGGTTCCCTCTCCATCACCACAAAAAAATTAATTAATTAATTAAATGTTGAGATAACATTTGCAGTTACAGTATTTCACCATTAACTGTCTTTCTATAATTTTCCCGGTTAAGTAAATATTTTAGTCATATATAACTCATATTCTCCTTGCTCCTAGAGTGGGACCTGACATTGTAAAAGACACATCAATATCAATCATGACTAAATCACATAAATTTATTTTTTGATAGAAATTAAAGAATTTAACTGGCTTCACACTGAAATCTGTACAGGGGGTGTCCAAAATGAATGAAAATCTCTGAGGAGATGCAATGAGTTTCTGAATATTCTCCATAGTGAATATAATTAAAATTATATTTTAATCATATTTTGGCTCCCTAGGATTGAGTCAAGGACCTTTGAAATGAGCTACATCAAAGCTCTTACTTAGTTTTATTTTGATATAGGATTTCACTAAGACCATAAATTGCTCCAATTGGGCTTAAACTTTCAGTCCTCCAGCCTCAGCCTCACAGAGTGCTGGGATTACAAACACATAGCACAATGTCTGGTTCACATTTGTATTCTAATCATGTGTAATTTTTTAATTTGTTTGATTGTTTGTTATGGTACCAGGGATCGAACTCAGGATCTTCCATTTGGGAGGCAGGTCGCAGAACCACTGAGCTAAATCCCAGGCCCTCATGTGTCATTTTTACATGTCATCCTCTGAAATCAGCTTTTAATTTCAGGGAAAATTTTGCATCCCTTTTGAAATGACTAAGGATCAATTTAGCAGATTGACTCTGGAACATCATATGGCTACTGAAATATAACAGTGCCTTTGTATTTTATTCTGCACTTCAGGGTTAAACTACTATTGACAAAAACACCAAGAGAGTGTGTGAAAATGAAGTTGATTTAGAAATTCATAAAAGTTACCTCACAAAATGAAATCCTAGCAACCTTAAGGAGAAAGTTCTAGCTACCATTCATTACCCAGATAATGGTGCAACAGAAAAGTGCAATAAAAACAAGTCACTGGTCACCGAATATGAATGCAAAACCACATACAAGAAATATCACAAGATGCTGTTCAGTTATTATTTTGGAAGGAAACAGTTGTTGAATCTTTATTTGGTGATGTCTATCTTTCCTGGTGTGTGTGTCTTTATGATGTAAATTATGTCCTCCTCATCTTTTATCTCCATCTTGAGTCATAATACACTGCACCATGATTGCCAAATAACAAATGCAATAAAACAGAATCAATTATATCAAAGTGAAATGTCTCCAATATTAAAAATATAGTGAGCTATAAACAGTCACTAAAACAATCTCTTTTCCCTTTATAATATCTTTATTTTTAGAACAAATTCACCAGTTTAACTGACTGAAGTTAAACTGCCTATCCAATATTTACTACAATCCTTTTTAATTCTACAGTTTTATCGGACTATTTCTCATTGAAATAGCTAAAAGAAAATGAGCACTGGTGAGGTCATTTAAAATGAAAATAACTAGACAGAGTAAGACAGCTAAGAATAAGCCTTATATTTGTATTGGGTGTTTCTCATATAACAATCTACTCCAGCCTGGTATCCCTTTTCCTTTCATTCAACAGATAACAAAGTGACTTTTGTCTGGCACACCTTGTGGCATAGAAATAATTAAAGAGCATGGACTGAAATATAAGCTTTTACTGAGTACTCTATTTTGATCAGTTGATCTCACTGAATGGCAAGTAGCAATCACCTCCATAAGCTTCACAAAAGATCAATATAAAACCTATTTAAAACAGTAGAGTAAAAATAACGCATATCTGATCACCATTGGTTTATGTTCCTTAGCAAAGAAGTCTTCTGAAACAAGCAGTCATAGATTTAAGTTTTTACCACTGACAAGTGAAAGCACTCTTATAATCCCTAGCCTCTCCTTTCATACCCTCAGAACTTATATTTCTTCAAAAATTAGTGATTCTTGGTTCAAACTATGTGTGCTGATCTGTAATATCTGATAGCATAACCACTCATAAATTGTGCTAATAAAATAAAATCCTATGTATAAGAATACCATATGAACATAAATGAATTGAAACCTAAGTTTTTAAAAAGTTTTGAAAATATATCAATAGAAGCTATTAAACCACATCTTCATAAGGATGATGGCTTCAAGTGAATCACTACTTATCTAGGTGTTTATATAGTTACCATTATAGTTAGTAGATAATTCACACTTCAATAATCTCTTCACAGAAAGTAAAATTAATTCTGTCTATAGAGTTACCAAGACAGGTTTTACAATTCTTTTTCATACTGATCCTAAACTGAGTAGCTGCTGACCTCATAGAAAGGTTATTATATGTAAACTTATGCATGAAAGAAGAATAAATGATAGTTTTGTGGACACTACCTCACATCAGTACTTTGTAAAATCCTCATAGTAAATATATACCCCACCTTAACTTTCTTAACATAGAAGCAGAGTATGTGGACAATGGTCATAACTATTTTAATATTGTTCTAATTAAGTCAAGAGCTGTATTGGAATCATTTTTTTAACCATGATTATGGTAGGGAGTGTTCTGAATACGTGTAGACATTTTTATAGAAATTTATTCTATCTTGTATTTTAAAGACAGACGTTATAAACATAAAAGCAAGTTCCTCAATTTTAAATGTTTGTCTCATCAAGAGAGATTCACAAATATAACATGTTTTTCAATATGAAAAATTTTTTCTAACATATTGTTAAGCTAATTCCTCATCTCTCGTGCCCCTTCTCTATTATAACTGTTAACAGGTCAATTTCCTATAATCATAATTACTCTGATTAAACATATAAATATACACATATATACTAACATATTCATTGATATTGTGCTTATTAAGAAAAAGAACTGCTAGCTATACAAATATAGGCCTGTCACTTCAGTATTTATGTTAAATGACCATCAAGATTTTTTTTATTTCATTAAGTTTATTGGTACATTTTAGGTATACAATATGATACCATTGATCATTGGGTATTTGTACCTTTATGTTATGTATCTTGGAGGGGATTAAGGGAGTGCAGAGAAATGATCATCATATTTTTGGAACAATTTATACAGTTCTACATTTTTTTTTCAGAATAATTTTAGATAATTGTATGTAATTAACATAAATTGGAATATATGTTAAGATTTACACAAAGAAGAGGTGATCAGCATTTAAGAAATGGCCCACAGAAAAATAATATGATGCAAACAGATAAATAAAATGTTTGGTAATTCAAGTTGTGAATAATATCAGGGACTAAATTCTCCTGAAATGTTAGAAAATATCTCGTCTTATTAAAAAGCTGCTTCACAGCAAGAGAAACCACCAACAATGTGAATAGACAATGTGGAAAAAAAAATTTTTCCAGCCATTCCTCTGACAAAGGACTACACTCTAGAATCTATAAAGAACTTTAAAAAATGAGACCTCTCAAATTTAAAGATCAAATCCAAAAATGGGCATTTGAAATGAATAGACATTTCTCAGATGAAGAAGTAGAAGCAGCAAATAAACATATGAAAAGATGTTCAACATCACTACTCATTTAAGAGTTGCAAATGAAAACAATGCTGAGATTCCACCTCACACCAGAAAGAATGGCTGCTATCAAGAAATCAAACAATAACAAATGCTGGCAGGGATGTGGGGAGAAAGGAACTCTTCTCCATGGCCGGTGGGAGTGTAGACTAGTGCAACCACTGTGGAAATCATTGTGGAGATTTTCTCAAAAAATTAAGACTAGAGGTCCCATTTGACCCAGCTATTCCCCTTCTGAGTATATTCCCCCCCAAATTAAAAACATCATACCACAGTGAAATGTGCACACCCATGTTTATAGTATCACAGTTTGTAATAGCTAAATCTTGGAAACAATCAAAATGCCCATCAACTGGCCATTGGATGAAAAAGATATGCTTTACATACATACATATATATATATATATATATATATGTATATATAATATATATAATCGAATACTACTCGGCCATAAATAATGAGAAACTAGAGACATTTATAGCTAAATGGATGCACCTTGAGGCCATACTCTTAAGTGAAATAAACAGGACATGTGTATAAATATTGAATTCTTCATTTGATGTGAGAAACTGAAAGTATAAATAAGGACCAAAATGTATAATAGACGTTGCGAAAAAGGAAGAAAATGTTCAAAGGAGAAGGGGAACAAGTGAGGGGGGACAGAGAAAAGGAAAGAAGGGAAAGAAAAAAATGAAGAAAAGAAGGAAAAAACATAAACAAAGCTTATGTAAAGAGGGAGGGGTGTAGGGGTTGAAGGGAGGGAAGGGGAATGGGAAAAAATAAGAATGAAAATATATCACGTAAAGGTAAAAATTGCCAATGATGAATGTAATCATAATGTATACCTAAAATATATCAATAAACTTAATTTTATAAAAACACTCATTCCTAGAAAAATTCACATTATTCCTGCATAAAACAGGCATCCAAATTTTAAAATTAATTTATTCTTTGTCTAAATAAGTCACAAGAATATTGTAAAAATTATATACTAATATAGATTCCACATTTTATATGCAAATATTGTACACATTTCCTTCTTCATATGTGATTATCAAGAGCTTATATTTTTTTTATTAAATAGCATTTTTCAGTAATGCATTTTAATTGAGGTATTATTCTTCCTTTCATGACAGGAAAGGAAAAACATATATTCACCTCTGATAGTTAATTTTTACCTTTATATATACTACCTAGTAAAATTTAATCACATTTAAATAGTTTTGAGTTGATATAAATTATCAAAATTCAGTAAGTTGTTTGTGCAGACAGATTTTTTTCTTAATAATTCATACTCCAGGTGCACATAAACCAATGTAACTGAATGCACATACTTTTAAAATTTCCAGGAGCAGGCTAACATTTAGATAAAATTTAGAAAACATCCTCAATAAACAGGGTATCTACAATAAATACTATACTTATACTATGGTTCTCTCAAATTGTTAAAATCAGATGAGGACTTTTAATTGATAACAGACATTTGTTATTTTCCGGGAAATACTAAGAAAGCTTTCTTCAAAAAACTCACCAATGTTTTGAGTACACCATCATCATTTTAGCTTACTTTGCATATAATGATTAGTTTTAAATATGACTATACTCATGGTACATTTAAATTTTATTTTATTCTTTATTTTATTTTTTATTTTTTTAAATGAATTTTATTAATACATTTTAGGTATACAATAAAATGACATTCATCAATGGAAATTTGCACCTTTACATAACCCATCTTGGTTCTTATTTTTTCCCCATTCCCCTGCCCTCCCTTCAACCCCTCCATCCCTCCCTATTTACAAAGACTTTGCTTCTATTTTTTCATTTTCTCATATTAATTCCATTTCCTTCTTTCCTTTATCATACCCATCCCACTTCCCCTTTCCCTTTGCCCCTTTTCTTCCTATTTCACATTATCTATTGTACCTTTTAGTCCTTATTTACACTTTCAGTTTCTCACACTAGAGAAAGTATTTGGTATTTACACGTGTGTCCTATTTATTTCACTTAAGAGTATCTCCTCAATGTGCATTCATTTAACTATAAATGTCTTTAATTTCTCATTTTTTTATGGCTGGGCATTACTCCATTGCATTAAAAAAAATTTTCTTTATCCAGTTGATGGGCAATTGGGCTGCTTCCAAGTTTTAGGTATTGCAAATTGTGCTGCTATTGAACGTGGGTGGACATATATCACTGTGGTATGATTCTTTTAATTTTGGGGGGAAGATACCCAGTAGGGGAATACCTGGGTCAAATGGGACTTCCAGTCCTCGTTCTTTGAGGTATCTCCATACTGACTTTCACAGTGGTTGCACCAGTATACACTCCCACCAGCAGTGGAGCTTACCACACAAAAATCAATAGCTTTCCTCTACATGAACAACAGACTCACTGAGAGAGAAATAGGGCAAACAATTCCTTTCATAATACCATCCAAAAAACTGAAATACCTAGGAATCAACCTGACAAAAGAAATCAAAAGCCTCTTCTCTGACAACTATAGCACTCTGAAAAGAGAGATTGAAGATGATATCAGAAAATGGAAAGGCATCCCCTGCTCCTGCGTAGGAAGGATCAACATAGTGAAAATAGCCATACTTCCAAAACTGCTATATAGATTCAATGTAATCCCAATTGAAATTCCAGCAGCATACTTCAAAGACATTGAGAAAACAATCCAAAACTTCATTTGGAACAACAAGAGACCTAGGATAGCAAAAGCAATTCTAGGCAACAAAGACATGGCAGGGGGTATCACAACCCCCAACTTGAAACTACATTAAAAAGCTACTGTGATAAAAACAGCATGGTATTGGCAAAGAAACAGACCTGAGGACCAGTGGAACAGATTAGAAGATACAGAAACAACTCCAGACATACTCAGCCACTTCATCTTTGACAAAGGAGACAAATACCCTTACTGGAGGAAAGATAGCCTCTTTAATAAATGGTGCTGGAAAAATTGGGTTTCAACTTGCCAAAGATTAAAACTAGACCTGTATCTCTCACCATGCACTAAACTAAAATCAAAATGGATTAAAGATTTAAATATCAAAACAGAAAAGCTGAACCAGCTGGAACAGAGGTTAGGTAGTACTCTTGAAGACATTGGTGGAGGAAAAGATTTTATGAACAAAATCTCAGTTGCCCATGAACTAGCACAAACAATCAACAAGTGGGATCTCTTCTTATTAAAAAGCTTCTGCATAGCAAGAGAAACCATCAACAGTGTGAACAGACAACCTACAATGTGGGAAAATTTTTTCACCTACTGTTCCTCAGACAAAAGTCTACTATCTACAATCTACAAAGAACTCAAAAAAATCAGACCTCCCAAATTTAAACACTCAATCCCAAAATGGGCATCTGAAATGAACAGACATTTCTAAGACAAAGAAGTAGAAATAGCAAATAAACATAAATTTTAACTCCAGCTCTATAATAACCCCAAATTTCCTTTGCATTTCTAAGTTAAACATGCAGAACAAGAAAAACTAAGAAACTGAAATATGCCATTAGAAAATTAATTTTACACTTCTACTTCATACTTATATTTAATTTTCCTCTTCAAAAGATACTACCATAAGTTTTAAAAAATATAAAGCATTGGTTTCATGACTGCATTATTCTATAACTAACACTATCCTATAACCTTAATAATACCAGAAGCAACAGTCACAATAGCAAACTAATAACAGCTTGCATTAAATGTTTTAAAGTTACAAATGTGTTGCAGAAAATAATACATTCATAATCATGGATGCCTTATATGCAACCATTCAAATATGGTTTCATTTAAAATGTGTTAATACTTAAAAATTAAAGACCAATGTCCATAGTTAGGCAAAGATATGCTAATGAAAATTTATAAGCAAATACTAAATTCTGGTTAGAAAAGGAAGCATTTATTGCCTAAAAAGAATTATATATTCATATTTTATAATAGTATGGATATGAATTCATATTTTATAAGAATTCATCAGCAAAAGATGAATCTTGTTCAACATTTTTAATTCTTCCAAATTGCATAAAGAATTGCAAAGAGAACTGTCCAAATAATATATAGAATATCCCATGAGGAAATATTGTCCTTGTGTCCCTAATTTGAAATTCACTCACTGATCATTGGGACAATAAAACAAGGACACTCGCTGCTCAGTAAATCTGGAGACAGGTCACAGAGGCATCTGTTCTCCATATACCTATTTAATGAGGTCATTTGGTACACATAGCATGCATTGGAGAGTACTTAATTTTTAGTAGGACTATTAATCTAGCTAAGAGTTAGTGAATTAAAATGATCTTTGAATTGAAATAGAACATTCCTTTTTCTGATTATTTCAAATTTATTGGCAAAAACTTTTACATACAAACCATTTTAAATGTTTTAAGAATAAATATTTTACTCATATCATACAATCCCATCCAAATAACCAAGCATTTTTGTAACCTTGAGAAGTAACTAGGACTCAACTGATTCAAAGCTCTGAATATTGATTTGACTAAAGTTATTCTCCACATTTTTAGATTCTGAAAAAAACCTACTGAATATTGATTATCGGAATAACCTTTCAAGCAGTTACTGTTAACAAACATGACATATTTACATGAATAGAAACGCTTTGTAAAGAAAATTTACCCATTCAGAAATGAGAATAAAATGTGTTCATGCAATGCCACGTTGCTTATATGTGTTTTATGATGTTTTGTTGTTTTAGGTAGTTATTTTGACTCACAGATCAGATATTTAAAAAGCAAAAAAGCTTGAGCTCTTTAAGGGTGGTACTCACCTTTTCAAGGTAATTTTATGTTAAATGGAGCTAAAGGAATGGCACTGTTCATCTATAATGTCTATAATTTTCCATTATTTGAAAGTGAGGTTCTTAACTGCAGAAAAGAAGTGATGGCACTGTAATTTTACAGCCCACAGGCATTTATCAGATTTGATACCTAGAAGCTCCACGTACAAATGTTGTAACAAACTACAAACTATTTCCTGAGACTTGATATTAATGTTTCAGTTTTTTGTAACATCATACAGGATTTTATTGCCAGAAACTTCAATATGAATTTCTCATAAAAGAAGTACACTGGCAGAAAATCTACACTTCAGAGAAAGTGTGAGCCGAGAGGAATCTTGGTCCAACAGAATCTTGATCCAACACCCATTCCTATAATGAGTGGCACCACCCATAAACACAAGAGGAAGGCAGGATGCTGTGGGTGGACAAAAAGAAAATGTACATCAAGAAACCATAACTGGGACTGCAACAAGATATCAGTACCATGGAATGGAACAATTTTCAACAAGTTCCAAGACTGTGAATCTCTGGAGAAAAAGAACTGACAAAGATTTCTGTAAAATGCATACAATTAAAGTCCTAGGCCAACACTGATAGTCAAGACAGTTTGACTGAATGGTTCTCCTGTGCACTTTGAATTGAAAGGGTTCTCCATCTGAATTTATACAGTTCTTAACATGTCCTTCAAGGCCAATGTAATTTTATCCTTGCCTGTTCCTCCAGCCTCATTTTTGCTAAGCTAAACCTACACAAAACTAATTTTGTTTTCAACAAGTACTGAACTGTCACAACTCAAAGCTTGCACACAATGTCCTTCTTCCACTGAGATTTATGTCCCTGTAATTCTTGAAAAGAATCCACTGGAATCTGACATGGTTCAGTCACTTCCAGGATATACAAACCCAAACAACTGCCCTTGCTATTGTCTCTCATTATACCCTTTAATTTTGCTGTCATCATAGCTGTTATCAAAATGTATTTGGTGTTCAAGTGCCTTGAATTCATAACAAGATCAGAAGCACTGTTGATGTAAGAAAATATATTTATCATTTTACCCCTAGAAGTCAGCAATATGACTAATACAAAGGATGATCTTAATAAACATAAAGAATTCAAAAACATAATACTTTGAATGTTGAAACTAGCAATACATACTATTGTAACAATCACATTGAATACAAAAATAAACTAATATATGCTAGGGGATTTATTATTGTTTCTGACAATTTTATTTACTGTTTTTAACTTTCCAAATGATATCTTTAATTTGGCATCAAGGCTGTAAAGATAAGTAGTGATCTGACCTCCAGGAGCAAGTTCAAGATTAAAGACTAAATCATGGAGATTTTACTAAACCTGGTTACCTGTACCATAGAACTGATTTTACTAGTAGCAGATAAAAGAAAACAAGAAAGTAAAATGGACTTTAGATTAACAGAAAACCAGCAAGGATATTTGTTTCAGAAAATTTCCTATTTTCTTTGAAAGATTTTCCCCAGTAGTTATTTGATCATAATAAAATACGAGAATATGATTCCCTACAGAGATACTTAGAATATAAGTGCTTCATATTCTTGGAACCCCCAAAAAGTGTTTTATTTATTTTATATATGTATTATAATCATCTTTCTTACTGTTTAATATAAATAAAATATAAATAAAATTTTAATATAAATAAATTTTTTAATGAAAATAAAAAAAATTTATTTCCTAGAAGTGATTACATAATTACTGTCTATCATAGACATATGAGTTTTCTTTTTCAGGCCTCTTTATCAGTATGAAAATTGAAAACAACCAATACATATTTTTCTTTCAAAACAGTATTGTATACAGATAGCTACCATTATAATATGCCATAGACTGTGTAATTTAAACAAGCGAAATACATCTCAAATTTCTCATAGATGTGTGAGACGAAATGATCAGTAAGGTTCCTTCCATCTGACGGCTCCCAGGGAGAATCTGCCCCAAGCTCTCTCTGAGTTCCTAGCAGTCTGATGGTCATTTCCGGGATCTCTTATCTCCTGCAGAATCACCCCAACCTCTATATTTTACTTGCTATTCCTTAGTGTGCATGCTTGGCTCCAAATTTCTCTCTCTCTTTAATTTTTTTAATAAAGACACATATCATATAAGGTCCAGTCTGATGAACTAACTTTAACTGCCTCTCTAAAGGCCTTATCTCCAAATCTGATTACATTCTGAGGTACTGGATGCGAGAACGTCAATATATGAATTTTGGAGAGAAAGACAATCAACCCGTAACTGTTGATTTGATATAGCAGTAGTCTTTATTTCATTTCAAGATATCACATAACTGTACAGCTTATTGCTGAAAATATACAGAACAATTTTTTTCATTTCAGTTAATTAATTTTGCATGCCATGTATTTTTACCAATATATTTAAAACATATGACAAATCAGTATTATATAATGTAATGCAGATAACTGTCAATAAATTTAATTTTTTTTCTAAATTGAAACCTTTGTCACACTCACATATTAAAATATAATTACAACGTACTTTAAAAAAATAAAACAACTAGAGCTGTCATTTTACTAGGAAAACATGTTAAAACGTGGTTAATGAAATTTAAATACTATGAGAGCATCAGTTGAACACTGCCTGGAACCAGGAACAAAATAAGTTCGAACTTCTCTATGTCTAACAATCTAGGTAAATTTCACTGTCTCGATTTCAGTGTAAGTAAAATAAGAAAACCACTGTCTTTGCTCTTTCTCAATGCTGCAATCATTTATGTATTTATCTAATCTTTCCACCCTGCTCTGTAGTTAGCAAGTCCGAAAGGGACACAAATGCTCCTCCCCTAGCTGCCACACATATAATACTGTGTAGATCCTAGTTTTGTTTGGGGAGTACTTCACTGAGATATGTATCTGTTTGTAGATTTGCAAAGGGGATTTAGCTCAGTGGTTCCAGCACCTGCCTCGCAAGTACAAGGTCCTGAGTTCAATCTCCAATACGAAAAAAAAAAAAAAAAAAAAAAGCATTTTTGTTACTATACTAATTTGGTTAAAATTGAAATTCTATGCCTACTAAGGTCAAACTTTCATGTTAAAATAAGTCAAAAAACAGGTTTAAAAGAGGTTTCCTTTCCCAATAAGACCATATATGTGTGTTTTGGTAAATACTACTCATGACCCCATTACACTATTGAAAAAGAAGCATATTTCAGTATATCAATTTTCTTAATTTCTTTTCCTGCTTAATAGGGGCTGATTAGATTTATACTTCATTACAACAGATGATTTAATAGGCATCCCATATTGTTTATATTATCATATATCTTGAAATTGTATTGTTTCTGATATTTTGATATCTGAAATGGTCTGTTTATCACATTTTAAATAACTAGAAAATTTAGAAGGTTAAATAATTTAACACTTATCAACTGTTTTTATCTTTAGGTAAATTAATTTTTTAAATATAATGTATCAAAATCTAAATGATTTAAATTAAGTAATATGCAGACATACATTCACAAAATATGCTTATGCACTCATAATACAGTTATATATCACTAAATACTAGAATTGTACTTAATATAGTTTGAGTTTTGTTTACTACTTCCATAGATAGTAGGATCATTTATTGGTGTTTAGTGGGCTATGTTTTAAATTGAAATGCATCAAAACATCACTATTTTAAGCAAAGCCCTGTGCCCTGTAAGAAACCAACTTAAATTTTCTAACAATTATTTTACTATGCTTTTATTACTGTATTTATAATAGCCACTAATTTACATATTTTATGTTACGTGTACAAACAGAACCTTCACCTTATTATCAAATTACTTCAGGCATGTAAATAGCATATTTTACATAATTAGTTATAATTATAGTAAATACAAAGTTGAGCATGTCTTTATGTGAATAAATACATTGACAAAAAAAATTGTGCCAACATGACCACCTTCTCACTTCTATAGCAGAATTCCTCTAGCTTGGTACCATTAACATTCTGTACTGAAAAATCCTCTGTATGCCAGAGGTCAGGTGAAAGGCATTCATAACAACCAAGAAGAGTCTGGAGGGTGTGTGAGCACTCTGCCCTGGCAAGAATCATTCATACTTGAGAAACCTAAGTGCTTAGATATCAGACAATAAAAGTTGGCATTACTCTTCTGAAGTCTGGAAACCTTGAGAATATTAAGGTTACAAACATAATAGCTTCTAAGTGGAATTGTCATCACATGGTGAACCATTTCAAATTAAAAATGATGTCAAGCTACGAAAGCAGAATTTAAGTCTATTTTACCCATTCCCAGACAACTTAATTTCTTTGTATTGATGGCAATCCTACTACCTAGTACTCCAATCTAGCATCCAGTTACTGCCTCTGTGAATTCTTTTTATAACAGTTTAATCAATGTTTAAAAGATGAAGTTTAAGGCTATAAAGGTAGGATTTTAACCCGTTTCTAGAACTGGGCATTTTTAATTTGCTTTTAAATGCTGTGTCTACTTTTTTCAATATTTAGAGTGGTTTAGGCCTTTAAGGTCTTTTGGGGGGGAGGAGAAAATAGACAGATATTGAATATACAGAAGAGATGAATTGCATACAGTAAAACAAAAAGAAATTATTTCATTCAACCTATTAAAGAGGCTTTGTAAGCCCCATGAAATAAAGGGGAAAAACAGAATAGAGTCAAGTTTGGTTTCTTTACTATCCCAGCTCTAATTATGAAAGGGTATTATTCTCAAGTTTTCAGGTTGCTCTTGACATCCCCATGATAATATATTTATCTGTTTGTTCTCAGTTTGAAAATGTTTAACATCATAAAACTGCAACATGACTTTCCACAAACAGCAACAATTCCAATAGTTCAATCTGTGGCTGAAAAGTTTTGATCCTTCTTGTATTTCAGAACATTTTATGGCTTCTAGAGATCAGGCCACACTTCACTTTTTTCCTTTAGAAGAAGTAGCAATAGGCTTTTTGTGATTAAAAAAAAAACAACAAATATCTCTGTCACTTGTTCTCTGAAGGCAACTATCCATTTAGTTCAATGTACCTCTGCAGAAATTTATGCAACTTGACAAACGAACAAGACAAATGGGCAATATAACCTTACAAATGTAAAATAAAATTACACTGTTCCAAACAAAAGAAGAAAAAGAAAGTCAAATAAAATCAACTACCACATTAATTTGAATTGGAATTTCACCATGTTTCTGCCACATTACCTCAAAATTATTTTCAGTACACAGTACTAATTAAAGTATATGGTATTGGCAAGTTACATGAAAAAATATGACTCCCTGACTCCATGTTTAGATAATAAAATAAATCATATCAGTATTCCATATAATTTCCAATAAAATACTACATATAAAATACTGGTTTTTAATTATTTTGTACTCTGTGTAAGGGTAGAAGTTAATTTGCTACAAATAAAAATATTTAGGCCAGAATTTCTCTCAATCGAGAAAAACTATAAATGGACTATAAAGATACTGCTAAAATTAGTTACTTTAAGAATATGTGTACTATTTTGTCATTTTCTTATCCTAATAGGTTTCTATCCCCACACAATATGTAATATGCATTTACAGATGTTTCAGCATAGTAATGATGGTGTTAGGGGCTACTAATTATGGAACATGTGTTGTGCCAACATTGTATTTATATGGATTTTCTCTTCCAATTCTCACATCATGTCTATGAGTTAGGCTCCATTATTATGGTGATTTTATAAAGGAGGAAATTAAATGTTAGAAATGGAAATAACATCTACTAAGTGATGAGATAATTAATTTAATCCTAAATCCCATGTGGTATCCCCAAGCTCTATCCTAAGGTGAATACCAATTCCTCTGGCACACTCCATTTTGTGGCAAGATGGGCTTTTGTCTTTACATATCACCCAGGACTTCTCTGTCTCCTAATAAGTCATTATACTGAAAACAAATTAATAAGTTAGAGAAGACAGGGGTCAGTAGGATTGTTCCAAAGCTGTTCAGATTCTCCATTACTCTCTATCTAAAAAGTTCTATATTAGTACACTAAAACTATTTGTACTTGAGTAAAAGAAATGGTCAAAGTAGCTTACAATTTATTACCTACTAGAAATAACTACTTGCTTGATCAAGAGATCTAATTTTTAACCAACCTTTTAAGGTATCCAGTGGGGCCTCTCTCTCTCTCTCTCTCTCTCTCTCTCACACACACACACACACACACACACACACACACACAAATAAATTATTTGAATGGTTTCGAAGGATGGTCACAAATTCAGTGGATGAAAGTATTTTTTGATAATTTAGCTAACTAATGGCTTCTCTATTTTAATCTCTTTTTTCAGTTTCTCCAGGAATATCAAATACGTACCAATATCTAACAAGTGAAGTATTGTTGTCGCAAAATTAAGAGATATTCAAAACCAAAAATGCTATACCTGTATTTCCCTCCTTTAGCTGACATTTTTATGATTTATTTTCTCCTAGAGTATTTGTGACACACATTTTTCCTATGGACCTTACGAAGAAGGAAATTGTTCCATCTTAGTGTCTTAAGCAATAACTTCTTTATTTCTACATTAAAAAAAAAATTTACTCCAAAAAAGTGTTTAACTGAAAAGAGTCATCAGGCTGAAGCAGTGTCATGAATGATTTTTATCAGGGCTAGGAGAGAGGAACCTAAAAATTTAAAGGTTTTTTTTTTTTTTTTAACCTGAACAAGTTTTTCTATGCTTCTCCATATTCATAGTTATCTTCAAAACTACCATTCAGAATCTATATGTAAAATTTCACTCAATAAATTTTGGCCAAAAAATATTCTTTAAGTCAAAACTTCAATTCATTGTATTTTATAATAATTAAAAATGGAATAGGAGATGAAACCAATTTGCTTCCATCTCGAATCACCACGATGAAGCTGCTAGATATGAATTATATGGAGACATTCATTTATCTCATATTTTGAAAGTTAATTATGCTATTTATTTCTAATTACATTCATGCTTGTAGGAGGAACATTCAAATATTTTCAATAACTAGATATTTAAAATTATCAATAAAAGCTTAAGATATTCAAATATATAAATTATATATGCTTATGTGTCTTTACTTAATTATGTCTGGTAATTTTGTCTGATAGTTCACTTTGATAGATTTTATTCAATCTGTGATTATAAACTGTGCTATGAAATACTGTTCTATTTATCATGAGCTAGTAGAGGAGGATATGAGTTGTATATCTTCATGTATTAAGGCATAGTTACAACCTTAAGAATTTATATTAATTTTTTAGACCACAGGGTATTCAGTAGTAAGATTTACAAATTGAGGTAAAAGTCAAGAGTCCTTTTAGATATAGCAATTGATGTTTTTAAAGATCATGGGAATTAACAAACTGAGATATGAAGGGTTAAAGAGTTTAAATTTCAATTTAATAGAAATAATTAAAATTCTACTCATAAAATAAAACTTTTGTTATTTAAAAATAGAGCAAAGGCCGGGGATTTATCTCAGTGGGACCATGCCTATCTTGCAAGCACAAGGTCCTCAGTTCGATCCCCAGTGCTAAACAAAAAATAAAAATATAGAGCAAAAAAAGCAACAAAATAAAACAAAAAATTGGGAATGAAATGAATATCTTATCTTTACTGAGCATAAGAGAAAAACAAAAGATGTAATGATAAAAAGGAGATGAATGAAAGCAAAACTATTCCTTCAAATGAAGATACTCATGATGAAATTAAAAAGTGTATGGAGCACTAGGAATGATATAAAGAGACATAAATACACATACAAAAAGTTTATGATAGTATATGTAAATAAGATCATACAAAATATTAAAAATTGATTATTTTTAATATGAAAAAATCCACAAAGTCAACCTCCACATTTCAAAATTTCTAAATAGTGAAAACACATAAAACGAAGTTGTAATTATCTGGGGGTGTACTGAGTCATAGAGAGCATGCTTATCACGTGCACACTTCTGGGTTCAATTCTCTGCACTACCAAAAATAAAAAGATAGAAAAAAATCAGCTTATCTTGGCGATGCACACCTGTAAACCCAGCATACGTGAGCATCTCAAATTAGAACCCAGCCCAGGCAGCTTAGTGACTTCATGAGATCCTATCTCAAAATAAAAAAAAAAATAATAAAATAGTTTTTAAAAGGGCTGGGGCTCTAGCTTAGTATGAAGGCCCTGGGTTCCATCCCCAGAATCTTTAAATAAAAAGAAAATTAGTTTAAAATGGTAGTATTAACTCTACATGCTTCATAGGCAAGCTTTATCATAATTTCTATTAAAAGATAATTTTTCATAATTTACACTAGTACATAATAACATGCCATCTTCCCATAGGAATATAGACACAAATGTTAAAATATTATCATGAATACATAAAACACAAAAGTGTGAAAAAGTTATTCTTATATCCCTGCAAAGTTTTATAATGCAAACTCATCTGTCTTTCCAACATTTAAATGCACAACCATCCTTAAATTTATTCAGGAGAAATATTTAAATTTTAATCAAGTCCTATTAACATAAATTTAAGTATATAGAATGATAACTAATTATCAATGCAACCAATCATAATTTATTACCTTTTTGCAACTATTATATAAAAGCGGAAAATAAAAGAAATTATACACACAATTGTAAAAACTGAGTAAATGGAGAGAAATGGTAAAGGTACTGCTGGAGCTAAGCAAAATATAGGCAAACAGACAAAGCAACCCTTAAAATTGACTCCTTGCACGTTAAATATCATTTTTAAATTTTAATTTCCTTAATAAGCCATTAATCCTTTGCTAAATCATCTAAAATTATCTACATTTATTATTGTTTTGAGAAAAAAGAGTAAACAGGATACCACATGATGATTTATTTTCTAATTATACCAGAAAGCCCAGATGGAGCATAAATTGGACTCATCAAAGGGTTTCAAATCTGTCTGAACTTGTCTGCTGGCAGGACTGTGGTTTTGGGTCAGCAGAGGCCTGTTGGCCTAAGGGCTGATGTGTTTCTGGGAAAGAATTAATTCCAAGGAAATGCAACATGTGAATCTGGACGAAGAGATGATTTTGAAAAAGTTGTGTATTATGGAATGCTTCTTAGATTCTTGTCCAGCCTTGGCCCTACAGAATCTTTACTATATGCTAGAAAGAGTAATAGTAGTACAAGTCATATCTGAAATACATTGTGGAATACAACTTGAGAAAAACATCAAAGAAAAAATAACATGATCAGTTTTAGTCTCTATTAGAGAGCTTACTGAAGTTAGGGTTAAAGGATTCTTTCTGTCTTCTGCTGGTAAACTCTGCCTGATACCAACAATCATGATGGCGGGAAAAGGTCTTTGAAATCAATCATGAGTCACTAATTTTATTACATCTTAGCTGCAGAAAGCAACACAATAGGAAATTAGTAGTATACCATAAAGGATAAAAAGAACCTAGAATTATATGAGAATCTAAAATGATGACTTGAAAGAGATGTAGGTTTCTGAAATTACAAAATAGCAATGGTAGCCAAATTCACAGAAATATCTGCTTGATTTTTTTACACGACGGTGTTTGCCACGAGCCTTTTATGGCACCAGACACTGCAAGGTGCAGAAGCTATAATGCTGACCTCAAACACAATGAGCCATATAAATTAATGCACCTTCATTATTTCAAGAAAAATGTTGATGTTTGAGACAGTGGGGGTCTGTTTACACTCAAAATGGACCCCCCAAATGAACATTCATACAAGTAGCACATTATCTCTGACTTAGCTTCTTCTCACATAAATCTTAGTTATCCCTGAATTATAAAATGGTTTTTAAAAGATGATTTTTCCCGTACACCCTTAATGAACTTTACTGTATTGTTTTTCTTTAGTTTTTTTTTAATTCAATTCTTTTATTGGTACATTTTAGGTACACAACACAATTACATTTCTCATTGGGAATTGTACCTTTACATAATGCATCTTGGGTCTTATTTTTTCCCCATTCCTTGCCCTCCCTTCACCCCCTCCACCCTTCCCTATTTACAGAGACTTTATTTCCATTTTTTCCATTTCTCAGCATTTTTCCTTTCCCTTCTTTCCTTTCCCCTGCCCCTCCCACTACCCCTACCCCTTTGGACCTTTTCTTCCTATTTTGCATTATCGATTATTCATTCTAATCATTGGTACATTTTAGGTATACAATATAATGACATTCATCATTGGAAATTTGCACCTTTACATAATCGCTCTTGGTTCTTATTTTTGTTTTTTAACCCTCCAGTACAATTTAGGAAAATGTATGAAATAATCATTAAGGACTATGTAAAATTCAAATATACTCTGAGTAATAAAACTACATGTTATAGCACTTAATGTGATTTTAATTAAACATTCAAATACTGCAAGGTCCAGGTATTCAACTCAAGGAGTCTTTACATCAGACTTGAGCTGAGGAACACTGTAGGATAATTGTGTGTAAAGGAAATAAATTAGAGGAATGAGTAAGATTATCTTCAAATGTTCCTACGCAAATGTATTTCCACATGTATATTATTTATATTTTCAAATAGCCATTTATATACATGATCATATGTAATAATAACAACAAGATTAATTGGAAACCTAAGATTTTTATATAAGGTCCTGTTATTAAGGAGAGAAAAGAATCACCAAGATAGTCAATGGCAGATTCTAATTGTCATGCATTTTATTTTTAATTAGGCAATTCAAAAGGGTCCATGCCATCAATTATAAATATGCTGAAGGAAAACAAAATTATAATTAGAAATTTAATGTAGAAATATTTCAGGGACATAAAAAATAACATTAGGGTTTGATCATTATAGGGTATTTAATGTGTATGTTTTAGTTTCAACATTATAAAAATACAAAAATTGAGAAAATAAAATATAAACCTAATACTGTGTTATAAAATTTTCTCAACAACTATAATATAGATTATAATTAATCCAATTCCATGAATCCCAAAATAATTCCAAAATTTGGAAGGAGAAGGGATGGTTGAAACTAGAATTTGATTTCATCAGTAGGCATAAGATAAAATTTGCACAAAAGATGATTTTTGCTTGCTGCACACTATCGGAAGGTGAAGTAAAATTACACTGATCATTTTAGAAATGTGCTGCTTAAGGACCCATAAAAGGAAGATATTTGCACAGATGGACCAGCAAAAGCTATTATTAAGGCAGAGGCCTAGTGACTCACTTCTTTGAAAATTACCGCATAAGAAGCCAAAATTTAGAGCTCACCACCTGAAAATCAGTTTTAAAGGATAGGCCAGAGAAAGAAACTCAAGAAATAACAATTTCAAAAAGAAAAGTTCATGTGAATGTTGAGACATTGTCTTCTCCTGCAATGCAAACTCATTCAATATGTTTCTAAATGTTTTATTATTAAACATTTAATAGTAATGTTTATAGTAAATTGAAAATATTTTCTAATAATATTTCTAATAATAAATATTTTCTATTTTTCTTAGTTCTTCATATTGTATAAGACATGGATAGAGTATGAGAAATGTCAGGTCAGTAAAAATCCAGAATAGAATACATGAGTATATAGATTTGAAAAACAAAATAAAAGATCTGTACAATTTCCTACTTCTGTAAATGGGAGGTAATGAGATATAATGGCAGACAAAATGCAATGCATAATAGACTGATATATGTTGACTTCATGTGTTTCAATAACTTTACTTGACCTTTTTTAAATATCAGTTTGATATATTCCTTAAATTGTATTAATAAAATTGAAATTTTATTTGTAAGTTTCCATTATATATTAAATTTTATTATAACAACATCTTTTCAATAAGTCTTGTGAGGTCAAATTGTTTTTAGGGGTTTTTTTGTTTGTTTGTTTATTTTATCAACATATCAATACTTTCTGTCAGCATGAAATAAACAAGCAAAAAAAGAAAAAGGAAAACCTGTCTATTCATTTCTGCTGCTCATTAAACAACTGCTCATTAGCTACCTTGTGGTTAATGAATACTTAGAATTTAAATGGAAACTCATTAGCAAAACTAGTTTTGTTTAAAAGCATATTTTCTATTTTTCAAAAATTAGAAAAGGAAAAAATGAAAACAACATCTTTGTAAATGGGGAGGGATGGAAGGGTTGAAGGGAGGGCAGAAGAATGGGAAAAAAATAAGAACCAAGATATATCATGTAATACAAATTCCTAATGGTGAAGGTCATCATATTTATACCTAAAATGTACCAATAAATTAATGAATTAAAAAATAATTGCTACTTTAAAAATATATATTTATCCAAAATGTAATTAATTATATTCAAAGAAATCACTGATGAATTGAAAATATTTTCTCAATTGGCCTAGTAAAAATAGAAATATCCTTAATGCATTTTCAAGTATAATCTTTTTCATTTAAAGAAAACCTATTAAAACCATTTCATTAATACATGTACAGCTTCTCTAAGTTGTACAAACCAAACAGTATTGCAGACTCCTTTGTTAGGATAGAAGTTCTTTCATAAAGTGGCTATAAATACTTAGGTACATTGTCTCATTCAAATGGTGATGAGGAGGCTGTAATTGTTCCTAGCAGCATATATTAACGTTATTCTCTTAGAGATTAATTTAATACAATAAAGAATATACATACTTAATGAAAAACTCTTCTAAAAATGCTAAGTAGAGGATCTTTTTTTGGTATTTTTTTATCTTATTGGTACATTTTAGATATACATAATGATAACATTCAACATAGGGAATTTGTACTTGTACATGATGTGTCTTGCTTCTTCTTTTTGCTCCCCATTTCTCTCCCCTCCCTTCGACCTCTCCTCTTCCCTTCCTTATTTAAAAAAGCTTTGTTTCCATTTTTTCCTTCTATTTTTTTCTTGCCCCTTCTTTTCTTCCCTCCTCCCTTGTTCCAACCTTCCCATTTGAACATTTTCTTTCCATTTCCTAATATCTATCACACATGTTGGTCCTTATTTACACCTTTGGTTTCTCATATCAGAGAAGATGTGGTATTTAAACATGTGTGTTCAATTTATCTCACTTAAGAGTATGGCCTCAAGGTGCATTCATTTAGCTAGAAATTCGACAAGCTTATTGTTTTTGTAAGAGTAGTACTTCATTGCATATATATATATATACATGTATATATATATATATTTTTTTTTATTTTTATTTTTTTGGTACCAGGAATCAAACTCAGGTCCTTGCGCTTGCGAAGCAGGTGGCAGAACCACTGAGCTAAATCCCGGCCACATATATATTTTTTAAAAACATATCTTCCTTATCCATTCATCAGTTGATGGGCATTTAGGCTGTTTCCAAGATTTAGCTATTGCAAACTGTGCTGCTATAAACATGGGTGTGCATGTATCGCTGAGGTATGATGCTTTTAATTCTTTCAGTAAGATACCAAGAAAGGGAATAGCTAGGTTGAATGGAACCTGTAGTTTTAGCTTTTTGAGGAATTTCCACGTGGATTTCTACAATAGCTGCACCAGGCTACACTCCCACCAACAGTGGAGAAGTTTCCCCACATCCCCACCAGCACTTGCTATTGGTTGATTTCTAGATAACAACCATTCTTTCTGGAGTGAGATGGAATCCCAGCATTGTTTTCATTTTCATCTCTCAAATGACCAGTGATGTTGAATGTTTTTTATATATTTATTTGCCATTTGTTCTTCATCTAGTGTCTATTCATTTAAGATGCCCATTTTTGACTGGATCTTTAAATTTGGAGCATATGATTTTTTTTTTTTTAGTCCATTATATACTCTAGATATTAGTTCTTTTGTCTGAGGAACGGGTGGGAAAAAACTTTTTTCTACGCTATATGTTGGCTCTTTACTTTGTTGCTAATTTATTATTTGGGGAAAGCTTTGTAGTAAGATGAGATTCTAGTTGTTGATTCTTTCTGATATTCTCTGTGTAGTTAGGGTTTTGTTCATAAGGTCTCTGCCTACACCAATGTCTTCAAGAGTTGTATCTATTCTTTTCTCTAGCAGATTTAGTGTTTCTGTTTTAATCTTTGGATCTTTGATTCATTTTGGTTTTACTTTAGTGCATGGTGAAAGATAAGGGTCTGGTTTTAGTCTTTGGCATGTGATAAGCCAGTTTTTCCAGCACCACTTATTAAATAGGCTATCTTTCCTCCAGTGAAGGTGTTTGGCTCTTTCGTCAAAGATAAGGTGGTTGAGTATGTTTGAAGTCGTTTCCGCGTTTTCTAACCTGTTCCATTGACCTTTGGGTCTGTTCTTTTTTGCTTTGTTTTGTTTTATTTTGTTTCCAGGACTGTTTTTATCACAGTAGATTTGTAGTATAATTTCAAGTCAGGGATTGTGATGCCCTCTGACTTGTCTTTGTTGCCCAGAATTGTTTTTGCTGTTCTAGGTCTGTTCTGGTTCCAAATGGATTTTAGGATTGTTATCTCTAATTCTGTGTCATATACTATTGATATTTTGATTGAGATTGCATAAAATCTGTATAACAATTTTGGAAGTACGGCCATTTTCACTGTATTAGTTCTTCCTACCCAAAAGCAAGTGAGAGATTTCCATTTTCTGATACTCTCTTCAATCTCCTTTTTCAGAGTACTGTAGTCTTCCACATAAAGGTCTTTTACTTCCTTCATTAGATTGAGTCCTAGATATTTCATTTTTTTGGATGCTATTGTGAAAGGTGTTGGTTCCCTAATTTCTAACTCAGGGAGTTTGTTATTTGTGTGCAGGAATGTTATTAACTTTTGAGTGTCAACTTTGTATCCAGCTACGCTATTGAATTTGGTTATTAAATCTAGAAGTCTTTTGGTGGACTTTTAGGGGTCTTCTGTGTAGAGTATCATGTCATTTGCAAATAATGATAATATAATTTTTCTTTTCCTATCATTATTCCTTTTATTTCTTTCTCTTGTCTAATTGCTCTGGCAAATGTTTCCAGAACTATATTGAATAAAAGTGGTGACAGTGGACACCCTTGTCTTATTTCTGATGTCGAGGGAAAGCTTTCAGTTTTTGTCCATTTTGTATGATGTTAGCTATTGGTTTGTCATAGATTTCTTTTATCAAATTGAGATATAAACCATTTCTCCAATTTTCTGTACAGTGTTGGACTTCGTCAAATGCTTTTTCTGCATCTATTGAGATGATCCTATGGTTTTTGCTCTGTTAATTTGGTGTATTATGTTTATTGATGTGTTTATGTTGAACTATCACTGCATCCCTGTAATAAATCCTACTTGGTCATGGTGTATAATCTTCTTGATGATTTGTTGCATTCTGTTTGCCAGTATCTTAATGAGGATTTTCACACCTATGTTCATTAGGTAAATTGGCCGGGAAAATTTTTTCATTCTGACCAAATAATTAGTAATTTTTTTAGATATTTTGCCAGAGTTACTCTGTTTAGTTTTCTTCTTTGTTTTTCCTCATACTCATTTTGAATCAGCAAACATTACAGCTTAGGTTTTTAAATTTGCTCTTTTAAACATTTAACTCTGGCTAAAATAAAATAAATAATAGGAAGAATAAAAAAAGGAAGAATGGTTTTCCTGAATCACACTATCAGTGCAAACAGGTAAGTGAGAAATTAGCTAAATAACTTCTTGGTGTAGGCAGAAAAAAAGAAATTGTGAGAAGGGGAGCATCAGAAATGGTTAAAAAGAAAAATCTGTAGCCAGTAATCCCAGAATTCTGGAAGGCTGAGGCAGGAGGATCAAAAGTTTGGACTCATCCTGGACATTTAGATTTAGAGCCTTTCAAAAACAATTGGCTGGAGATATAGCTCATTGTTCATTGAGAAGACCCTGGATTCAATCCTCAGTGCTACAAAAATAAAATAAAGCCTGCACATAAATAGCTTGGAGTGTGACAGTAAATGTGATAAGTGTAGATTGCAAGGGAAAAATAAAAGTTTATTTTAAAAACTGTTTTTAGAAAACCAAAAACTTGTATGTTTATACAATTATGTCAAGGAAATTTGAGATTTAAATATTTGGACTTTTTATGACATGATCCAATATAGCATCTGAGTGAAACTTAATCAAGGTCATCTGGATTTGCAAATGTAAAGCATTATGAGTACCTATTAATTTACATGGAACCTTTTCAAAATTAAAAATAAACACCAAAATGTTAACATATTGTCATTTTCTTTTCTATGATATAGACAAGTACAGAAAGACGAGTAACAACATTTTCCTGTCAGGGAATTCACAGGTATCCTACTGCAGACATAAACTAGTGTCCTAAGATATCATTGTGTATGAAACAGCTGGCATCTCCTGAGATCTGAGTGTTTCTGAGTGCCTTGTGCATGTCATTATACTTAGTATATAGGACATACTAGGAATGGAGTAATATTATCACACCAATGTTCTGGGCAATAACAGTGAGTCCAATAAAAGGCAATTTGTTTAAAATCAGAAAACCAGTAGGCGATACTATGAAAATCTGAACCCAGATAATATAGTGCTAACATTTATAAAGACTATTATCTGATATAAACTTGCTGTGTATCTAGTATATCAGATAGGAAAGAGACAATGGTCTTGAAACATGGTAACTCTTCTGCAGATAGATATGAAAGAAGGGGACATGGCTGACATCATGTGATATGTTTTATTATGTAAAAGAAAGTGGAGGGCTCAGATTATCATTTCCCTTTACACAGACCTACTTTAACTGTCAATGCAATCATATCTGATTACAGAAGTGTTGATTCACTCATTGCCACTAAGAGTTCTACCCACTCTGAGTCAGGTCTTGCATATCAACTTTCTTAATAAGAAATAACTTAACACCCATGCTCATTCCATAAGGCAAGTATCACAATATGTATTTTACAGAAAAGAAAACACTCTGGTCCTATGGTATTTTTACCATTTCACATGAGATCTTGTTTACAGGCATACTATTTTTAACAGCATATTGAAGTCTTTTCCAAAGTGAAATGGAGTGGTCTTCATCTTCTCTACTATGATCACCACTTGAAGTTGACTATCTTGAATTTAACACTGAAATACAAAATACTGCCACAAAGTATTAGGAATCATCTATTATAAACACTACTTTTTCTTTTGCTTCAAGAATTTCTACAGCCTTGATTAAGAAGATTAATATAAATATTCAAGGAGACCATATCTTTAAAGATCATTGTAGCTATTAATTCTACCAGTAGGAAACATTAACTGAGATTCTTATTTTGCTAGGTAAAAACAAATCAGTACACTTTGCCATTGCATTATATCTCCATAATTAATAAGCATTCTCTTCCATTCCTTCTCTCCTCCCTCCCCTTACCTGAGTTTCCTCCAAACACACACACACAAACACACACACACACACACACACACGCACACACACACACATACTGTCTCCATAAAATATAATACTTGACTTAGGGCATTCCGGGAAAGCCTATTTTAAATTTCATAATCTACACTTTTTGATTGCTTTAAGCCACTCAACAATTTACATATAGAGGTTGGGTACACATAGCTAAATAGTAGAGCCCTTCCTTATCATGCTCAAGACATTTGGTTTCCATTCCCAGCACCAAAATAAAAACAACAAAATATTCATATATTTCAGTATATGAGTGTCTGCATGCTGTTTCATAATATATATAATGCATAGATATGCAAACATACATTTACCCTTTGAAAGGTAATTCTATAGCACCAACCAATAAAATACAAATTCTCAACATTACATACAATCTTTCTCCAAACACTTTTAAAACAAAAATTATAAGCATACAACACAAGCTACTTACTGGATATTAGATGCATCAGATAATATAATCTAATATAATTATCAAAGTATTCTCATGAAATACTTATTATTACAATAGTTTCTATGCCATACATGATTACTCATTCTAGTGTTACTGGAATTCTACGTTAGTTACACTGAGTCCAAGGCCACAGTTCTTAGCCATTGGACTATATTTCCTATATTATTCCCATTTATTGGTTTCTGACAATAGCATGGAATCAAATAGAAAGACCTTTGTGAGGGGCACAGGACTAGAAAAGTCCAATCAGTTCCCCTAAGTCCTACTGTGGTTCAATATGTAAAGTTTTACTCAGAAATGCTTCACATTTATAAATCAGTTAACATAGACATTTTAGAAAGAATCCCTCCCATCTCATTACTCTAATAATTTAAGAAACATAAATCCTTGAATAAACTATATTCATAGTACATCTTATAATAAAATTATATTGATATTTGGATTTCAGATATCTTTTGTTTCTTTTGCCTTATTATAAAGGTCTCAAACAAGAATAATTGAGTGACATTTCCTCTAAGAAAAGTAAGTTACATTGCTATTTAAATATATTGATCAAGGACAGCTCTTGCAGAAAGACTGACATCAGACTTGCATTCCATTCACCTAGCCAAACCATTTCTTCATTATTCTAGAACCTCTGGTCCATTTCATGTGCATAATATCAAGCCAGTATAAATAGAAGCTACGGAAATGGAAGACTGTGAGAAGAGTAATTCACACTTCTTTTTCATTTGGCAACATTCCTCATATATAGGTGACAAGATTCAAAGAAGAATTTAAGATAAAGGAAAACAAGAATCCTGAGATCTTTGCATATTAACATTTCCCTCTAAATTTGGAAAGGTGACTCTTATTTTCCTGTTAAATTGCTTTCTAGAAATATAAAGAGGCCATGCCAGAAAGCAAAGAGAGGTGTTTATTCATCTAAGTGTAGACTTCGATTTGTCAATCTCTGAAAACCTCCAAATTTTATATTGCTAAAACTGTTTGGCTAGCACAATCCTGCCTTAGCTTATGTGTTATTGTTTGAGAAACATACAGAAATATGTTAAAATGATTCCAGTGGGCCTAAAAAATATTGAAATTTGACAGTCAATATAAACTATTTTGCCCATATTTCTGTATCTTACCTACATCCTCTGCTCAAATTCTGATATAGCAAATTAGTAGAACTTCCTTATTTATCAGTTTTATTAGGAAAAAGACAAATGAAATCTTAATCATTTCTTCCCTCTCTGCCAGTACAATTGTTTGTCTCTCACCCACGAGTATGCTTGTGCACACTCATGTTATGACCTAACATGAAAATCCAAAATACTCTAAAATCTGAACATTTTTTAGCACCAGAGTGACCCAGATGAAACATTCCACACTTGACCTTGTGTAACATGTCTCAGTTAAAAATGTGCCTCTAAAAATGAATTATCTTCAGCCTCTGTCCAAAGGTATATGTAAATGAATTTTGTATTTAGTTTTTGGTCTTATTCTCGAGATATTACATTATGTAAATCCAAATATTCCAAAATTTTAAAGAATGAAATCAGAAATACAAAGCAGTTTGTATAAGGCCTTGTCGATCTGTATATTCTGAACTGCTTCCCAGCTAAGTCAAATTCATTTATCTAGGTTGGCCATATCTACTTTGTAAAGAAAACTCAAAAACTTTACATCTTTACAGCAACACCATTCTACTTTAACTACTTCAGTGACTTCTGACCTAGGGTCAGGTATGCTGGGATGTAATCTACTGAGATAAACAAGCTGAGACGCACTTAGAAGAGATGCTCATTTAATACAGACACTCATCTAATTCCACGATCAGTGATGCTATACTGTCTCTTCTGGATATCCGACTAACAAAAGTGAAAAAGAATTGTATATCAATCTTTTCTCAGTCATCAGCTAACACTACCATTGTTGTGGGACCACCCATTTAGAAAATTAATGAGTGATAGCATCTTCTAAATCACTTTTTACTGTCCCAAATGATTTTTATTGTTGTCCACACTTTCCAAAGGCATCATAATATTCCAGAACATAACAGTTTTGCAAAAGTCTTATAAAATAACCTAATGTCAGTATTCATTGTTGGATCTATGCTTTTTATGGCTTTTTATAATGTAAGTCTACCAGGAGGTGTTTTCAAGAAAAAAAAATCGGGAAAAATTTCTTCAATCTTTCTGAAATATTTACTATACAATGCTATGTTTCCACCGGTGTAGTTCTCTAAGGCAGATCAATTCAGTAAAACTGGAAAAGATATATGTAACTAGTCCTCTGTCCCCACAAGTTCCCGCAGCCATAGATTCAACCAACATGAGTTTTTAAAAATGGTGTTTAAAAATACTGCATCTTTACTGAACATGCACAGACTTCTTTCTTGTCATTATTCCCTAAATAATACAGAATCACAACAATTTATATAGCCTTTACATTAGTAGCTAGTATTATAAGTAAACTAGAGATGATTTAAAGTATACAGGAGGATGTAGGTAGGTTATATGCAAATTCTAGACCATTTTATATGAGAGACTTGAACGTTTTAGGAGTTGAATAGCTGTGGGGAGTTCTGGAACCAAGCCCCTTTAAAATCCAGAAATAACTGTGTCTGTCATATTAGTATTTTCTTACATTTATACATAAATATGCATTTGTAAATTTAAGTAAGTGCATTCTGAGAGAGAGAATAAATATGATAGACAGACCTGAAACAGAGAGCAGGCAGTTCATTGAGTAGCTGTGAAGAAATTCTTTAGAACAGCTTCTTTGAGACACAGTTTAGTGAGCCCTCAATAATTAAAAGACAATCGTATCTTCAACAGGAAAATGAAGATTCAGTTAAGATATCCTCTATAACATTTCACTCACTTTCTAAAATACTGTAACTATAAAAATGTACATAGGTGACAGCTGCTAGTTTAGTAAGAGGAGCAAATGACTTTCTGGTATGACAGGAATTAAAATACAGGGTTGTAGAGAGAATTATGCCATGCTAGCAGAAGTTGCCTTCATAGTAATAACTGGCAATGTGTGGCCTCCCCACCACTATGAATTATCTGTAGCTACTCATCACAGACTCTCCTCTCTGGGATGCTGTCAGAATAAAAAACACTCCTAACTATTCTGAAATATAATAACTCCAGTTAATATGCTTCCCTGATCTGACAAGTGTTGATTTATAATGTTAACCAAGGATTAGGAATCCACAAGCAACCTAACATTTAGTGCTGCACTTGAGAGGGAATCTCATAAGTGACTCTTTGGCAACTTCAGTGATTTGCAGGTTTCTATAGGAAAAAAACATTACAGGAGTGCTGGGAAAATGTTCTCATTTTAATTTTTGTTTTTGGTACCGGGGATCAAACTTGGGTCCTTGAGCTTCCGCAGCAGGCGGCGAAACCACTGAGTTAAATCCCTGGCCCTTCATTTTAATTTTTAATGTTTTCACACATTCAAAATCAAATTGATTATTCAAATATCAATTTAAAATATGCACACACGGTCCTGCTTTTCTTGCTGAAATAACATTATTTTTGTCAAGATGTGTGATTCCCTTTGAAAAAAAAGATTGCTTTTTAATCTGGTTTTGTTAAGGAAACAGTTTATGGAATGTATCTGCTACATCTACTTAATAGAAACATCATAAACTGTAAAGAACAAGTGAAAGAAAAGTATTATGTTTATAAGGTCTGTTTCTCTAACCAAAACAATTTCCTTTAGTGATATTGTTGGAGGGTGGTTAATCTGGTTAAGTTCAAGGGAATATAGCATGGAAGGAAGAATGAGGTTCTGTGCTATCAATTCTCCTTCCACAGAGCCATCCTAATTGAAACCTGGAGACAGTGAAAACTGTATTCTGTCTTGAGAAAACATAAATTTAGGTAAAATTTTATTTTTCAGGAGGAACAGTAAAAAAACAGCATTTCCATTTTCTTACACATAAGCAATTTATAGATTTTTATTTCTTTCATAGAATAAAATGTCTAGAAATATTAATCTGGATTTTTCTTATATAAAATTCATTTGAAACAATATTTGTGTACAGTGGGATCTATTTGGGGGAAGGGGAAATGCTTAACTGAAAATAATTTTAGTATACCTATTAGACTGGTTCTTTCTGGATTCTGCAGAGAAATCAATTTTAATAGCTAGTAAAACAAATTTTAGACTTGGATATGCCAATTGATAATCTAGCAGTAGAACAAAAACATTCTCAATTGAATTATAAGCACAAGTAACTCAAAAGAAATTATAACGTATGGCTAGAAAAAAGGAGAAACTATTTCTAAAATTTTTCCTACCACTGTTCATAATCTAATGAGAAAAGCAGACTAATTTCATAAGGTAATTTAATAATACCTCAAACTGATATTATCTACATTAATATATATGTTCAAGATACTCTACCTGTCAAACAAAAAAGCTTTTCCTATCAAAATATCAACATTTTTAGGGTTCTGGATACTTTTATGCTGAAATTCCCAATTTTAAGCAAATAATCTTAAAACACCAACTTCAATATGTGTTAAAGAAACTCAAAATAAATCAATATTTGCAAAGCAACAGCATTCTTCTCCCTATCCATGTCAGTTTTCAGTTTAAATATTTAACTAACAAAACCTGAATTCTAGTGACATCTCTATTGTTTACTGTTATTTGGTTCCAGGTAATCACAAAGCTTTCACAATTACTCATAGGCTACAAATTAATAATCCAGTGTTCTCTGTCGTCTCTCATTGAACATGTAGCCAAAAGTAAAAACTGAAAATACAATAAATGACTGGTATTTCTTATTATTAATAATTATATCAAACAGAAACAACTGTAAGCAAGTAATCAATTTTAAATTATTCAGTCTCACTCTTTCATTTTGAACAGTTTAAATGTTATTGTTATCCATGAAGTCATTTGTCTTCTTTGAAACTCTTAACTGGCTATAACTATAACTGGAAAACATATGCTACCATGGAAATGAAGTTAAATTTTCTAACAAATACTATTTCATTTATATGAAAGATATGAAAATTTTCTCATGCCATGGCCTTAGCTGTTATACCTTATCAACTGAAACAACATGGTACACACTCGGAATACTGTGCAAAAAGCAATAAAACATGTGATTCTAGAAGTACAGTTCCCAACAGAAACAAAATAGTATTTCATCAAGGGGCGTGGATTAATTTCTGAATATATTTTATGAAAAAGGGAGATTTAAATCATACCAAAATATTCCTACCTACCAATATTCATCAGCTTTGAACAAAAGGTAACGGTTCTTAATCGAACTATTCTACTGTTCAGGTAAATTGGTACTTGAATAATATTTTCTTATAGTTGCATAATGCACTGCTATTAAATTCTTTTAAAAAGTCACTAAGAGCTGATCTATATTTTAGAACTAAGGCAAAATGAAGAATGTAGATATGAAATACTGAGAGATTTATTTTGATTTAATGTAGTCAACACATATTTTTCTCTTCAAAATGAAGTAACATAGACATTAGTATTACTTTACTGATGTTTCTTCTAGCAATTACAATAACATTTGCTGGTGCTAATGTGTAGCGCCCTGTAATTTATAGATTAATGTCAGTGGTTTTCTGGAAGAAGAAATTATAGAGTCTTATTGGTCTACATCACAAAGGAAATAGCATGGCAAATTTAAAAATTTTAAGTCACTTTATATATTACACTTAAGAAAACATAACTTATAATTTAATTTGGTTAGTAAATAATAATTGAAAATATTTTAACTGCTATAGCTTTATTTCAAGTTCCATAATCATTCACTTATAGCATGCTGCCACCAGGTGGAGATCACTTCCTAAGAGGAGATTTAACATGGAATACTTCAGAATATATCATTTAGAAAAATAATTAATTTAAAATATTGACAATGGCTAGAAATTTTCTTTGTATGTTCACCACTGCATTGACAGGACATCAAAGACAGTGACTGACAATCATTAATTGTATTAAACTATTTTTAATTGACATCAAGGTCTATTAAACCACATTTCTCTTCTTGTAGCCCTTCTGCTCTGAAGTACATTGTGTTAAGATTAAAGGGAAAATTTGACTGAGTGGTGAAAAGAGTGTAAGACTACTTTCACATTTTATTTTTACCATAGAGAAACTGTGTCTCTCTCTCCCTCTTGGGGGGGGTGTATTTCATAAAGCTTAAAGTAACAAATATTCAGATAACTTAGAAAAAGATTGTACAATAATGTTGACTATGGCTCTAGTTTGCTTGCAAAATCCAATGCCACCACTGCTCTCTTAAATACTGAAGATATATTTGAAAGTTTTGTAAAACATATATTTCCCTCTTCCAAAATCAAGATGATCTACATCACAGGAACACACAACTATTTATTGCCAATGACTATATGACACAAATGAACCTGAACTGGTAGTAAAACCAGAAGCTCTGCAGCTCATTAATCTTTCCTAGATCTGGGAAGTGAATTGGATGCAAGGGCAGTTTCAGCTGGGGCCCAGTGATCAAGTAGCAGGCACAGTTCTATAATTAATAAGCTGTGTGACTCTGGGGAATTGACTAAAACTCTCCATATCTCAGTGCATGACATTTTATTTCTTAGGATTAATATGCTGTCTAGTCACTAAAACTATTACAGCAAGTTATGAAACAATTCTATATAAAATGGCAAACTCAACATTTAAAATGGCAGAAAAATAAATAGTAAAACTAATGATACATGTTATTTACCAGGCCTCAAAAGAGGTAATCATTTATAAAGCAGTTGTAAAATGCCTGCCTTCTATTATCGTCAAGATGAAATTCAAGGGGAACACAGATAGGAAAATTTTTCAAACAGGATAAAGTACTATACATGCAGTTAAATTAGTTCTTAATGTAGGTGTTTTCTCATTCTACAGAAAATGAAACACTAAAAATGAAAAGCTTTCACTATTCACTTCAGTCCTTGTCATTATTTTTAGGCTGTTAAATTCTTAAATTTATTAACACTTGTAAGTTAAAATTGTTGGTGTGTACTCTTCACAATGTAATTTATGAAGCTCTAAAGTCCACTGTATCCTCTATTTCTGCACTAACTTATAAAGAACCTTAGTTGCTGAGTTTACATGATGTTCCTCTTTGTCTCACTAATCAATTAATACTGAATCATTTCTTTAGAGCTGCTGACAGTGGGTGTATAATACATTTTTCGACTTATTTCCCTCAACACTACTCACTCTAAACGGAAGCACACTGTGAAGAGCAGGTTAGTAGATCATACTTGCAGTAGGCAGAAGCATGTCTCCCCCAAAGATGTCCACTTGCAAAGCCTTAGAACCTGTATATGATGCCTGACACTGTAAAAGACTCTTCAGAAGATAAGAATCTTCAGATGGCGAGATTATGAGGAATCATCAGCCTGGGCTCAATTTAATCACAAAGGCTTTTTTCAAGAGGGAAGCTGATTCAAACCACGATGACATGGCAGCAAAGGAACAGAAGACAGACGGGGCAGTGAGGTAGGGTGGATTTCAAGATTCTTCACTGCTAGCCTCGAAGACAAAGGAAGAGGCCATGAGCCAAGAAACTGCAAGTGACTTGTAGGAGCTGGAAAATGCATGAACACAGATTCTCAGCTAGAATTTCAAGAGAGAGGACTAACCTACTGACACATTGATTTTAAATCCTGAGATTTCTGACCTGCAGAGAGTAACAGAAGAAACACTTATCATGTAAAAACACCATTAAATTTGGGGCAATTTGTAACAGTAACAACAGGAAACTAATACAACAGTGATCAAAGACATAGTCTTGAAAGTCAAGCCACTTTATCTTGAATGAAAAACCACTGAAAGTTTCTGAGCATTGTTTTCATCATTTGTAAAATGTGTCAGTAGTAGTATTTACCTTTCCAGACATGCCTAGACTCAAGTGAGATAAAAAGTCTAAGCTCAGCGAAGTGTCTGGCATAGTAAATGAGGAAGGAACACAGCTACATTTTCATGGAACTCTTCACAAATATTCCATAAAATTCCTTCCTTTCTATCACCATGATCGTGAAAGGAAGGGAGAATGGAAACTACAGCCGCAGGTCCATAGAGTTAGGACTGTATGGAGTCATGGGAAGTGGATTTTGAAAGTAAAGTGATTTTCGAGTCCAGATTATTCACATATATCTGCTGAACAGACACAGACAAGTGGTTCGTCTTCTGTGCAACTTAGCTTCTGAATTGGTGACTTATATAAAATGAATTATTTTCCACAGATTTGTTACCAGGATTCACTCAAAATGTCTAATGTAGTTATGAGATCAAAATGGTGATATTCAGTAAACTTGTATTTTTTTTTTCTTTTTGGTACCGGGATCGAACTTGGGTCCTTGCGCTTGCACAGCAGGCTGCGTAACTTGTATTTTCTTACTTCCCATCCCTACTTGGACTTAATTATGGGTATACCCTAAGGAATGTAACAAAAGTAAAGTACTTTTATGTCGTAAAGGTATGAAAACCCAGAGAAATTAAGTCAATATTAAATTTGCACGGAGGTATTATCATTGTAAGCCTAAGGATCTGTTTTCCCAACAACATTTGACTAGAATATTAATCAATCACTCAAAAGAAAAAGGTAAAGTAAACCAAGCAAAAAGTGATTCTGAATGCTGTAGACTTCCACCTCAGCTAAAGACCAGATAGTTTTAAATGCTGAAATATTGTGAATAATTACGTGATATGATTTTAACAGACAGTTTTCAATTATATCAGCTCTACATGAAATTTACTGAAGATCTGCCTTAAAAGCATGTGGCAGTTTAAAATAACAAATTCAATGTCAAGCAAAGGATTAATGTATGAAGGTAATTATTTGTTTTCTAATTATGAAAGCCAATACTAATTGTTAAATATACATTGGCTACAAATTTTCTGCCCTAAGTTCTCTTGCCCTGACATTTGTCTCAAACTGACAACCTCAAAAGTTAATCACAGGCATAGATTTGGCAGGGATCCCAGCACAGAAAAAAGGATGTATGGATTAAAATTACTTTGCATTCTAGTCACAAACAGCATACTAGCAACATAACAACCAAGAATTTTACAACAGAAAGAATCTATTGTTCTCTGGGTTGCATAAATGCTTCTGATTAAGTCAGATTACACCTTGGCCACTGTCACAAACTTCATTTGCAAAGTGAACTGATTTAGGTTTAGGACAATAGAGCAAGTCAAATAGAAGAAGGGACACTGTAAATATTTGTATAAATGCCAGTCTTTGCTAATAAAGACCTTATATTTTTCTTTAATCAGATATTGTGTTTGTTTATGAATTACAATATCTTGATATATGAGCTAAGCCCATCTTTAAAGATAGTCAAAAAATCAGCTATTTATTCAAATATTCTCAAAAATTATTTTTTTCAAACTTAATTTTCACATTAAAAGTAATTTTAAACACTCACACTTAATGAACATGGGTGATATAACTATGATGGTAGCTGACATAATTTTCTAATTTTTAATATTAGATCCCTGCACCCACACACTCGTTTTCTTTCCTTATTCGGTGATAGAATATTAAGTACAATCAGGTAAAAGCACATGAAAACATTGCTTTTTATGTTACAATATTAGCATGTTCTAGATAAATCATATATATATATAAATATTTTGGATCACAAAAAAGAGAAGACTGTGGGCATTTTCTGTTCAGTTTCATATTTTTGTCTTTTATAATTTCACATATTGCATTATACTGTCTCATTTTAATTCAGCTAAGGTAGTCTATGCTGCAGTTGTCTGTCCCTGATTATATGCAGGCTACACACCAAAGTTTTCTGGCAATAACGATGAGATGCTGCAAAGATTAAATACAATGACAACAACAAAGTGACCTCAAATATGACCGAAAATCATTAATATCGAAGGTCTGTTTGTGAATTGGGAATCATTGTGTTTGGTTTTCTTTCAAAAGAGCTGGTCAGGCATCATTAAAGACTCTTCTAAGTAAATATATTTCACACAACATAAATCTTTGAATTGGATTATGATTTTAATATTATTTGTTCAATAACAAGATGATTGCAATTAGGAGACTTGCATCATTTCTAATAAGAACCAAAACAACAAATTCAGTACATACAAAACATGCCAAAATTCTAAAGCAATCAACAAGCCATTGAGCATGAGATATTTTAGCAAAGACCGTGTTAATTATTAAGATTTAAGAAATAAATGTAATTCAGAAAAAGAGTACTGTTAGGAAATTGTGTATTACATAATCAGAACTCACTTTCGTATATAAAATACTCTGAAATAACTAGAGAAGAAATGTATGTAACATAATACACTTGGTAATTAAAACAAAGTATAAAGATCCTAAACAGACTATCCTTGTTAAGAATCTCTAATGTGAAATTCCTGGACCTGTTAAACTAACAATTTTTATTCACCCCTCTTTCTCTAAGATAAAGAAAACCTGGAATTAAACTACATTATATTTTGCACAATTGAAGAAATCATTATGTATTGTGAGTAGACTAGTTGAAAAATATGATGAAATAATGCATCTATATTATTTCATCTTTGCAAATTATTTGCATGTATGAGAGACTGGTTATAATTGGAATACTGTATAGAAGCATTCTGCTTAAGTGTCTTCTCTGAAAGAAAATAAATTTCCTTGGGATTAGAGACAATGCTTTCTTCATTTCTACAAACCTAATTCGTATCTAATGATTATCATAATGACTGCTAAACAAATGGTTTCCAAAGACCTTTTACAATAAATACATAAATGAACTCACTTTATCTAGCAATGGACAGTGTATATATATATAGTAATAAAACAGAATCCCTATGATCAATTAAAACATTAGAACTCGGTAAGGAAATGAGAAAGCTGATGGTTAAAAATTCTTTTAAAATCATAAAAGTAAAAAGATACATTGCCTATAGAATTCTTCAGAGGAGTCAGGTACAAGGAAACATCAATAGAGACCATGTAGGGATTTCTTAGGACTTGGGAAATTGCCTGATAAACCTATGAAATACTGAATTTTAATTTTCAAATAAGTCTTTTTAATCTTAAATATTCTTCACTTTCATAAAAATTTCATCCTGAATATTTAAACTTAAAGTTAAAAACTTGCTTAAATTTCACCCCTAACCTTTCTTTTCTCAAAGGAACCTTAGCTATCATCATCAGATAATTACTCTTCTATTTGTCTTAACAGTGTTACAACATGACCACCCACCTTGCTTATTTCCTGGGGTCCTATTAGTTCTTCTCTTCCTTGCTATCCCCTTGCATCTTGAATAAGTCCATGCTACCCCAATACTTCTCAAATTCTCAACACTCTCATCAAGCCAACGTCTTGACTTTAAACTTTCAAATAACTACATAGAACATGGCTTTGGTCATTCTCTGTGTACCCCGTACTATGATTCGTCATTCAAAAAATACGGAAAATCCTCAAGCTTACTGAACTCTATTTTGACATCAATTGCCCAAAAGTCGTTTAATAATTTACTCAACACTTTGAGCCAGTACCTTACCTGTGTCTGTGGCTGTCCTTTGCAAATCAGTTACTTTGGATCTATTTCTCATTCTGCTACATAAAAGTGCATTCCTCCAGTATGCCTAGTTCATTACTTCTATCCTACCTAGGATGTGGCATTCTTTACCCAGGAGGTAATGACAATTCTGTCCAAAGTTTTCTTTCAAAATATATCACTTTTGTGAAAAAATGAACACCAATATAATACAATTCGGAAAAAATGAAATATACTGTTTTCTTTCTAAGTAAGCAGAATACTTCAGATGCAGTAAAGACTCTTTAATGGTAATTTCAGCATTTAAAAACAGAAATAAATCACAAAATATGAAAGAAAAAATAGGACACCCAGTATCTTGAAAATATACTTTCTTACACAGAACTCCTGAAGTGATAGAGCATATTTAGAAAAGTTCTAGTTTAATTTTCAAAACCATTTCCCTTGGAATAAAATGCTACAATGGGTATTTGGTTGAATAAAGGAAGCAATAATGTCACATATTTAAAACATTTTTAAACCACATAAAATTTTGGCCTAACATGTATTTTTCCCTAAAGATATTACCAGAAGTTTAAGGCAAAAGCCCTGGCTCTGAGGTTTCTAACAGACTAGGCTTAGCAATCAGTCCTATGACGCTAATCAAAATGAGCAGTGGTCAAGGACAGAAAAGGAACTTTAATCAGCATGTCCATGATGGGCAGAAGAGATGAAGAGGTTCAGGATGTGTCTGAGGGGCTGAGAGAAGCTTTGGGGTTGTAGAGGAAAGGGGACCCAAGGCAGCTGTCAGGGTTTTCATGGCTGAGGGTGTTTGCATAGATGGCAGAGCATGCAATCCTGGTAAGGTCATGGTCTGGTTGATCAGAAGTAAGTAAGTATCTCAGAAGTGGCTCTATGAGGTTCTGGGACAGCCATCATCACTGGAGGAGGCAATTTAGTCCCCATCATGAGATGCTAGCTCCTGTTTAAGGGTCAGTCTTGGTTTTGTCATGAAACAATTGCTTTTGATTGAAGGATGACCTCATAATGAAGTGCTCTGTGAGAGGTTCTGCTTGGAAACTGAGGTAACTGCAGGTTTAGGACAATGACAGGAGATTTCCAGGCTTTCCAAGGTGACTGAAACTGAACACTGTAAAAGCTGGCAACTGGATTTCCCTGCATATCTCGAAAGTTACTTTATTCTTTATTTTGGTGTCTTCAGTCTTGAAGGGTATGAGATAGGCTATAGGTAAATTGAAGGCTATTGAACTTGTATTACTCATTTTTAGACAGACACTTCTTAAATGATTAACATGCCTCTATGCACAGCAGAGTAAGCATATGACCCAAGGTTTTAATGTAATAAAGAAAGATAAAATATGTAGGCAAGATGCCAAGCTTTACCCTGCTTTTAATTACTCTTCAAGCAACTACAGGCCTAGTCTCTAGGACCCTGTTACAATAAGAATTGCTTTAAGTTTTTTACATAAGTCAAAAAGTGGATTGGGGACCTAGCAATGTTACCTGCTACCTGTCACTACTTGAATAAGTCACCTATCCCTTAAACAATCTTTTAAATTAGTATTATAAAATAAAGATATTGAGTTTGCAAATTCTTGTTTTATAAATAAGCTTTTCAATTCACTCTGCCTTTTCTAGGATTTTCTTGGAAAATACAAAACCTTCTTTGCTTCAGGGGAGAACTGCATGATCAAAAGTTAGACATCTGCACCTAGCAATAGTGATGACTTAAAGGAACTCACAGTCTGTATGTGGCAGAACAAAACTGGTTAATTTCCTAGATTTTGGTTTTTTCTGAGTCAGAGATTTATTTTCACTGTGTTGCTTCAATTGAATTCTTATCCCTTTGTGTACATCCATGTAATCAAAAATCACTCACAGGATGGTATCAAACTCTATTACTTCTTTTGAAATTCTACATATTCCTTGAATCACTGCTTTAGTAATAAATGTGTTATTACTGATGCTAGGTGGTAAACCTCATGAGAAAATGGTCCAGTTTTTATATTTTTTTATATTATCCATAGAGCTCAACACCTAAACAAAGCAAGACCTTGACAAATAGGAATGAGTGAAACAGAAATCAAAATCTTCAAAGACATATTTGTGATATTTTTTAAAAAATTATCAGTTACAGTATGTTTTAACCTTGAATTAACTGAAAAAAGAAAAACCTAGCATCACTGAAATATCTAAAATATACAAATCAGGGCCAGGGATTTACCTCAGTAGTTCTGGTGCCTGCCTCGCAAGCGCAATGTCCCAAGTTCGATCCCCAGTACCAAATAAGATACACAAATCATACAATAAACCACAAAAAAAGCTTATGTCTTCATGACACAGATATAGGTAGATAGATATAGAGATATATAGATATGTACAAATACATACATATACTAGTAACCAGCATTATAAATAAATATAATCTGTTATGCTGTAGGCACTATCCAAGAATAATTATATGAAAAGATACTATATAACTTTTTCTAAAACCAGTATAGAAATCTTCTATTAAATTGCTTAACTTGAAGGACCACAGACTAAATTATTTTTATATTTTTACAGATAAATAGTATAGTTTCTTGATAGTAAATACTACATAACACGTGTTCCCCAGAAAATTTAGAATTGAATGTAGTGAAGATATTTTTCTTTGTTTTGCAATACTGAGATTTAAGGTGAGGTCGTCACATTTAGCTACATTCCCAATCTGCCTACCTCCTTTATTTATTTATTTATTTATTTATTTATTTATTTATTTATTATTTTGAGACAAGCCCTACTTAGAGTCACTCAGTTGCCTAGGCTGAACTTGAATCTACAATCCTCCTGCCTGAGCCTTCCAAAGTGCTAGAATTATAGGCATGTGCCACCACATTGGGATGCATGTAATCTTTTTTTTTGGCACCAGGGATCGAACTAGGGGCCTTGCACTTGCAAGGCAGGAGGAGGAACCACTGAGGTAAATCCCTGGCCCATGATGTAACTTTTAATGAAGTAACCTGACTAGTTTGGATTTTTATGCCACTGCCTTTCCTATTACCATGTTTGTACTTAGATTTTAAAGAGCACTGTTGAATATATGTCTTTCACATTTTTACTGCTAAACCTTTTACATTTGCAGACTATAAATCTTAATTTTTTTTTTTTTTTTTTTTACCGGGGATCAAACTTGGGTCCTTGCGCTTGCAAGGCAGGCGGCGGAACCACTGAGCTAAATCCCGGCCCATCTTAAATTATTTTAAAGCAAATTAAATATTAAATATGTGGTAAATTATATGTAAAATTAAAGACATTTTTAAAGTGGTTGACTTCTTTTACTGTTTTATTATGCCTTTGTTATTGCTATTGTGGTTAACTATGACTAGATATGTAGGTCTAGAAAAGCCACTTTTGACATGTTGAAATTTTCAAACTTATAAAAATAGTTTAAATATTTTATGTCAAATTAAAATACTAAAAAATGATTACTCAGAAATTAGTAATATCCTATAATGATACAAATAAATAATTTAAAATTGCATTAAATATTTTCCAATCGTTTCAAGAAATATTGTATTCTATACTCACAGATACAGGTTGGAAATAAGTTAGCTAATAGAATAATTTCAGCAATAAAATAATTCAAAAATACTGTTTAGATAGTTTCTTTTGTAAAACCATGCCATATTTTATATATCTAAAATAGATTCTATATAACATTTAGAGCCAGATCAAGACAGAGCCAGCCTAGATATATTAGACATGATATAATGTGGAACTCTGACAATTACATTTATTTGCTTTTTAAATAATTTATATGAAAGATTATTAAAGAGGGTTATTATTTTATTTAGGATTAAACTTTTTTTTTGGTACCGGGGATCAAACTCAGGTCCTTGTGCTTTCAAGGCAGGCGACGGAACCACTGAGCTAAATCCTAAGCCCTATTATTTTATTTAAATCAAATTTTCTTTGTTCAAGTTTTAAATCTCTTCTTTATTCTAAATATAAATACCAAAATGGGACTACAATTCACTTGGTTTTCAACGACTATTTATTAACCATCTACAATATGCATTATAACATCTAATGTTTGTGGATAAGCTTATAATCTAATTAAGATAAAATTAATGAATTTAATTTAAGGAATGCAAGACCGTATAAAATTCATGTCAATGTAAGCATCACTAATCTAATATTTTAGTGGCTTATAAGAGACAGAGAAATATAAACCATTAAGAAAAGGTTCAAATCCATAAGGCTTAAGCTTGGTTATGCAGCAAAAACTAAGAGGAAACTGGAGAGAATTTAACAGTGCTGGTTTATGAAGTGTCTGGAAAACTCTTTCTAGAGTTATTCTGGAATTTTCTGTAAGGTTTCACACAGTGGTTTTATATCCTGCTACCTTGCTGAATGTGCTTATTAGATCTAAGAGTCTTCTGGTGGAATTTTTTTACATGTTCTATGTAAAAGATCATGTATCTGAGAATAAGGATAGTTTGACATCTTTTCCTATCTATATCCCTTTATTTCTTTCTCTTGCCTGATTACTTGGAATAAAGTTTCAACTGCTACACTGAACAGACATAGTTATAATGGTGATAGCAGACATCTTCTTGTTCTTGATTTTCAGGAAAAGCTTTCAGTTTTTCCCCATGTAGTTTGATGTTGGGAATAACTTTGTCACATTTTATCAGATTGAGACAAGGCCTTCCTATACCTATTTTGTTCAGGGTTTTTTTTTTTTATCGCTAATGGATGTTGGATTTTGTCAAAGGCTTTTTCTGCATCTATTGAGATGATCATGCAGTTTTTGTCCTAGCTTCCGTTTATGTGATGTAATACATTTATTAATTTGCATATGTTTAACTATCCCTAAGATGAAGCCTACTTAGTCATAAGCAATGAGCATTCCCATGATTTGTTGCACTTTGTTTTTTGACATATTTCTGAGAATTTTTGTATCCATGTTCATTAAAGAGACTGGCCTATAGTTTTTTATTTCAGATGACTCCTTTTTGTAATCAAGGTAATACTGGCTTCCAAGAATGAATCTGGCAGTACTCCTTTCCTTTCAATTTTAGCAAAAGATCTCAAGGATTATTGGTGTTAGATCTTCCCTGAAGTTCTTGTAGAATTTAATGATGAATCCGTTGTGTATTGGGATTTTCTTAAGAAAATAATACCACTCACAATAGCTTCAAGAAAAATTACTTAGGAAATACCATAACCGAGGAAATGAAAAACCTCTATAATGAAAACTACAGTACTCTGAAAAAAAGAGATTTAAGGGGACATTAGAAAATCTAAAGATCCTGCTCCTGGATTCCTGGATAGGCAGAATCAAAACATATTGTCAAAATGATCATATTACCAAAACTGTTACATTAGTTTTATTAATGTAATCCCAAATATTAAAAAATGTCTCACAGAACTAGAAAAAACAAACAATCCTAAAATTTATATGGAAGCAGAAGAGACCCAGAAGAGCAAAAGCAAACCTGGGCAATAAGACCAAACCAGGAGGGATCAAAAACACAGATTTCAAGTTATATTACAAAGCTACAGTGATAAAAACAGCATGGTACTGGAACAAAACCAGTCATGCAGATCAAAACGGAACAGAATCTCAACTGCCAAAGAAATAACATTAAGAATCAACATTGGGGTATATCAATTTAAAAAGCTTCTGCATAGAAAAGGCAACAAACAATAGAGTGAATGAAGATGAAGAGACAACCTATAGAATGGAAAAACATTTTTGCCAGCTATTCCTCAGGCAGAGGACTAATATCTAGAATCTATAAAGAACTCAAAAAATTAGAACATTCCCCAAAAAAGACTCAATCAAAAAAATAGTCAACTGAAATGAACAATTCTCAGAAGAAGTAAAAATGGCTAACAAACACAAACAATGTTCGACATCTCTGGCCATTAGAGAAATGCAAATTAAAACAACATTGAGACTTTATCTTACTCCAGAATGAAAGGCTATCATCAAGAAATGAAGTAGTAAAAAATGCTGGCAATGGTGTGGCGATAAAAGAACTCTTCTATATTATTGGTGGGAGTGTAAACTAGTACAACTGTTGTAGACATTCCTCAAAAGTCTAAAACTGGAAATTCCATTGGACCCAGCTATTCCCCTCCTAGTTAAGACATTCCTTCTAGAGTTAAGGAGATCATACTACAATCACAAATGAATATGCATGTGTATAGCAGTCAATTCATAATAGGAAAATACTTGAAGCATCTTATATTTCCATCAACAGATAAGTAAAGAAAAATGTGGTATTAAACATAATGTAGTATGACTCTGTCATAAAGGAGGATAAATTTGCATCATTTAGAAAGTGGATGTATCCGGAGACCATAATGTTAAATGAAATAAATCAAACACACAAGCTTAAATATTGCATGGTTCCTTGTCTATGAACAAACCAAAATATAAATAATTTAAAGAGCAAAGTAAAAGATAATAGGAAACAGGGAGATCGATTTTTTTTCAAATGAGAAGGAGATCAACAGATGGAGGGAGAGGGGAAAAAAGTGAAGAAAAAGAGGATAAAGGAAAGTGAAAAGAACAAAGATGTGTTGTGTGCATGTACCAATTCCTTGCAATGAAATTAATCACTATGTTCTGCAAAGAAGTACTAATAAAAATAAAAATATTACATTAAAAAATCAATTCTTACTTTTTTCTTCCCTTGTTATTTTCCCATTGAGTCTCTTATGTTTTCCCATTGAGTCACTTATGCGCTGCAGTTCTCTCTAGATTTGCAACCCATGAACTGAGTCATTGATTGATTTATGGGGACTTCAGATGTCAAGAGCTAAAAAATTATAATCAGCTCTGATTTTTGGACAGCACTTTAAATAGAGCATGGTAGAAAGAATAGCCTTTAATGTTTAGCTTTTTTTATATATATTTTAGCTATTTATTTTGGATATTGGGATATATATTGCAAATATTTTCTCCCATTCTGGCGATGTTCTTTTCACATTTTGTTAGTGATGTCATTTGAAGCATAAAAGTTTTAATTTTGATGAAGTCCAAATCATGTTTTTTCTTTTGTCATTTATGCATTTGGTTTCATATCTAAGAAAACCATTGCATAATCTGAGCACAATAGCTCACACTTATGCTTTCTTCTGCATTTGGTTCTTACGTGTGCATCTATCATGCGTTTTAATTTTTGCATATGATGTGAGTTAGGGGCCCAACTTCATTCTTTTGCCTGTCACTGTCCAGTTGTCCCAGCACAACTTGTGGAATAGACTGTACAATCAGTGAAGGGTTTTATGTCTGGACTCTCAGTTCCATTCCATAGATCCATAGGTATAGCCTCTTGCCAGAACCACACCGTCTTGATAACAGTAGCTTTGCAGTAAGTTTTTAAGTCATTGAGTGTAAATCATCTTATTTGTTTCCTCTATTTTAAGACTGTTTTGTTTATTCTGGGGCCCATATATTTCCATACGAACTTGAGGATTGGCTTGTCAAGTTGATCTCCAGCAAGCACGAACAGGGCCACAACTCAGCTCCAGTCCAGTGACTCACACCCACAGGGACAACCCAGCCAATGTTCAGCTTTGGAAGTCAAATTCTAAGACTCAAAAATTATTTTTGCACCTTTCTTATAAGTTTATATTGGTTATAGAAATGAACTGTTTTTATTTTGGCAGATTCCTACAGGCACATATAATACTTTTATTATTCTCACCCCTGTTATCTCCCTTGTCTCAGTTTCTCTGCTAGTTTCATATTTTTGTGTAATTTTCAATGCATACTAAATATTTTGATCATAACTCTCACCTATTACTCATCCTTAAACCTCTTCTTTATTCCAGAAGAAAAAGGGTGAAGTAGAAAAGGAAGAAGATATAAAAGGACAAAGAGCAAAAGGGAAGAGGGGGAAGATGTGACCAACTGCTAGGACGAATGAAAAATGCGGATGGCCAAATGCTCCATAGCATACTCTCCTTTCTTTTTTTCTATTGTAATCCTTGCTAGGATCCAGAAAACACCTGACCAGTCCACCTTTCCATTCTTATCACTACAATCCTTACCACAGTCACCACTGAAAGATCTGAGATAAAACCGGACTTTATCCTTGCTTTCTATATACAAGCATGGAAGGAGAATCAAGGTACAAAGATAGAAGTCTACTTGGCGGCAGAGCGTGTAAGCGGCCTCCCTCCCCTCTTCACTGTTTCTACTGCAATATGGAAGAAACTTTAAAAAGTGTCCACATGATTCCTTTATTAAGATTAAGGTTCAGAGAAGAATAAAGTGTTAGTGAACCAGTTAAGAGGATTACTAAAACTCAAAACAGGAAATAGAGTAGCACGGGCTATGGGGGAAATGCTACTAGCCAGGTCATGAAAGAACTGCTAAGCTTCTGACCATGACCAGGTCAGGGGAGCTCAGGTAAAGCTTTATTCAGTAGTGTGGAAACCATTAAATATCAATCATGCTGTGAAAAATAGACCATAAAAACGCCAGTCATATCAACCCTGCCAAAGTCCAGATGAAACCAAAAGCTACACTTGAATTAAGGACAAAGAAAACCGGAGAGGAAAAAAAAAAAACAAGGACAATGGGCTTCTACCAGAACCCAGACAACAATGAGTTAAGGGAGGCAAGGGGAAAGCAGGTCCTTAAGAACAGAAGACCTTGAGAAAGAGACTAACCTTCCTACAGGATTCAAGATTTAGAAGCTCTCAGTTGCGAAGAGTAAACTGAATTCTACATTCTGTCGTAACTATGAAGCCTTGTACCATGAGGGTAAAGAGCTAACATGGAGAGGGAGCTAGAGCTAGCTACCATAAAGGCCCCGATGCCAGCCTTACCAGCTGTCATGCAGTCTGTAAAGCATGGGAGATTAAAATAAAATGTATGCAAGGGGAAAGTGGAAATACAGCTTTCCAAAACTAATAATTACCTCAAAATAAGCAACCTAACATCTTACCAGGGTTTTGTTTTTTCATGGGTCCAAATTCTCTCGGAAAGTGTTTCAATGAAGCTTGCTAAATGAAATATCAAAAAAGTATGTAATTATAACTTGGCAGTAGTATATAATACTCATGATGGAAGTTAATAATCATTGAGCACTTACTATGTGACTAACAGGATTATGCTCACTTTACAAATGTGAATATTAAGGAATATTCCCAAATAAAAAAGGAGTCAGTCATTTCAGAAGATGAGAGCCACTTGTTGAAGATCTCACATCAAGAAACTATGCAGGCAGAATTTGATTACAAATATGCCAGATTTCAGACTCTGTTCTCTGACCTCTGGTTTGAAACTATATTTTGAAGGCAAAGGAAGTTTATGTGCCCACAAAGATAAGTAAAAAACTAATTCAAGTTTCAAAAATCTTGCTTTGAAGCTAAAGGAAATGAAGAAGAAAAGATTTTTAGTGCATAGGTATGAAAAGAGATCTAGACTTTTCTGTGAGCATGGAACAGAACTGGAAATAAAACACAGTCACCGAATTCTCTGCTAAAGACATCCTTTGGGCCACGGGGTCCAAATTTCTCACAGGGAACAACTACAAACTGGTGCATGGGAAAATGTTTCACCCCAGTACTGAGCAGCGATTGGCCTCTGTTCGGAGCTGCCATGTGCTGGCATGAATCCATTTAGCATTCAATCACTCAGCCAGAATGCTTCAATGGCCAGCCACGTGATGTGAATTTTGAACATCTTAGAAACAATTTTGACTGCCGTCACTAAACTATAAAGAGAAAAGAAAATCAAAGAAATGTTTTAAAACAGGAACCTCCGATGGTCTTATTAAAAAAGGGAAGCTCCTGTCAAAATATGTTTATTTCCACAAAGTCATAAATAACCCAGTGATAGAGCTAATAGGAGTTATCTAATTCTAACACTCTGCTGCAAATAAGTACACTTATTTGTCTGAATACCTGGAAATCTGGAAATGCTTTACATTGAAAACATAACCAATATATCTCTCAAAAGCTCTTTACACAAATGAATTTGTTCTCTGTCATCAGAAAAAGAAGCAGATTATCTACTTAGTAATCCTCAAAAGGGACATGACAATCAACCACTGAGATACAAGAGAATTTGTATCTATACTTTTATGATTCAATACTTATTGTGATACTACAAATATGTTAAACAATTTATTCAACAGCTTTCTAACAAGAAATGTTATAATTTAGTTGATCGGTGCAGTGTAAAAGAGGGTATAACACTATTAGAAAGCTAGCAGCCTTCCATCTCTTCAATTACAAATGAGGGAAAATAAAATGAAGAATTCAAGCTTGTGCATGCAGTTCAATTACACTTCCTGGGACGGAATCAAAGCACTCATGCTCCAAGTGGTGATTTTATCTACATTCACTGAATATGTTTTGATGGAAAACATCATCAATTATAAATACTTGTGTAATGAGAGGTTTTTTTCTGAAAAAGTAAGGTAGGAGAACTGTTCAGTTGTTCATTTTGTGTAACAGACAACAGATATTGTTTTCTAGTCTTCAGAAATTAAACACTGGCTAATTAGGCTACAGTTTCACAAAGTGTAGATAATAAGTCTAATGTATTATTGTGGAGTATAGTTTCTTCTTAGAGGCAAAAATTATCAAAGAAAATATCATTTAAAATGTTCACCAATCTCAGTACTAACAAAAGAAATGAAAAAAAAGCAACTATTTTGATACAGCATTGAATATAGTATGGTTTACCAAAATTATGATATATACTTATATATGTATAAGTATGTGTGTATAAACATATGTATGCCTATACATATGTATACACAAAGATCTCTATACACAGCTACATGCAAATATATATGTATTTAAAATAATTTTATACAACAAGATAAGGATGTCCACTAAAATAATTTTATAACCAATTTTTACACAAAATTTTACGTATTTGGCCATTTGGAAGACTATAGTGTTGGAGTGAGTACCTAGAAAGAAATAAAAATGTAGAATGTCTATCTAAGAAAACAACATTACAGTGGATGTACAGTTTCAGAAGCACCTAAATACCTGACCTTGAACTGCCTTGCCCTTTAACTAACTGTGCAGTTTCAGTAAGAAACAAGTCAGTGGTGAAGAATAACTAAATCTCTCTCCTTGGTCTAGGCATGCATTAGACTAGAACCTTGATTGTACATGACCACACGTATGTCAGCATTCAACCCATCTCAGGGTTAAAATTTGAAACCAGCACTCATTTTCAGTTTCAACTTCTCATTTCTGACCCATTTGTTTTTTATCCAATTCTTCCTCTTCTAATAATCAAATGAATTATTTTACTTAGCCTCCCTAATTGAAAACATTATTCTCTTGTATAGTTTGGAAAATAAAATAAAACCAATTAAATATACTTCTATTAAATATTTCAGTTGCATATTATGAGCTATGTGGACTACTCAGAGGTATGCACTCTACTCCGTTCCAAATCTGCTCCCTCAACTTTGCCATGCATTGACTACAGTCCTCGAGTGTTGTGTAACAGTGGCCTTCAAATTCGAAGCAAGCCTGTATTTAAATCACAATTTGGTCTCTTCATTACTATGTGACCTCAGGCAAATTCACTTTGTCTTTTAATTTCCTTAGTTGACAATTTTTTAAGAAAATAAAAAAGTTAAAGATATTAAATAAGCTCTAGTATAAAAACTTTAAGACAGTGCCCAGGTAGGTCATAGCTTGTTCACAAAAAAATTAGTATCCTTATGTCACCATTATATTTTCTTTCTTTCTTTCTTTCTTTCTATCATCTTTTTTTTTTGAGGTGGGGTCTTGTTCTGTGGGCCAGGTTGGTCTCAAACTCCTGAACTGTTCAAGTGTTCCCCCTTGATGCTGGAAGTAGAAACACACATAACCACACCTCACTGCTACCTCACCATTCTTCATCTCTGTATGGTAAAACGTTGTACTGTGTTGATGATGTCCTTATACAATGATCTGCCAGAGAGAAGGCTATGCTTCTCAGTCAACCAGGGTTCAAAATCCAATCTTGCCACTCAGCACCTTTGTGACTTTGGGAATTCATTTAATCTCCTGGAAATCTCATTTCACCATCCATGAAACAGAATCAACTTCCAAAATAAATTCACAAGTTTATATCAGATCACATATGCAAAGTACATAAAAATGGTACACTTTATAAATGTTGGGTTTTGACATTATTTACATATTTTTGCCCAGAAGGTCCTTTTCATCATTTCCAGGCCCAGGGCAGACATATTTGACTGTCTCTCTCCCATTCTTGTCCCTCTTCTGTTCTTCATTACTAGAGGGACACTGAATTTGATTGGTCAATCATCTGCTTTCGGGGCCAGGTCTTCCTATCAGCATAAGACATTGATTAGTCAAGGGAAACTATTAACGTCAGTCTCTCCCACAATGTTTGGTTTAAGGATGTTCATCTGAAAAAATTCCAGCCAATAAGATTTGAGGAACAACATATGGTAATTTTTCCTTCAAAGGAAGCCAGTGAAAAAAATATTTATTTCTTTCCCAACTTCATATGCTATTGCACAAGAATGTGATACATAGAGATTTTGAAGCCAAGTTGCTTCCACGAAGTAAAGGAAAACAGCCAAAATCATGAGCAGAAACATGAAATCCAAATCTGCCTCCAGATGGCCTCTTATAGATTATAATAGATTTTTTTATTTTTAAGCCTTTTTGAATTGTTCTATTCCTTGCCTCTGAAAGCATCCTAAACTGATGTAATTTCATAATGAAAGTATTCTTTAAGTCAACCACAAAATGATGATTTACTAAATTATTAATAATTATAGTGTTTCATAGTGAGGGAAGCCATTTAAAGATACAGCTTATATTTAAATATTAATGTTATATAGTCTTTAATGAATTATACTAATCTAAACAATCAAGCTACCCTATCTGCAGCCACCTAGAACACCACTCTAATATCTCAAAATGCTGCTGGTTCTCCGAGATCATTAATGTTGTATGTCACTAAAAAATTTACTCATTTAGTAACTGACAGTCACTATCCTAGCAATGCCCATTCAAAAGAAATGACTAGATGATGTAGTTTTACTCTTTAATTTTTTGAGCAGCTTCTATATTACTTTCTATAATGGTTATACTATTTTACATTCCCCTAAAAGTATGCAATTGTTCCCTTTCCACCATCAGTTGAGATCTTTTTTTTTTCTTTTTTTTTTTTTTGGTACTGGGGATCGAACTCAGGACCTTGTGCTTATGAGTCAGGAGCCAGAAACACTGAGCTAAATCCCTGGCCCCTTTTCTTTTTGATAATAGTCATTCTAACTACTGTAAGGTAAACTTTCAAATTAGTTTTTAATTTATATTTCCCTATTTATTAATGATATTAATCACAATTTCATGTCCTTTTTGGCCATTTTCATTTCTTGTTTTGAGAAATACATATTTGATCCCTTTTCCCACATCTTAATTGGGAATTAATTGTTATTACTTCTATTTTAAATTATATTTTTCAAATTAGTTTTTAATTTATATTTCCCCAGTTATTAATGATACTAATCACAATTTCATGTCCTTTTTGGCCATTTTCATTTCTTCTTTTGAGAAATATATATTTGATCCCTTTTCCCACATCTTAATCGGGAATTGTTATTACTTCTATTTTAAATTATATACATTCCCTATATATTTTACATATAAAGCTCATAACCAGGGGTATGGTTTGCAAAATTTCCTCTCATCTTTTAGATTGTCTTTCATTATGTTCAGTGTTTCCTTTGCTGTCTGGAAGCTTTTTTTAATGGAATTCTATTTGGTATTATTTTCTTTTGTTGCCTGTGATTTTTTTAGCCAGCATCTATCCACTTCGGTGTACATGTCCAAAGAAAATGAAATCTATGTGTCAAAAGAGCTTCACACTGCCACGCTCATTGTAGCACTACTCCCGACAGCCATGCCACAGAATCAGTCTGGCGTTTATCCTTGGATGAATGGATAAAAAATGTGAGAAACACACACACACACACACACACACACACACACACACACACACTATTCAACTAAAAAATAAATACTGTTACATTCAGCAATGTAGATAAATTTAAGAGGACATAATGCTAAGTTGAAATTATCTAGGCACATAAACACTTCATGAACTTACTTATTTTAAGAATCTAAGAGTCAAAATCATATAAGTATGGAATAGTATTTAATAGGAGCTAGTGGGTAGGAAAAATGAAGTGATAAAGTGTACACAATTTCAGTTAGATAGAATAAACTCTGGGAATCTATTGCATAGCATGACTATAGTTATACATATTTGAAAACTGCTAAGAGATTATACCTTAAATATTCTCAGTACAAAGAAGATAAATATGAGAATATGTTCATTTGCTTGGCAAATAGTTTCATTTTATATATATATATATACACACATATATATCACTTTATTCACTGTAAATATATGTAATTCTTGAAAATTTTACTTTTATCATGCTTGGGGAGAGAAAGGAAATGACCAGAAAGAATATAAGAGTCTGGTCTAGGGTCATACCACCCTAAACACACCCCATCTCTGATCTTGGAAACTAAGCAGGGTCGGTCTGGTTAGTACTTGGATGGCAGAATATGATAGCCTCAAACTACAACTGCTCCTCGCTTGCTTTCTCTGTTCAACAATCCCTTGCTACTTCAAGGGAAAATGATTTAATCAGTGGAATTAGTACTATATAGCTTTTTTTGTTAGATGCTATACACCACTTAAGAAATTCAGTTTCTTCATCAGTAATATAATAGTCCAGAACTTCTAAATATGCTTCCAATTAAAAATGAAATAACTCTCATGAAATCATCCTGCCCAGGGACTGAAAAGATTCCTTCTTTCATTCAGTGAATTCACCGGATAGTCACACATAGACACTGTCCATGAGAAACCAAAGTTACCACAATCATACTACCTATACTTCGGCATCTTCTTCTCCCTTTCTCTGCAGATTCCTATGTCAGACTTTATCCAACCGTTTCAACCATCTGGCACAACAATCGCTTCCCCATTCTCCCTGAACTGATGAACTGTCTTCCTTGAAACAAATCAGGCATTGATCTTCACATTTCATTTACTTTACCACTCAACCTCAGCTTCCCGCATGCATCTCTGCTTGAACAGTGGAATGTGTTTTGTTCATAAACAATACAAGTTACTTCATACATGTGAAAACTTATCTCGTCCCATCATACATTCACACCTATGTACATCACCTCTAGTACAGAGACTTTAAATGAAATGAAAGATATAAGGCTGAGAGACAGTTAGTTAAGCAGGATGTCTCAAGGGAAAGTTGACTAATAAAAGTGGTGGTTTTCTCACAATACAAATAATAGAATCTTTGGGTTTTCCTCACAAGAGGGAGGTATGATTTGCTTAAAGAAGTCCTTTTCATTAATAGTTTTATTAATACAGTTTGGAAAGTAACATATTTTTGATAAAATGTTTCCTCATAATAAAAATGAAACAGGGACATGAAAGAGAAAATATATTAGTAACTGACATGACTGGGTAATAGCTCAGAATTTTGTACTAAGAAATGTTATTTTCAGAACATGAGAATACTAAAGTTGAACATTTCATATCCATTTTGAATATGGTTCTGAAAGTTTTCATACACCACAGATGATGGAATAATACCATTTAATAACCTATGTTGAGCATTGTTTTTAAATTGCAGGCCACCTGCAATCCCTACAGAGGTGGAATCCATTAGCATGGGGCTTGTGAGGAAGCTTTGAAATAAAATGACTCATCCAAATAACCAATTAAAGTGATTATAAATTATAAAATTTGATGGGAAAAGGAAAGTAAAAATGAATTCATCAGAAGCAGTAGTAATATCTTTAATTGGAAATTGTATTTCAAGTTAAAAGTGGCATATATAATAATGGTAACATTAGTGAATAAATGGTAAGCAGACAAACAGGTAATGAAGATATTCTCAACCATCTAAAAATATATTTTGCCCAATTAACTTAAATGCTTTTATCACTGAAGTCAGACCTAGAGAATGCCAAAATAACCATGAGGGGAAAAGAAAACACGGTGTCAAGACAAAAGTGGATATTTGAGCCTAAAGGAAATTTCATTTAAGAAAGAGAAACTCCAAGGGCCTGGATAAAAAATAAAATAAAACAACCAACTCTTCTCTTGCTAGTCTTTTCTTTGTGTACATGCATTTCAGAACTGGTTTCCAATAAACATTGAAGGAATAATCAACTTTTAATTAACCACATGGGATTATCTTGAGTTTAAGGGCTTTAAATACTTGCTTTATTGGCATATCAGACATTTACTATTGACAATATCTGATCTGGTTAATTATATCATTCTCAACATGCTTTATCCTCCTCACGTAATTCTACATTTCTATATGTTAAGACTTTTGAAACCCCAACCACATGCCCATTTCCTAGACCATTTCCTGTCTTAGATACACTTGAAAACCAAATCTTATAGCAACATGTATTTGCTTTATTCACAGGCTAATTGATTTTCTGTAAGCAGGTAAGATCAGAGATAAAGCAGGCCATCTGTGCTATTCCTTCTAAATTAAATAGTCACTATTGCTACATTATATTATAGACAACTATGTATTTATTAAAAGTCTGCCACATACTTGGCAGTGAGATAAACAAAACATTTGAAACAAATACCCAGATCAATACATAATATATTACTAACCAAATCATTATCTAAATTCAAAAATAAATGCATTTATGGGCCGGGCATTTAGCTCAGTGGCACCACGCCTGCCTTGCAAGTGCAAGGTACTGAGTTGAATCCCTAGTACTGAAAAAAAGAATAAACATATTTAAAATTTTCTACCATTTTGGTTTACTTCTAGGTAATATTTAAATATTGGTTTAGTATGCATTTGGTAAGCACCCACTATGTTCCATGAGTAAACACACTAATGTGCACAGCATTTAATGGGAAACAAGGATGAAAAGGCTTTCTTGCCCTCATGGTGTTCGCATGGAAAGTCACAACAGGATACAATAACTTGATATGCAGAATTTGACCATTATCATCTTTGGCTCTCCAGCAATGAATTAATTTATACAGTATTTGTCAGAAGAATGGAAGACGTCTTCAATGATGAGATAGGCTGAGTGGCAAAGAAAAATAACAGAAATTTCCCAAGCAAAGAAAGATGGGAAAAGTATAAAATTCACAGGCTGTGTACACACCAGGCTAAAATATGAGACTACTAGCTAGTTACACAATAGTATAACTAGCATGCACTAAAATTTAGAAAGCATGCTTTTTTTTTGTAAATGAATAGAAGGCAGAACAGATCAAAGTTAGGATTTCCCAAATGAAATGCACCTGCTCTGCTCATGCATTATGACTAATAACTCTGACTGGTAGAAAATAATCAGCGATAAATTAAGTGGAACAAAAAAACACAGAAATAATCACTAAGTTCAATATTAGATGTACTAGAAAAATCATTAGGAACTGATAAATTACAATAAAGAAAAATGGCCACAAACCCTCTCATTAATCACAGTGCTGCCTCAGTTCATGAACTGAATTCTTTCCATGTCTCTTGTCACAAACCAAATTCGACAAGAACCAAATCAAATACAATGATTAGGTTCAATGTTGACTTTATGGGGAAATTTAACTAGGTTTTCACCCAATTTCTACCACAAGATATAAGTACGAGTTTATATTTGGAAATGGGAACACATTTATAACATAGGTCCTGGCCATGTTAAAGTGGCTTAGTTTACATGTGTATGGTGCATTCCTGAAAAACTATGACATTTTTTAAATTATGCTGTTAAAAAAAAAATCATGTCTTATAGGAAAAGCCAGGATTAGGAAGCAGAACATATTGAAAACCTGCAGAAATTTGTAGGCAACCATAAACAAATATCTTAACATCATAATTTAAAAGCTACCAAAGTCAAGACTCTCAGTATTTATGGTGAAATTTTAAAAGAATAAAACAAAGTAATGTCATTTCACAGAGGAAAATGACTTCTCAGCTTCATTAGCTGCACCCTCACTTTGTAGTGGAAGTGCAGATTTTCTTAAAGCCACTAAATAAAGTAATTATTGTACTAAAGAAGGCACTTAAGTTGATTTTTCATATTTTTCTTAGTCTTCACACATTGCTATGGCTTTCTGAGAAAGTTTGCTCTTGACAGGTAAAAATTAATGAGTTGTATAATTATGTATGGATCAACACAATCCTGCATTATAATCTGCCATTCCCTATATACCAATCACACATAACATAAAGTACATCAAAAGAATACATACTGTGGGAGAAAAGACTGAAAAAATATATCTTAAATAGATTTAATGCTCTTTGGCCAAAATTTTGGGTGTCAATTTACAGAATATATTTAAAAGCTACAGGCAAATCACTGTGAAACTCAGGAATATCATCTACAAAATGTGATTTAATCAGAATTAAATGATATAATAAGCAAAAACGATAGACTTCCTTGACTAAATTGAGGCTCAGAAATATTATTTGCTTTCTCTTCCGTCGGACACTACTTAAACCATGTATGTTCAGTAACAAGAATATTTTTTGTGTTATTTTAGGTTTCAGTTTAGTTTTTCAAATTTTATTTACTTTTTTTGTTTTCTTCTGGTCTCCCAGAAATAAAAAAAAAGTCAAGAAACTGATTTAAATGAAAAAAATATAATAAAAGCAAATTTCACGTACATGCTTCTGAAGTTTTACCCCAAATCTCAAACCTACGCAATATAATAAATACAAATGATGATGGAAGAATGAAATAAAGATGACTGATAAATAAAAGTGGAGAAACAATTGTGAAGAAGTGAGTGCATTTAATAATTTATTACTGATACTTAGGTCTCGCATGGGTATAACAAACAACATTTATTTATTTATTTATTTATTTATTTATTTAATTTCTGCACTACTGGCAATTGAACCCTAGCAGTCCACACTGAGATACATTCCAGGCTTTTTTGTTTTTAATTTTGAAATAGTGTCCTTCTATGTCACTAAATTGTCCAGCTGGGACTTGAACTTTGAGTCCTCCTGCCTTTGCCTACCAGTGTGCTGATATCAAAAGCATGTATGCCCACCCCCACCTTAAGATTCGATTTTTAAAATAACAAATACATTTTAAAATGACCACTAATACAAGGTTTTCCTTATTTCCTACTTCCTATTAACACATGGCCACTCTTTCTGGAAAAACCGATTAACACTTCAGATGTCACTTTGCCAAACTTCAAGATGAATTCTTTTACCAACAGCCATTAAGTCTTCCATGGAAACTTGTCTTGTTCACTCACACCTTTCTCATTTACCTCTGGTTCATTATACATATGACCAGCGCAATTAAAAACAAACCAAACTTTAATTATGTCATTTTCCTCCCCAAACACTGGCTCCCAAAGATTGACCCAAGAGTCAAACTTAGCTAGGTCTCAAAGACTTTCTGGCTCCCATTCCCCAAAATACTCCATTCTCAAAGCCAACAACTCACATTTTCAGGCTGTTTAATGAATACTGTTTCATGAATCCAAACACTTGATAAATTCTTACACGGGATTCATTAAACTGGATTAGTTCTGTTCTCTAAACACCTCTTGCCCTACCATTTATTCAACCATTTCTTTTCTCTTTGCATTGCAGTATATCACCACTTATCCCCAAGGTGAAGCTCTTTCTACTGCAATGAGTGTCTGGTTAGAGGCTGGAGTTTGAAGAAATTGCTATGGAACCTTAAGCAGTTATTAGTGTCTTCTATGTCTCATCATCATCATATGTAAATGGGGAGATGCTAATAAGATAACAGAGGATTGATACAACTGAGCCTGTGAATAAGCAGGCAGTGAATTTTAGTTCCTTCTAAGTGCTGAACTTAGCAGGTCTCACGTACATCATGTAATTTTTAATTAATTATATGGAGATTTTTGTCCTTTTACAACACTGTAACTCTTCACTGCTCAATAGTTTGTTGATTTATTGATGATTATTTGGCTTTTTAAATTTATATTTTTGTCTTCTTAACTATCATCATGTAGTAGTGCTATCCCCCACCCCTCTATATACATGCAAATTTTCAACCAACACACCACATATATTAAAAAATAAACAATGAAATAGAAGTCAAAAAGTCTACTAATTACAACTGCTAACTATAACTGATAGAGGCAAATCAAATAATTTCTCTGTAAGTTAATTCCTTCAGCCATAAAATAAAGCTAATAATCTGTTGGATACTCGATGGTTGTAAGTTGTAAAGTGCTTGCAGACACTTTGGAAAAGTGCTCTGTACTGTTTCAAGATGCTGATATTAAACTCATGGTAAGCTCTCAATAAATGTTTGTTAATTAAGTGACAAAATCACACAAAATTTAAATATCTGTTATTTTGACCGGAAGATATCTTAGATTAATATTTGTAATCTGTGCAAAAGTTTGGCACTAAGAGAAGTGAATTATAATTTGCAGACCAAAGCTGTAGTTACTAACCATTTTACTTGCCTTAGTCTTTAGTAAATCACTTATTCTAATTGTGTGCCCATCCTAAGTCTTTTGATGCTAATACCAGCCCTTTGAAAGAATTCATAATACAAAACAGCAACCCATTCCTGCCATCTGCTGGCAAATTGTGAAAAGTAAATGTGCTCTACCACTATGACTACAAGTGGCGCCCCCTGCGGTTGTTCCTTACACAACCTATGCAACTCTTCTAGTATCACTGCCTAATTTGGTGCCTGGGATAGGCAGGCATTTAATACACACTATATAAATGGGTAAATGATAAATGAGTATGCCTCACCAAGTACATAAATAACCTCTGTTCCCTCTTTTTCTAATTTCAGAACATTTAAATGATGTTTGGAAATTGAATAAATGAGCTATTTTTAAGCATGAATAAATACACCTCTGTGCTTATTACTAAAAAAGTGAACAAAACCTGGCATAGTACGGTTGATATTTTACAAGACGCTATGCATGTCTATTATCACAACTATATCTCACAGCTGAGCATGAAAGGAAACTCGTCAAATGTTTTTATATCAAATTTTCAAAAAACAAAACAGTGTTCTTATAGTGTAAAGTTTTCTTCAAAGTCAAGAGATTCTTAGTAGCATAGGGTCATGTGACTCCAGAATCAATGTGTTCTCTGTTTTTTTCAAAAAATAAAATGGGGCCAAGAAGATTTTGATCAATTGATTTAAATTTTTCAGACCAAATTTTTCAGACTCTCAACTTTTGATTGCTATGCCTAAGAATGTTCCCAAAATTCTCCATCATGCCCCTCAGTTATTTAAATTCAAGGAAATCTGTTTCATTACATCGTAGCTTTCTAAAATGTCTTTTGATGTTTGATGAACCGTTACTGGCACAAGTGAACATGTGAAACAGAAATACGTCAGTATTTAGGAGTACAGTACCGCTATTATAGTTATAAATAATGAAGAGTTATTAAAGTATTTAAAAGTGTGCCATGGTGAAGCACTTTTATTGGCTGAACAACTAAAGCTTCCTTAGCTCCATGAAATGTGATGATATTACATTTAATAAACCCATAAAAGCACTGGTTGCATTTTAAAAAGTATTATCCTATCACGTAATTTGGAAAATTAAAACTAATTTATAATACTTTAAACAGGCCTATCTCAAATATAATTGGGAGAGTATAAAGGGGGCAGGAAATTCAGAATTCAGGTCAATAAAAAACTTGAAAAACAACCATATTCCCTTTATAAGAACATTAAAATTGCTAAATTAACTTTGCATATACCAACACCCAAAGGATTAATTTTGTTTTAGACCAAACCAAACTGAACAAAAGCAATTCCACTCCCTCTACCACTTATCGAGCACTTTTCTTCCTGGCCTCAAAAGTTCATTGCTATGAGAGATGACCTTGAAAACAGATGAGTTAAAATGATTTCCCAAATGTCAAAAGCCAGAAAAAGCAGCAGCATCAGTTGCATAGCCTCAAATTGTGAATTCTGTTTGTTTCTCTTCACACTGTGCCCGCATAAGGAAACAGGCAAAAACAAATCACTGTTCACTTGGTTACCAGCCTCAATCTCCCTAGTTCCTTCTGGACCCCATTACCAACTAGCTCTGCTTTGCAAAGCACATTTATTTACAAAATGCTATCAAGTTTGCCTTCATTCTCTTACTGAATGAGGTTCTTTTGTTCCTTTAATTGCTCCTCTAGTAGGATATAACCTCTGGGAGAACATTAGCCCCCTGTGTCACTGAATAAACTCATCTGACACTGGGACCCACCAACTTCTCTTTCTGTTGCATGGCCTGATTGAGCAGGAGAAATGGAAGTGAGAAAATGACCTGCTTAGCTCCTTTCACACAAAGCAAGGGAGGGAAACCTCTGGGTCGTTCACTGACAATAAAGATACTCACTTACATAACCTATCTTCTCTAAGAGCAAATGAATATGCAGTTGGTTCAATGGAAACACTGCACAACAAAGCCTGCAGCCAAGAAAGACAGTAACACAGAGAAAGGATGTGAGAGAGGCTGAGTCTGAGCAGCCTAGAAAGAGGATGAGTTTGGAGAAATCACTCCTCTGGACCTGAAACTCGTAGACCCTCACACACCTGTGCTCTATTTTTAGAAGACACATGTCTCTAATGAACAATGACTTAAGAGCACTCATCCAGAAAGAGTAACTATAAGCAGATGCCCGGTTTAACGAATTAACTTGAGAATTCATCCTCCTCCCCATTCCATGATTTCAGCTTAAGTAAGTGTTCTAACTACAGTGCGCTGAGTGGGTTGCAAGAGGGATGAACAGCACTGTCCTTAACCTTAGGTTTTAGTGTACCAGTGATTTTATTTTATATATGTGAACAAGTGATGGAGGTCTATGAATCATTCTTGGGTGATTTGTTAAAAGAATAAGAAAATCATTTTAAACATTTAAAAAGTTTCAGGAAAGCAACCCATACATACTTTGAGAATCTGCATTTACAAAATTGTAAACAGCAAATACACTGTGAATCTGAGACTTGAATTATTTCTTGAGATTTATGTCAACTGAGGCTGCGACCAAATTTTGAATAGAAAGCAAAAACAACTGCAGAAGTGACAGTGTTCTAGAATATCCCTTGACGATCAAACTTGACAAATTCCAGCCTTATTTCTTTAGATCCCAAGCTTGTAGTAGAAACCAGTGGCTTTTCAAGGACCCTTTCTGCTATACTAAAATGCTCTCACTACAGTACAACAATAACATTTTGTTGAAAGTTGGGAGTAGAACTATTAGGCCTCGTTAGCTAATTATCGTATTGGCATCCACTTAAGTTAGTCAGCTTTTCACTTCTGTCATTTTCTTCCTTTCAACTGCAGTGGTTCAAAACGTTTTGACTACTTCAAAGGGAATACATCATCGTTGCCTTTCCTCAGTCTAACTGCATACCACTTTCCAAAGCAATAGCTTCAATCATGCTTCATAAAATCCCCTGCAAGTATATTGTTGGAAACATAAATCAGCAAGCTGGGGTTTTAGTATTTCTAAGGCGAGCCCAGGGATCACTGACTGCTGGCTTTTCTATGCCCCCATTTACAAAAGAATAAACAAAATTATGAGTTACACTAGGTTCACTTTTTTTTTAAGACAGCTCCCAGTGGTGTATCTGATATTCTATGCTGCATCCTTAATTAGAGAACAAAACAGCAGCATAAAGGAATTAGACTCTGGGATGAGGATTTCTATTTCCAAACATCTCTGACTTCATTAAGGCACATGGACAGAAGTACTACATGTTTGTTCTCACAAAAGCCAGCCCTTCTAATATGCATCAATGGATCTAGAAGAGCCAAGCGTTTGGAAACTGTACTAGATAGAGAGATCTTCTTTACAATGATGCTCTCTTCCTACCCTGTTTCATTACAGTGAATATGGGCTCCCCTGTGGGCATGCTTCTGTTTCAGTGTCCCCCTTTCCAAACACCTCATAGTCGGATCATAAATTAGCTGAATCATAATTTCCAATATATGTGACATATACATACCCAAATTATGCCTGCCTAGGTGTACTGTTAAAACCTAGAATTTAAATATTCCTAGATGACCCTTCCGACTCTAAATTCCAACACACTTTGTGTCTGCAATGATAAATCCCCAGACTCCATAAATGAGACATTTTTCTTCTCCAAACAACTCATAATGTAATCACAAGTCCACATAAACTTGCTTATGATTTATAATTCTCCACACCACCTCCACTTATTTAATTGCAGTTGTATTTTACCTGCAGTTTTCAGTATTGTGAAAATACCTTTCCATTTTACAAAGGAACACTTAAATACAATTAGTAGATCTACAAAAATGAAAGCACCGCATCTGGGGGATATCCACCTGTGTACATCCATCTTTGCCATAAGAGTGTCTGAATTAACAGAATGGTGTAACGCTAGCTCCAGATGAACATATCTACAATCCCTCTAAGACTGTAATATTACATACTCTATGCTGTTATGGGAAAACGAGCATCTCACCAAGACACTTTCCAAACTATGGCAATCTCCAGCATTTACATTTATGTCTGAACATAAAATCTGCACCCAATTGTGTTTCATCAGCCACTAATACTATAGCTTTGGGGAGGAGAAGGGCAGAGAAAGGAAAGCTTCACATCCAAAATGTCAAGCCCTGCTGAAGAATGATAGGACTGTGGAAGAGCAGGAACAACCGTTTCTGGGTTTAAAATGGAGCTCTACCACCCCCTGCTGGACCACAGGAGCAACACAGAGAAGGCTGAAAACGCTTAGAATCGATACAGTGGAGATATTTTAACTTATCTTGTAATGTATTATTTTATTTAAAAATCCATGCTACACTAATAATACAACATTATCTCCAACTATTACACATCGTAGGATCACTGCCATCGCCTCCTTGAAAGACTTTCACCAATGCACGTTTTAGCGTTTTGTTTCCCCAATTAAATGTCCAAACTTGTGTGGACAGTTGAAAATGCTTCCATCTATTGTACAAATATTTCCTGTGAATGTGTGCTACCTATACAACCAAGATAAATTCATATCTATCTCTATCCAGATCATCAGAGGTAGCACCCATAAATTCTCCCTCAGGTTATTATACTAGGCTATTCTTTTTTCCCCCCAAGATCTAAAAGCTCCCACCAGCTGTCCATAACCCTAAAATCCCTTCCAAGAGTAATTACAACCTCATGTTATAAAATAGTTCTATTTCTCGATATTAACAAGGAGATGGGGGCTAAAATGAATGACTGCAACACATCCCCAGTTTTATCCATTTGCTTTCTTACACCCATCTCCACGGCCCTTCTTAGTTTCCAACATAAGCTATCATCATTCACTTCATAGTCAGGAATTGGTCTTGGGAAAGGGGAAAAAAAGAGTCTCTAAGAATTGAATTTCTTGCACACAACAGGGATATTTTACAAACGAGTTTAATGCTTATAGTTTTTGCTGCTTCTGTAAAACATCATCATAACCTTTTCTTCCACAACCTCTGATATTCAAGTATCAATACACACCAACAGACCCATTCAATTTTTGAAAATCAAAATCAGAGAAAGCTAAAATCCCAGGAAAAAAAAAAAAAAAAGCAGTTTGCCTCAATCTCCTGCTCACTGATGCCCATCTGCAAACCTGCATTTTCTCTTTTTCCCTCATTTAAGGGTCTCCACAAGACAGATACAATTTTAGGGGCAGCCACAAGAAAGAGCTAAAATAATAAGGATAACAACAGTTACTGCAACTTTAGTTCTTTTTAAACATTTTTTCCTCCTGTGCCCTCTTTGCCTCTCTGGGTTGGGTGGAAGGGGGAGGGAAAGTAAATGCAATAAAGCACCACACTCCTACCTTGCCCGCTACAGACAAGCAACCCGAGCAGGTAGAAGGAGAGGAGGAGGCTCATGTTCAGGACGTGACACTGGTGGACAATTCCAAAGTTATTAAGTCCAGCCCCGGAGAGAGAACCTTCCGCTGCCCGGCCGCCCGTCGAGCCCGCGCCGCTCCGGGTGCCGGCGCCGCAGCCGCGCGCTCCTCCTCGCGAAGTGACTGGCGGCTCCGCTCGGCGCCGCACTATATCCCGGCGGCGGCGGCGGCGGCAGAGCAGAGCTGAGCAGAGCAGAGCAGAGCAGAGCAGAGCAGAGCAGAGGCAGCGGCCGCCGCGGCGGCAGCACAACCGGGCGGGAGGGAGCGGGGGCGGGGACGAGCGAGGGAGGCGCGGCCGAGGCGGATCCCTCCGCGCCGCACGACGGCTTCTCCCGTCAGGCGCGCGGCTCCGGGATTCGTCCGCAGCCTGGCTCCGAGCTGAGGGTTCGGTCCCCGGTGCCTCCGACCAGAGGTGCGGCCGCGAGCGCCTGGCAGGGGGACGCCCGCACTCGCGGATGGATGCACGCCCGGACGCGGATGCCGCAGACAGTCAGACGGCCGCCTGGTCCTGCGCCTCAAGCGCACCGGGCTCAGCGGCTGAGGGGGAGATGGGGACACGCGGCGCAACCCCGGCTCTCAGTCCTCTGGGAGCTCGCGTAGCTTGGCGATGGGAGGGAGTGGGGGTCTCTGTGGCTCCCCTGGCCGCTCTCCTCCGCGCGCAGACCCGGAGCAGATCGGCAGCTCCTGCGGCGGCCCCTCCCGGCTTTGCTGCTCTGCGCTGCGCTGCGCTGCGCTACGCAGCGGCCGAGGGGAAGCGCGAGTTCCCTGTGTCCACACCGCCTGCCTCCTCGGACGCTGGGGTAGGCGGGGGCTATGCACTGTTTCTCTCACGTCTCGACCCGCTGCTGCTGAGAGCAGGTACCTAGGAGAGACCGACTGAGGCGGGGCGAGCTGTGGGGGGCGGCGTTCCCCTCGCCATCAGTCCTAAAGGTTCGCGTCCTTGGGCTCGGTATCCCCCCCCCCGCCTCTCTGAGGGCTCTACTCTCTATCCCTGGGGCTCGGCATGGCCCGGGTCCCCGGGAGGGGCGCCACGATGCAGGCTGCCCCAGTGTGGAAAGATGAATCGTGCGGGAATCCTTGTTTACGCTGAAGTGATGGAGCGGGGCAAGCACCCAGAACTAAGTCCTCACCTAAAGGTTGCAGCGTGTCATTATTTCTTCTGGAGGGGTAGGAAGCCATCTGTCACTGATGTCAAACCTGGGCCAGACAAACCTGGAAAGAGGCAAAATCACTGGCCCCGGGCTGAGAGTGGGTCCTCCAGTCTGCACTTTTATTCTGGCTCCTTAGAGTAATCAACTGTCTCACCTCAGGCTCAGGGAGTTCCTAGGAGTTTTTCCTTATCAATAGGGTCTGAAAAATAGGATGGGATAGAGACATGGAAGAGCTCAGAATCTTAACAACCCTCTCTCCCACCCCCACGCCCACCCCATTTACTGCCTTCAGAGCATCTTTCTTGACCTTTTGGGGTGAGGTTTTTGGGAAAAGACGAGGGGAAAGGGCAGCTCTCAGCCTGTACCATAGCTAACTCCTCCAATCTATGGACCCCTCTGTACTTACAGCTTGAGAACGTGTTCTTCCTCCCTGATTTTATAAGAGGAAAATATATTTGAAAAGTTCTTTTGCCAAGACACTCTTAGTGCACCTGTTACTGGTTCTAGGTTGCAACAACTGTAAGTAAACTTACTTCAGTAAACTCAGGGTCAGCTTTTTGGCAGGAAAGAGTGGAAACAGCACATCTATAGGTGTGAAAGAAAAATGACTTGTATATTTTTACTATTTCTTGACTTCTCTAGGGGGATCAAGGGACCACACACACACACACACACACACACACACACACACACACACAGAGTCAGAAGGATACTGCTTGTGCCAGATAACTTCTTCATTACAAAGTCTGCAGTTTTTCAACTTGACACTGAAGGTCAAGTTCTCTCTCTCTCTCTCTCTCTCTCACACACACACACACACACACACACACACACACACGCACACACCACCTAGTAATCAGAGAAATGCAGTTCTGACTATTGGATTTTCCTATTATTAGAAGTTGAAGTTGAACTACTTTTATCTAAAGCAAAGAATCGAACCTTGCCAGAGGAGAATTTAGTAGCTTGTAGATAATTTAGACAGGAAATCTTAGAGTAAGGTGTGAATAGAAAAAAGAAAAGCAGCGATCCATCAGACACTGGAGAAGTTTCTGATGAAATGTTTTTATCCTAAGACTGTGTGAAAGACCCATTTTGAGTTTGTGATTGTGCGTGCGTGTGTGTGTGTGTGTGTGTGTGTTTGTCATAGTCCTTTTCTAGTTGATAGGAAACAGTGTCAGGCTCCTGCAATTTAAAGAAGAGAAAATTTATTTAGGCTCACGGGTTTTAGAGTTTTTGGTCCATAGTTGGGGCACTCCAGGGCAGAAACTGGACCTGTTGGGGAGGACAGTTGGTCACCTAATGGCCAGAGAACCAGAGAGAGAAAGGGGGCACCAGAATGGAGATAGACACCCCCACCCCAGGACCCAGTAGGCAAGAGAGATCACCTGTGTACACTGAAAAGGCGAATGGGCAATGTTTTGTTACTCCAGAATATATGAAGGTGGTATACTTATTTTATCCTGGCCCAGAGTTGATCATAGTCTTGCTGAAGAGACGATCAGGAATGAACACAAAATTGGACCGTATGACTGAGGTTGTGAAATTGTTTTAAGAAAAGTAAAAATAAACTGCTATTGTGCCAAAAGAGGGTGAGATTATTTCAGAATAGGGGAGTAAGAAAGGCTTCAGGAAACCTCAGAAAACGGGAGTAGTTAGAGATGTGGGCAGGACAGAGGAGTTTAAGCAAAGCATGAGGTATGTGAAAGCACACAGTATGTGTTAAGAACATATAGCAGTCTAATTTGAAGAGTCAGTGTGTACAAGCACAAAGGTAGGATGCAGTTGGGAAAGGGGTTAGACTGTTAATACTGAGAAACATTATATGTATTGTGTAAGTTCAGACATGCATAGTCAAGTGAATGTCTAGGATTGGATGTAGCTCATTTTTTTTCATTAAGTTTCTCAGTAGTAAGAATACTTGCCCAGCATGCACAAGTTACTAGATTAGATCTTCAGCATAACCACAAATTTAAAAGGGGGTGGTAATCACTATTCTCAGGGCTGGAGGCAAGGCGTGGCCCACTGGAATATTATTAACCAAAGCTTTTTTGTGTTTTCTGTGTCATTACCCAAATTTATTTTCCTGAGGGGTCTCGAGATCAGAGTGTCACATGCACACAATATTCTCTTTTCTTCAACTGCTTTTCAGGCAAAGATAGAAGTGCCTCTCTAGGGCTCTCATCAGAAACACGTTCATTTTCCATTGCTGTGACAAAGTAATTTGCCTTCATTTGCCTAGGTCAGTTTCTCTTTCTAACAGATTGACGGTGTAAAGACAATGCGTAAAGAAATTGCTTCTGTTCACTGTCCTCCCTCCAAAAGCATGGTTCCCATTATACAGACAATGAGTGCAATCATGAAATAAACACATCTATGAACAGGACTAAGTCATATACACTGTGTATGATATAAAAAGTATAGAAATGCATCCTCCCTCCTTTATGTAATTTGTAATTTACACTTAAGACAATTTATCAGCTTCTTCGCATACCTGCAGAAACGTTTCAGAGGCTTCTTTGGTGCTTTAGTTATTTCATTTATAAAAATAACAGTGAGTTGAACAGAACTCAGGAATCTGAAAAGCTGAGTAGTAAGAAATACCAACAGGACTGGATGCATGGTTAAATGAAAGCAGATAAATTTGATTTAGAAGAATCAATAAAATGAACATTAAGGAGTAGCAGAGAGATAGAAAATGATAAGGTGCATTATATGTGGAAATTATCTCAGAGAGATTCTGCCTCTTACATCTGCAAGCTGTTCTTGCAAAAAGCGTGCAGGCCTACTATGTACACATGGGGCCTAGGCATGAATGGTGCTGTGGGCAGTGTTTAAACACTGTTTTTATTTCCCTATTCCTGGTGTTATTTTTGTTTACTCTGTATATTGACAGAATTCATGTGCCTTAAGATCGCACTATTAGGAAATAGGACATTCCATGTGTTCATTTATATTTTTAAAATGTCACAAACCATTATATCTATTCATTTACTTGTCTAGAAAATTGTCTGTTTGGGCTCTTTTTTTGTTACCACAAAGGAAGAAAAATATTCACTATATATAGACAGATAGCCTGAAACTTCTATAAATAGATTATCCTACTACTGCCTTCCCTTCTCCATTAATGCCACTTTTTCTAATCATCATGTCTCTGAAAATAATTTCTACTTTCTTGGTATGACAACATGTTAGATATTGTACTAAGCTATTTCTGAGTGTATAACAGTGGATCTTTTCGTGGTAGAATTTAGATTTTAACACCTTCCTTGGGAAATCCCTTACTTTCTTAAATGTTCTGTTTAAAATTAAGAAATAGAAGAGCCAGATTTATGATACTGAGGCACCCTAATTGTCACAGATTCTTGCTCTTTAATTTCTTTCAAGATACATGGGGTCATTTTCCTTCATGGCTACTTCATGTTCCCTCTGGGCAAATAACTGCTCATTTCGTTCTGAAATTATGCAATGACTGCCTATAATTTGCCACTTCCTAGAATAATATTTTCTTAACTCTAAGGGATATTATATTCTTTTCATTAGACAACGCTGGAAAATATAATAATGGAAAAAGCATGAAATACAACAAACCTGTTACATACTGACAAAAATGTGAATGACAGTTTCAAGAATTTATTGAGGACAAAGTAATAAAAGAAAAAGGAATTTATCAGTGGCTCACAATGAATATATTTTATACAACAAGGATCATGATGTGAGATGCAGGTTGTCCAAATATTGCTCACAGCACTCTGAAATCATATTTTTGTCCATGGATAGTATTGACCGATGCAATGTCTGCACAGATCCTGTCATGAAGAGGCCAGTTATTACCTGCTAGATAACAAATCCTTTGTCTCTGGCAATGGATACCACTAAGTAGAGCTATGATAGCACATAGGTTAATCAAATGCATTTTGAAGCACAATAAAATTGACAATTAAATTTAAAGATGCCTTATTGTACACAGTTTTAGGTTTCTTCTCCTAGTGGTGTTTTGTTTCTGTTGTTTTCAAGTCAGACAAGCAATTTTATTAATTACCATAGTAGCAATAAAATTCTTTCCTTGATAGTGACAAACTATTAATATTCTACTTAATAATAAACCAATGTCCATTATTATAAATATAATACATGTGTATTATTTAAGAAGAAAAATCCCTTACCTTTTACCTTTACATGAGATAATCCTCACATGTTTAAAAACAATAACAGTCCACCCCCCCGCAACCATTTTTTAACGTTTGTCCTCAATTTAAATAAATCTGTATTTAACACCTGTTATTGGCTTTTGCAGCCTTCCTGAAACCAAGAAATTCAACACTAGTGGAAGAAATTGGCCTGCTATAAATAGTCTGGCTATGTGAAATGAATTAGTACAGGAAAATGAAGCTAAATATCTATACATGTCTTATTAGAAATCAATATTTACCCTCCACAAAGTCCTGCATGATAGAAATTTAAAAATATAAAATACTATACAGGAGGATATCCTTGAATATTTTGTCATATCTTATCCTAATCTTTCATATTTTCTCTTAATATAGCTTGAGATAGTAGTATTTAACCTCTTTTTATTTCGGTTTATAATGGAAATAATTTATACACCAACATTAATTTTTACATATAAAATGTATGTGAATTCATTTAATTGTATGAAGTAGGTCCTTTATGCAAAAGTTTCATACACTAAGGCATTAAGAGTTTATTTGTATTTTTTATTATGAATGCCAATTGAGTGTAAATGTCTCTGTCCATTGAGTTTTGAAAACATTATGTAAATCCTTATATCACTGAACTTTTTAACTTTGTCATGAGGTATGACTATTTCTATTGGATCCATATTTTTCTTTTGTATTTTCTGGGTAAATTTCCTAAGAACTTCCAGTTATAGTTTTTTCCCTTAATTATCTTCAATTGAATTATCAAAGTTTAGGTAAATCTGCATATCCATATTATCTTTAAGATCTTCTCCCCTTTTACTCCTATTTTTCTCTTCCAAACTCCAGAAATTCTCATTATACGTCATAGGATAAGATGTTGAAAACTTTTTATGATGGTGGGTAGCTAAATGTTTTATATTACTCTAGCTCATGGGGAAAAAACTTCTATACCGCATCTTCACAAATACAGTCTAAGTATCCCAATCTGTTTGCTACTAGGGATGGCTGAGGATGAATTTTAGGTTCTACACATAAAATCTGGTAGGAGTTTGTCATCAGCCACATCTCTACTTTATTCTTCTAGATCCACTTTTGTTTTTATAAGAGGCTTCTCAACATTTTACCTTTCTATTTCATTTCCCTTGAAGTCTGAACACAGTCACCTGTTTTGGGGGGGTTTTTTGGTACCGGGGATCAAACTTGGGTCCTTGTGCTTGCTCAGAAGACGGTGAAACCACTGAGCTAAATCCCCGGCCCCATAGTCACCTGTTTTAAGTCCTCGACTCAAGTATTAATGAAGCATATTGAGAGTGTGAGAGACACAGCAAAAGATAAAAGGAAAACCAATTTTGAATAATAGATACCTACCAGTTCTTCTAGAGACTGCTCACATCTCTGTTTCCCATACAGAATCTCTTAATGAATTCTCTTTCTTGGTGCCATGAATTTTTTACACACCAATTACCACCTCAAGAAGAGCTTTTCTAAAGGAGTGTCACACAACTAAAGACTGTTTTGTTCCTTGGGAAACTTTTGCCAATGTCAGGAGATTTTGCCACACCTGGAAGGAAGGTGCTCTGTCATTCAGTGGGGAGAGGCCCAGGGCACTAATATGCATCTTAATGCACAGGAGATCCATAGACAGCAAGTAGTTACCCACTCCACAAATGTCAGGTTGAGGAACCATGCAACTGTCTTCCCTAGGCTGAGTCCAGGAACATCTCCCTGGGATCTTAGAAAAGAAGAGAAATTGTTTTTTAAACCAAAGTCTGTCCTATTTTTTTCCCGGAAGTATTTCAACGGTACTATTTTCTTGTTCAGAACAAAACTTGACAACCTTATTTTATTAAAATAAAAACATGAACATATTTATAAAAAAGGCTTGGCTTGCTAATTATGTATTCATTTCATGCTTCAGAATAACCACATTAACATTGAAGGTAGAAATAGCGGCATGTAGATGACTTCACTTGTTTTGGAATATTCCAGAATAAAAAAATGGTGTGTATGTGTCTTACATCTTTGAACTGAAATCCACTCATCAATGGAATCATCTCAAGGAACAATACACATGATCCATGCTCAAAGATACAGAAATTGATTTTTGAAAAGTCTCCTGCACTGACTGTTTACAAAATGTTAAGATACAGTCTTTACTCAGCAAACTATTATATATCCAGGGTAATAAAATAGCTTTATTACTTTATTTTATTCCAACTAGTCAATTTGTTGTAGGAATAATTCAAAGTTTACTTTGTGCACTGCTGGCCTACAACAGCATCTACAGAATGATGCAAATTCCATAAAGTCTGTCAATAAATGTATTAACTTAAAAAAACAATGAAAGAGGTCTGGTAACTAAAGAGAAAGACAATAAAAATTAATTCTGCTTATATAATGTGCTATCTTTTCTTGGAAAACCACATTTGTGATCAAATCAGAATTTAAATTTAATTTTAATTATCTTTCAGAGAAATTTTATTTTTCATCAAAACCTTGATATTTAATGTATTTCATCATTAAATGATATGATCCTTTTGATAATATACTGTACTTAATGCTATTCCATACACACACACAGTACTCTGGTATACACAACTCAGAATAATGTCACAGTGCATATTACCATGAGCTATGTGGGTGTTTTGTTTTATTTACAAAGGGGCCTATGTGTCTTCATTTATTTAGGCTGCTACAACATACCATAAACTGAGTAATCCATAAACAATGGAAATTTATTACTCATGCTTCTGGGGGCTTTGAAGTCTACAATTTGGTGAGGACCTACTTTATTGTTGAAAGAAAGCATCCACCACATATTATGCCTTCCCATAGTAGAAGAAGCAAGATAGTTCTCTGGACCTCTTTTATAACAGCCCTATTACCATTCCTAAGGCCTCTGCCCTCATGACTTTCACTTTCCAAATATTCCACCCATAATATGATCACGTGGGTGCTTAGATTTTAACATATGACTCTGCGGAACACACAAACACGTAGATTATAGCACCACATAAACAAGAATGGATGCATCCATGGGGATCTCTGATCCATCTATGACCTTCTTTAGACTCACCTAAAACCTCGTTGCCATCCTATTTTTGGCTTTATACCTTTGTTGCTTCTCAATGTTTTGCACATTACATTTGCTGGCCACTTTTAAAATCCCCTATCTTTGATCTTGATCTCAGCCCTTTCTCATCACTTCAGTTGCTGCCTTCTGACCCTGCATAAGAAACAAGATTCTTACTTTGCTAACAGAGCCCTGCCTGGATCCAGTTCACCTTGTCTTCTCATACTGACTTCCATAATCCTACTAATGAATAGCCATGATGACCAGCTCCCTAGAATTTCAAGCACAGCAATGCTCCTGCTCACCCTGTAGCACTCCTAATGAAGGGCTGTGATCATTCTGACATCAGCCATAGCACATTTTAGTTCATCAGAGCTAATGGCATGGTCTTAAAACACTGGAGGGTCTTTTCTTTAACTCTGGAATATAGCAGTAGTATTCAAGAATACTGTCTTATTGAGAAACTAGCATTAATACTGTTTACAGAGCGGATGGAAAATGCTGTAGAGAGGAACCAGTAATATGGCAACTTCAGTGAAGCCTGCTCCTCAAATATACTTTTTACTGCTGTCCTTATTAGAAGAATAATTATACCTAATGCACCTTGAAATTAGCAAATGGCAATAATAAAGAGTGGCCATAAAATGTAACTTCAAAATTCATTGTTCATACAAGAAAGAAAATCAACGTTCAGAAAATCTGACCTTTCGGTATTTCTTCATCAATTTACAGGTGGCATCTCAACAAAGTATCATTGTAACTATTAAGAACAGTAAAGTTAGGTTCACTCAGAAGGGCCAAAGTTTTTTCACATTAATATTTCTGTCTTTATTCCATTTACTTGAACTATCTTTTGATAGATTGACAAAAATACCTCATTTTTAATGAGTCAATTCTGTATGGATTTTTCTTTCCTGGGAATCAGAAACAAAGTGATAAACTAAAAATTTTGTTCAATGTTCCACCATCATTTATATTTCTTAAAGATTTAACTGTAAGAATAGAGCATTTGTATATAGCACATGAATCTGACACTGTAAACTTAAAAATAAAAAAAAGACATCAAGAAAGATTAAATGCCTTTCCCAGTTTCATACAGCTTCAGGAGCAAAACTATGACTTGAATCCAGGGTAATGATTTTTCTATTAGAGAATGCTTAAGAATGGAAAACTGCAAGATGAATTTCCTACTCATTGCATAACATAATTCTATAATTTATTTCATAAATGAAGTGTGAGAGTTTTGCCTATTAAGATATTTTTAAAGGTAAATTCTGTTCTAATGATTTTGAAAGTTTTATTTATTGGTGACTCTGATGCCATTATTATATATTAATAGATTACTATCTCCTTAATTCAGCTTTCATCTCTAATTACTAGACTATAGCTACCAATGCCAAACTCTAATTTAAAAGTGTAAAATGAGCCAAGTCATTACAGGCTGAGAATCCCTAAAGAACTATTTCACTAAGGGTGTCTGATAAGCAAATAGATCCTCAGTAAATGATAGATACTGGTTATAATCAAATTTTTAAGCATAATGGAAAGAGAGAAGGTAGAATTTAAAGTTATATTTACTTTAGTTAGGTAATTCGGGAAACATTACACTATCAGTGTCCTAGAATGGACTTCCTTTTCTGTTTTGATTGTAACATATTGAATTCCTTTATTGACTGCAGGATCCTACTAGGTGTCTACTAAATGACAAAAAATTAAATTTGAATTGCCTACAATGAAAACTGCTACCGTCTTATGATGGTTATAAAATAATTAGGAAAATAAAATACAAGACATTATACTTTTAGAAAGAAAAAATATATTAAATATATTGTTTTATAGTAAAATATAATCTATGTGTAATATCTAAAACTAGAGAAGTTACTAATATTCACATTCATTAGCAATTGTATAGTTTTTAATAGGTAAGTTGTGCTAGGTACTAATTTGATCATATTATACACATTATCTGATTTATTTTTTCAGACACTTTATGAATAACATTGTTTTTCCCATTTCTTGATGAGAAAACTAGAGACAAAGATCTAGTAATTTGACAAGGTCACCCAGCCATGGAGTATTAGAGCTCTCTTTTGAACCCAGGTATTCCTGACTATGAAGACTTGTTTTTTATTCAGATTAATGTGTCACTTTCAAATTTAATATACCTACCAGCAACTTACTAAGTGTTCTCAAGGGAACAAAGATAAATGAAAGTTAAAAGTGGAAAATTATAGAATTTTAAATACAGATTACAGTTTTGATGCACTAGAACCCTGAGAAAATCATCAACTTTATCAGCAAAAATTCTAGATAGAAGTCTTAAATTTTAAAAGTTTCATAATGTTAGTGTGGTCTTTGCTGCACATTATTAATTTGGGGGACTTTGATTATCACTCATACACACACACATGCGTAAGTTCCCTGGGAAAAGTAAATCCTTACTGTTGTTTTAACTCTTCATGGTGACATTTATAACTATGGATACTCAATAAAATTCCCAAATTAGGTTAACTGATATATTTCACTTTAGAAACTATTATTTTACAAGTTGCCAACAATTAGAATGAATTAATCTAATCTACAAATAATAATATCTAATATTCTGTTAAATAAACATTAATAATGTTATATTTTTAAATGATCAAAGTTTTCCTGTTGTTTGGACAATAGTACATGGGATCCATTACTTACAATAAGAGAAGTTTAATTTAGCTTACTGTTTCTGGGAATTCAGTCCATGGTCAGCTGCCTCCAATGCAAAAACAGCATGGTGGAAAGTGGAACAAAATGTTGTTCATGGTAACTTGAAAATACAGCAGGAGAACAATGCTAAAAAGGAAGGAACCAGGAACAAGAGATAGACCAAAATCACACCTCTGCGACCCAGCCACATATACCCAGAAGTGTATGAATCTCTTGAGAGGTTCCCATGCCAATCAAGTTGATACAATTAAGCTTAACCATCATATTATGGTAAGATATGACATTCATTAATTCTATTTATTATGCATATGAGATATATTTATCAATTATCAGTATCTTAGCAATGCTCAATTTCCTCTAAGTCATAACGCTTATAATTTTAAAAGCATATGTCATAATAATTGATATACATAGAAAAATAAAATAACTGGTGCTCTCTTTACCAGAAAAGGCACTCTTGAGCAACATAAAAACAGAAAAATGCTTAGAAGAATTTCTTAAAATATTCTGGTGAAAAGCATATGAAAGGAGCACTTACTTATACCATGTAGGTCTGAGTGTTTGTAAGAAATTCTCTTCTTGCAATATTTTGAGTAATTTTCTGAAGTGCTTATGAGCCAAATTACTAATCTTCACCAAAATGAGTAATTATCCAAACAGAATGCTTCCCTGTGCATACTGCAAAGACAATTAAAGACACACTAATATAAATTATTCTAGTCAGTACCACCGTTTTACATATTTTTTCACTTGGTAAGGATATCTGGAATATGACCACCAAATCTATTACTGCTCCTATTTTAGCTTTAAAATATCTAAAAGAAATTTCCATTCAAATAAGTTTTGGTTGAAACTCTAGGAAGCTGTGTTGCTACTTACTATTCCTTTACAGCTTTGTTCACTTGCGGAGATGACCATGTGCATATGAAAGCTCAGGTGTTTGTATTGGTTTAATTTATCTAATTTGGATCCGAATTATGCCCACTGGGTGGGGAATGTGACTAAATTTGTGTTCTGAGACAGCCTCTGTTGTATAGTTGGATTTTTCACTGTATTGAATAAAAATCTGCAAATATCAACTTAATACTATAATATAGGCCTTTATGTAGTGAAATTAATTACTATCTGTAGGAATTATTGGAAAATATTCTAGCTTAACAAAGTATGTGTTATATTTGGTATCATTCTGTTTTATTGGATATTTCATGTGTCTCTTGAGCACATATTTCTTTTATAAGAAAAAAGTGCAAAGTAAAGAGAGAAAGATCATAGTCCTATGACATACTGTTTTGGAGTGCTCTCTGAAAAGGCTGTTCTGAATGTTTGCAAAGCAGATAGAGCTCTTTGGGCCATCCATGTGCCATGCTCTGTCCTCTTAAACCATACAGCCAAGGAGAAAACATGAAAAACATGCCCTAGGATCATTGGATGTTACAGCTGCAAGACTTTTCAGGAGAATGGATCTAAGCCTTTAAGGTTCAAACTGAAATCCAGAGATATTAAGTGACCTTTCCAGTCATGTATGCACCTTTTCACTGTGCTACCTTCTCCCAAGCCAAAAATATTAAAGCACACTTTCTATCACATGAATAAACACAAGTCCTTGTACTTACAATATATTTTATATAGCAATGATAATTTTCTTTGTATTCAAAGTTATATTATTTAGGTTAGTGGTAATTAAATTAGTGTAGTGTAAACAAATACAAATATATGAATATGAAAATTACTATAAATTATACCATTTGTAAATGGATTCTTTTTAATTAGTTTTATAAATCTGATTGTTTGCTTTGAATTTTATGCACTATCTTTTCTCCTTTCCTATTTTTGAAATTGTTTAAAGTAATTTCTATCCTATGTTCTTCCCTGTGAACTCATAATCAGTTTGTCCCTCTGCACCTAACTTTATGGTTCATAAATAAGACATTGTAGTTTTGAATGCAATCTAGTTAGAAGAAAAATACCTTGTTTTATCATTCATTTTTTCATGTAATGTGGTGTCTTAGATACTTTTCTCTCATTGCTAAGACAAAATATCTAATTCCCAAAGTTAAAGGGGAAAAGGTTTATTTGGCTCACAGTTTGTAGTGGTTTCAGCCCATAGTCAGCTGGCTCCAAGGCAGGGTGGGACAGTAGACAGGCATCCCAGTTGAGAAACAGTTCATGGTGGGCAGAAGATAGCAAAGCAACAAGGTGAAAGACAAGCCTCTTTCTGTTCCTTGTATTGCATCCCAGCAACCAGGATTAGGGCAGTGCCAAACCAATCAGTGGACTGATTTAGTAATCACCCACCCTTTCAGCATCATATAATACAACTATAAAATATCAATAAAGTGTGTGAACTTATAAACACACACACATGAATATATTGTGTATTTCTGATTAAACATATTCATATGTGTGTCTAGCTAACTAACTAGTTAAAGATAACCATAATTTTGAATAAAGACATTCAGATTTTATTTAGTATGGGTTCTGGTAATAAAATATAAGCATATTTGCAAAAGACAAGTCAGGGAACTTTTTTTTCTGAAATGAATATGCAAACAAACATGCTAACAAACCAACAAACTAAAGTTTTCTGCAAATTGTTTTTTTTGTTGTTTTTTAAAAATTAATTTTATTGGTACATTTTAGGTATACAATATAAATATAGTTTGTTCATTTTTAATTAGTTCTATGAGCTATATTTGTTTAAAATATATTGTACTTTCAATAACAAGATTCATATTATTGAACTTCTTTAGATACCTAGAAAAAAACTGATCTTACATCATCATTTTAGGTCATTAAATTTATATATTTAATGCACCAATTTATTTTTATTTTTTAAAACTCTATGTAAGAGGGCCGGGGATTTAGCTCAGTGGTTTTGCTGCCTGCTGCGCAAGCACAAGGACCCAAGTTCGATCCCCCGTACCAAAAACAAAAACAAAACAAAAAAAACTCTATGTAAGAAAAAATTTATCTTAGAGCTGAGAAATATATTTATTCACATTCTATTTCATTCAAAGGACCTTTTACTCCTAAATTTCAAATAATATTTAAATGTAAAATGAAAATTGTCTATTTATCTATATACTCTATATTTATCTATATATATAAGCATGTATATTTAACAATTATGATCAGGAAGATAATGAATAGTAATAAATAGATCTTTAAAAAAGCAACACAGTTAGATTTTTCAAATTTATCTCTAAATTCTTGCCAAGCAAAAAGACAAAAAAGGAATTTTACGTGTTTTAATCCTCATTTTTACACAAAACACAATATAGTATTTTTTGGGAGCACTTTATTCGTGTACATATCTAATAATAGACTTGCAACCCTGCAGAGGTGATTGAACGTTATTCCAGGGGAAAAAAAAGTCACATTTGAACACAAAGACCAAAATAAGCAGACATTGCATAACTAGACCCACATACATTTTTGGACGGAATCCTATTTGTTGGATAATCATCTTTCAGAAACAGAAAACTTAAGGCAGGCTTCTCTACTGCGTTCTTAGAAAGTAGTCTTTGGATAGAAACAATTGAAAGACTAGAAAAGTCATGAAGTACGGTTTCAATTTCTTTTCCTGTATTTGGATAAAATTTATTCTGAAATCTCTAAAATGTAATGTTGATACTATCCTTGATATTGATAGATGAGAGTGTTTCATATACTACTGATATATTGAGAAATATTCCCATCACATCTTAGTAAAACACCTGAATTGGCAGTGTGTGTCTAGTTCCCGTATCAGTCGACATCTCCTCACTCTCCTTCGATTCTCCCCCACCTCTGGATCTATGTCTGTCTGACCAGCCTCTGCTCCGAACCCAGAGGAAGTTAATGAGCCGCTCCAGCTGACACCAAGACAGTGGCACCGTCAAATCCTACTTTAGCTTGCTGCTTTCCCTTCATTGATCTCGACTCCAGTCTTAGGAACAGAATATATATCTTTTCCTTTAATGGAAAAAAACTGTGTAGTCCTTTCTCCTTCTTGTGGTGGATTTCTTGTCTGTAAACTTTAATTCCATGCACACCTATGCAGTTCTTACCTGAGAAGCTAATGTGTTTCTTCTTGATGACTGGAATCTTCATATGAAGCCCACAGTCATGGTTTAGCGGAAATCTTTTTAAAATGATTGATATGTGCTTACTCTTTTCTACCTTTCTGCAGAATGGACACCTGGTAACTGGCTCTCTGATGCTGACTACCTGTCACCATTACCAATAATTACTTCCCCACTCTTTCCAGATCCTCATCTTTCCATGTCTGTGCTGATCCTGAATATGCTAAAATCTGCTTAACACCAGTGACAGTTCCTATGTGATTTAGTCTTTCCAGCGTTGGGCAGTACGAAATCACTGGTTAAAGTGATTCTTTCAAGCTATTTCCCCTTTCTGATTAATTTTCTTCTTTGAGAAATGAAATTAATGTTACATTCTTCCCTTTCATCTCTTTATAATAAGTTAGGTAAAATTATAACACCACGTGGCAAGTGAAATATTCTTATTGCATAAGTATGTAATATGTATTAATTGGCAAATGAGTGAATTAACTAACATTCAACTTCTCTTATTCTATCTTGATTTTTCTCTGAGAAAATTTTCCAAACTTATTTACTAGATTTCATTAGTAACTTTGTTAGCACCATTTTCATTATCTTCTTTTTTTGGTGTTTTCTTTTACAAATTTACTTTCTACTTTGGAGTAGGATCTTTCTGCAAGCTAGCAGTGGCCTGATTCTAAAAAGAGAATAATATCTAATTCTAGATAATATTAGTTTTTATTTAGATAATTATACTTTGTTTACCACACGTTTATCTAACTTTAATTTTGAATTTTAAAATATCACCTCACCATGATGATCTTACCATTATGCATAACAAACAAGAATTAATGAAAATAAAAAATAATAAAATAACAATACATCAATAATAATAATGTATGGGAAAATGTTGGCAGCCATTCTTATTTTGTTATATACTGTATAAAACTTATATAAACATTTATAATATATAAATATATAATTTATGATATCTAATTTGTAAAAATATAATTATATAGTTACATATTTTGTATTTATACACACATTACAGAGATTTAATATTTATTCTAAGTAAATATGTATAATCAATAACCATTTCTTGTGTATTAAATATATGAGAGTATGACTTTAAAAAAACAACCAAAGTAATTAAACATTGTATTCTGCTACCAGGTACAACAACATTTAATAAAAAGAATTATTGAATAAAATATTACTATGTCTAAGGATTAAAATGCCAAATAATGTTCAGAACAAATTCTACTAAACATCAAGTACATTTAGAAAGACACATCACAACACAATGTTTAACAAAAGAAAAAAAAGTAAAATACTAGGAAAGAGAATTTCTTCCACATAGTTATAAATTGTTACGTCTTCTTTTTATTGCCTTCGTCAAATCCTAAAATAGTCTTTTATAAGTTTTGCAAGGTCTGCAAACAGTAAATTTTTTCTATCATTTATTGAAATTATCTCCAGTATAGATGAGTTTCTTAAGGCATAAGGATTCATGCTAAACTTGTGGGGTTTTTGTAGAAATGTCTTTATTTTAAATAGCTAATAACAGTTCAAATTAGCTAGCCAATTGAATACCAACATAAGAAGTCATATTTATCAATAAAAATCTATTTCTACAAAATTTAGAGTCTTTTATGGCAAAATTACTAAACATTATTCCTGTTAGATTTACCTTATGTTCTTTTTTCTAGTAAGCAATAGTCTACGCATTTTAAAAGTCTAACATGAGAATGCCCATTTTCTTGATTCAAGTTAACTTAAAGTCATACTGACATCTTGTGGAAGACAATATAGAAATGTAAGTTATTCTTACTACTTATATAGACTTTTTTATTATAGAAAGTTTTTTTTTAAAATGTTAATCATTTTTTCTTTCCCTTAACTATTGTGAAAAGAATCAGTCGGACACCAGAGGGAGCCCGAGTCCCCCAGGCCTGTTCTCAGGATTTGAAGTGACATCACTGATCACACTACACATAAGCAGGTTCGATATTCACAGTCAGCCCAACACATTTAAAGAAGGGAGAAAGCAAAGAATAGCTTCATTTATCAAATGTATTAGAAACAAGCTGCGACATAAATTTTTCACTATTTAACATTGCAATTTCTTAAATTACTTTGAATGTTTTTTTAATAGAATGCCAAGGCATTCTTTGAATGTTTCTATAACAATCTGGAATCTTAAGAAAGTGAATATGAGAGCTAATAGAGAGTCCTTGGAGATGCAAATTTCATTGTACAGAATGTGAAACCCATAATCTGTCACCCTCTTCCATGCTAAGAACATTTCTATTTCAAGTGTTCGCAGTTAATTGTTTTGCTATATTGTTTTATAAATGATGAGACCCTTTCTAAGCCTGTTTTCCACTTTTTCTCAGCACTCAGACTTTTTCTTTCCTAAAGCTAAGTCATGTAAGAAACAATACCGAAGCTCAAGCAGTTCACTTTTTTTTTTTAACTTGGTCTTTGGCAATAACAAATCCCAGATTTCAGCATTTCATCATACTCATTACAGATACAGAAACTGTCTTTGAAATGAGCACACCAGGCCAAAGACAAGAGAGTTAATTGTGTTTCAGTTGATGTTGGTTGGCTACAATTCAACTAGATGGATTTTAGCTTTTAAACAATTTTTTGTATCTTTTTTAGATATAAATTCCTATTTTACAGGTTCTTAGCATGCTCACTGATGCCATAGTTTAAAATAATTGTAATGTCACATTCCATAAAATTATATTCTACATGCCATAAATATTAAATACTCTTTTTTAGATTTTGTTTTTAGCTTTATTGGTACATTCTGTCATAACAGATAGTGTGCTCCATAGTGGCAGAGGACAAAAGACACCTACTGTTTTATTTACAGCTAATCCAGTAACAGGGCAACCACAACTTCTTTTGAAATTTATTATTCCAAATTACCAAGTAAATGTAAATTACTGTCGTTAGGGCTGTATTTGAAAACATTGTTGAAAGTGATTTCTAAACTTAATGAAATATTATTTTGATATATTTCTCAAAAATTAATTTTGCTCTTATTTTCTCCTACTTTGAATGCATATTTTTGTCTTCCAGTCTTTCTATGAATTGATAAAATTTGATTGCATTTCCGAAAGACTCCTGTTACTGTCGCCACTCTGCAGTCCTCTCTGTGCCATTTCTCCCCCAGCCCCCCTCTGCATCACTAATTCCCTCCTCTTTTAAAACAACCTTCAGTAAGATAAAGGGAAAACATATCTGTTATTGCACCAAAATGGCATTATATCAGTGTGTTTACAATTTAAGGAATCTTTTCTTTTCTTTAATGGCTACATTTTAAAACTGATTTTTAAATATTGTCAATCAGGAACAGATCTTTAGGGTTATGATATTACTTCATAGCTAAGCATGTAAACAAAAAATAGCTTTGCTAGTTGTAATAAATATGAGAGATTTTATGATGAACAAGTGCTTCCAGCTAGAAGGAGCAGTACTGTATTTTCTAAAACTTTACATTAACTACAAGGATGGAAGTGTGTGTAAAAATGTACGTGTAGCTGTTAAAATCATTAACTTGGTAACATTTCATTTAAATTTTCAAGAAATTAGCATGTTTCTCTAAAAATATACAAGTATCTTGACACTATATGACTGAGGGCAAGTGAAATAGTGTTCTGAATAAAAAGATCAGAAGGTAGATATTTGTAAAGTATGTAACAGATCATTACACAGCATAAACTGGAAGCACTTACTAAGCAAGTGATTTTCAAAATATTTCTTAGTTCCCTGTATGTTCAGTATCCTTGCTCGTAAAATTTTAAAATAATTTGCATATCATGCAAATGCTATCAGAATATAATGGAAAATGTATATAAAACAATTGAAAAACCATATTTTGTAATAACCACTGGATAAATATGACATTTAAAATTTTCTTTTGATAGTGTAACTGTAGCGGCAATACATTTTCACATTCATGAGGATTCTCTTCAGTACATTTTATTATCCTTTTATCAAAATAAATGATAGAGGTGGCTGGATAGATACATAGATAGATAGATAGATAGATAGATAGATAGATAGATAGATAGATAGTGCTGGAATCATGGTTATACAGAAGAACATACTGCCAATCAGTCAGAAATAAATTTTACATGCCCTACTCCTCAAAACATTCAAACATACATCCATTTAGCCTTGGTAGTACAGGAAAGGAAGTAGCTATCTTTGTCAATTTTTGAAATAGTAAATCATTTATAGTCTTCTTTGTTAACCTAATAAGTTACTATTTAGTGTCTGTAACTACATTGCATTTACCGTGTTCCATTCTTGCATCTGTCTCTCCGGCCTGTCATTTAAAACCTACTGGGATTCACATGGCATACCCACCTTGATTCTGGGACTCCTGTCTTCAATATTCTGAAGTTTTCATTGTTTAAAAAGAAAATTTCAAAAGTGCTTCCCATTGCATTCTATTCACTTTGAATAAGAAAGAAAAGCCCTGTCCTATATTTGCTTTAATATGGTTAATAGGAAGTACTATTTAACTAAATAATATATGGAAATTTAGCAAACCACAAAGATATATTTGGCTTTTGTGCTGTTTTCTGCTTAGCTCAAGGTACCTCTCAGCGAGTTTAATATCTGAACATTCCTTTCTCAGTTCAAAGTACCTTTCCAACTATAATCAGTCCTAATTCAAAAGAATTTTCTGACTTCTGGTTTGGGGTTTAAAATTGTACTCATAAAAAATATGTGAATGCCCAAAACCATGTCACAAGAAGTGATAAAAGATTACTAGATACTGTTGGCAGCGCATGTCTGGATTTAATTTAGATATTGGTGAATAAATATTTCCTTTAAACACTATGAGTGTTAGGATTATAACCAAAATAAAATACTGTCATCTTTTTCATTATTAGCTAGAAAACTCTAAACACATAGTGGCTATGCAATAAATAGAGAAACTTACTGATAGTAGTTGTAGAATATTGAAAAATCATATTTATTCACCATAAATTGGATGTAAGAAATGAGCAATAAAAATATATCTTTCTGTTTTAAAAATTCATCAGCCTGTTTTTTAACCCTTGTACACACACAGGGATGGAGAAAGTTATAAAAGACTGCAAAGCTGCCTTATATTAAACAGTAAGGCAATGTCTCTAGACATTATTTTGACAATAATATATTTCTGAAATCCTGTTGAAAATCATGTTTACGCATTTCCATTATTTTTCAGAGTGTGTACACACTCGCAGAGAAGTGGCCTTTCCCATCTTCGTGGCTTTCAGATGGTACATTTCCTCCACAGGGATGTGGTGATATGGCACTCAATTACAGCGAAGGCCCTGTGTATCCAATTCTTTATGCAGGAGCTGTGCTGGGAAGCTTCCTCTTGTGCTAGCATATTCTCCATTGGTCAGACAGAACAGGTGGTTGCCAGGGGCAGAAAACATTAGAGAAAGCATGCTCCTTTAGTGACTGCCAATTGGATAAGGACCTGTAGTCCATGAGGATTCCCCTGGCCTTGTTTTCTTTCATATTACAACCATTTATGTCGGGAAATGGCCTGCTCTTGAAATAAATGCCCTTTTTCCCTCACCTTGGAAAAGTTCAGCCAACTTCTGCTGTGTTAGAGAAAACACACACACACACACACACACACACACACACACACACCTCATTTGGAAGCTGTCAATATTAAATTAACTGATGCCTTAACACTGTGAAGTCATCATATAAAAACAAAATGAAGTTTTTCTTACCCTTGCTTTCATTTCTTTTCTAAGTTTTAACTGCTTTCTAAAATACCTCCCTAAAATAGCTTGTCAGTAAATGAACAATTCATCTCCTCATGCAGCTTATTACATTCTTCTTCAAATTTTTGGACCGATAAACAATTACTCCAAATCTTAATAGTCAGTAAAATTTTGTTTATCAGAAGGAATGACAGCTAATATAATGTTTAATAATATAAGGATTAATTATACGAAAGTATTAATAACATAAATTTAGCTTCCAATTTGCAATGTAAAGAAATTAATCTAGCACAAGTTTTTCCTCTTATTTATTTATATTTTACAAAATGGAACAATTTTCAATAAACTGTTTAAGATTTTAAAATTTGAAATTGTAAAGAAAATGTTACATATTTTAGACACATTTAAATGGACACATATACATTTACTAGCATCTTCCTAAAATATTTTCCAACAACAGTAGAATCTTCTTTCCTCATTTTCAGTTCCAGTTGTTTAACCAATTTTTGAAATATTTCCTATGTATCAATAGGTAAATACAACCTGGAAGTTTTATTAGAGAAGGTCAGTATTTTGCTTATCTAGTTATTTAGTAACTTTAATGGGGGGAATATTAAATATCCATCTTTAGGTGATGTGATTTATTGTAGATAGATATATTTAGAATTATTGGATAGGAATAAAACTAAGTCTAACATGTTTTAATACTATTTAATCTGTCTTCTAATTGAGGCATTTTTCCCTTGAAATGATGATCCCAAGGCAAATATGGCATACAGTGATTCCTCTGTTCATGAACACTTCTGTTTGGGAACAAGTCAGTTGGCTAACAGAAGCATTCTGCAGAATTTTGCTCCCATTTGCAAACTCCACATCTGGTGACTTTGACCCTTATAGGGAAATTTGATTTGATTCAAGACTTATTCAGTTTACAACAAGAATTGTGGAATTAAGTGGATGAACGAAGGTACCACTGAATATTGTATCTACTGTTTGCTTTGAGGCGATTCACAATAAAACAAACCACCTGGATTATGACTGGACATTTGATACACCTGAAAAATACAGAATTATAGAAATAATAATCACATCTATATGGAAATTATGGAAATTGTAGAAGAGAAGGAGAATCATTTGATATATAGAAATGTGTTGCTAGCCTATAAAACATTAAAAAGGTGATAAAATATGTAAAGAATGAGTTTAAATAATAAAATGGATTTTACTAATGTAATTTTATATATAACATTCTATAAAAATGGTGTATGCTAATCTCTGAAAACTGGAATTTTATATATTTCTTAATATACTTTCTATATTTGTTAATGATTACAGCTTTTATTCCAGAGCTTTAGTTTCTTTGGTCCATAAGCAAATACAGAGATGAAAAATAAAAGCAAGGGAAGGAGGGGGAGTTGGAGGACAGAAAAACAGAAGGAAAGAACAAAGGGATGGAGGAAAGAAAGGGAAGAAGGAAAGGAATGGGAGACAGGAGAGAAAAAAAGGTCTATTGAAGAAAAATCTAACATTTTACTGAAAATAAAAATGAAAGCTATATATTTTTGTGAATTCAAGTACACTGGAAGTAACAAGAAATGCTGATCAAAATTGTGAAAACAGATCATTCTGTGAGTGATAAAATTGTTTTAAAAAATCAGCCTGGATCATAGGAAGATAAGTACACCTGACAAACCTGATAGTATTTTGCTTGATAAAATAATACAGTTGTCAGAGAAAATTGGGGACATAATTTTCCTACAGAACAACTTCTTCACTAAATGACCAGATGGAAAATGAAATCTACAAGGTCAACTGTTACAAAGGCCCTTGGAAGACAGCTCCTTGGATAAAGAACTGTTTTGAAGAATGAAGACAAATTATAACAAGAGGAAAAACATTTCAGGATGGATAGAGGTGACAAATTTTAATGCATCAATGACCTGTATCATTTCCAGTTGTAGAAAGCTGGACACCAGTGATATGCAGGGCAGAATACTCAGCAAGATAAACATGGGGTCACATGTAAAAGGCCTACTCCAAAGTGAGTGATTCATTCAAAGAGGAAAGTCACATCTTTTTCAAAGATTTGGTAAAACTGTGTTGTACAATGAGTTCAGTAGACTAGTGACTTAATGCTGTTCATTGTAATAACTTTAAAATAACTAAGCCACTGGTAATGGAGGAAACAAAATCTTAAATTCTCCAAGGTTATAACATTAAACATTTTAAAAAACATTTTGCAAATGCACCGTGTGTATTTGTGCAATTGTGAGCTTACATGCAACACACTAATTTCTTCCTTTCAGTCTCCTTCACTTTTTCATCTAAACCAAAAGAGCTTAAATTATGTCATCATGTTAAACCTCAGGAAAAACTTGCCTATTCATTTTAGGAGATTAGGACTTACTAATTTAAAAAATAGCACTGGAATCATAAATGTGGCAATAAGCAGCCAAGTAAAAAGTGTTATGCAATGTAAGTGTCTTGAGTTTTGAAGAATTTCCAAACATTAAAATGTCTGTAGTTAGCTGATTACAATGCTTCTTCTTGCAGTTTGTTGACCCAGCAGACTGTAGTTATAGACAAATCCTAAAGCTAATAAAACTAGGTAACGAAAAATGATAGAACAAGATATGAATCATAGATAAAATAATCATTTTAAATTGGCTTAATTATGTAGTTTTATAACTATAGTGTTAATGCATATGAATATAGCAATGCATTCACAAGAGAAGAATTTTGAAATATCCCCGTTTCATACTGAATGTGCTATGTGTGTAATGTTGCTTCTACTATTTGTTGGCTTGTTTCAAAAATTAAATAATGAGTGTTTACTAAATTAAAGCTTTGCATTAATAATTTCTCTAGACATTTTAAAATGTAAATCATCTCAGTGTTTAGAAAAAATTATATTTAACACATATATAATACATACTTTATTGCATCCACATAGAAATTAATGGAGATTATGGTTTGTATATACAATAACATAGCTGTGCTCCACTCTTATTCTTTCTATCTCCACCTTAATACAGTGTATATCAATAAATGAGTAGAAATTTAAAAATTAATATTTTAAAACTAAAACCTTTGGATTTAGAATATCACAATTTTATCACCAATTAATGAATAAAAATCATCTGTATTATTTTCTAGGTAGACCAGCACTAATACAACTTTTTGCAATGATAGAAATTTTTTATAGTTAGTACTGTCTGTTTATTTTTGTGACTACTGAGCAGCTGGAATGTGATGAGTACAAATGAGAAAAGGGAATTTACATTTTATTTAATTTTAATTATTTAGATGTAAATATCTACAGGTGACTCATACCTACCATACTGAAGAATGTATGTCTGGACAATGGTATTTTCCATTAAATAGGATGCATTTTATTTCTTTTGAAAAATCTATTCAAATGAAAATGATCAACCTGGATATTTGTATGATGCTCTGAAAATCATCAGATCTTTAACGGGCAGATTATTAAAAACAGTCTGACTCCACCCATACAAATTATTGCATGTGTATACATATTAATTCTTTCAACATGATAAAACATCTATAATTATTTCTATAATACTTTATGCTCTTTGCCTGAAACCTATACAAATGAAAAAAAGGTTACCCAAAATTAAAAGAATTCAGAGAGTATCTCAAAGAAAAGGTTAAGTCAATAAAATTGTCAATAACACACTATTTCCAAATTCTGTTATCTTTGCTCATTCAACTGAACGAACTTTCATCAGTTCAACTGAAATTCACCAAGCACTTCTAATTGGTATTGTTAAACTTTGTTCTATGTACAGGAAAACACTAATGAAGGATAGTTCTTTCTACTGTGTGACCTGGTGATCAATTGTAATCACTCTCATTGCTTCATTTCTATTTTTTTTTTTTGTTTCAAAATACCTCTTCAAATTCTGTCAATAAATAAGGGATACACACTGCTCAGAAAAGTTAGTTTTTCTCAGTCTTCACGGAATGCAGAATAGTGATATATATATATATATATATATATATATATATATATATATATATAACTTACAACATTTATAAGGTGTTAGGGGATGTAGAAAGAAATTTACATATCCATCCTGTTTTAGTTCGTATAGTGTAGTGAGATATGTAAACGATTAAGTAGGGAAAACTGAGATAACAAGTCATTAATTGATGATCAATTGATCAATATCTTAAATATTTGTCATGATTTTAAATCTAGGATTCATTCCACTGTACAAAACTATAGTTGAGTCAAAACTGGTGTCATCTTCACTATAATCGAAGGCTCATATTAGAATGATATTACATGATTACACAGTGATTTCAGAAGTTCTTGAAAAATACATAAACCATGGAATGTGAAAATACACTCTATGTATTAATAGTTCAAATGGAAAATACATTTAAAATCAGCAAAGATTAGTTTTATGGGTCAGATTGCAACTTCTACATATTTATAATTCCCTAAAGACTTGTTTTAAATGGTTTCCTCTAAATATAATACACAAATCACCAAACAAGTGCTTTAAAGTTACTTGTTAACTAATTTTAAGATAGTGTATTTTATTCATACATATGAATAAATCACATGAACATTTGTAGTAAAACTATTTTAGTAAATCATATTAAAGTCTAAATCTCTAGTCTTGCAGTTCATGGGCTCAAGAAAAACTCCAAAAGTGTAAAAGAAATCATTACCAGGACTACAAATCAGAGAAATGGTAACTGGTTCTGAATCTGAGTTCTAGATTCATCATGGGGAATTGACATAAAGGTGCTGCATCACTCAAAATATACTCTTCAAAATAATAATGTTTAGATTATTCACTCCATATCTCCATACAAATATACAAGTATTGTTAACAATGATAACAAAAAAGTTGTATCAGTTTGAATGGATTTACCTCAATATACCCCTAGTTCCTTAAAGCACCAGGGACCTTGTGTTTACCTAAATTTACTAGAATCAAGGACATTGTTGTTTTCCACTGAACCTCTTTTATGACCGTGTGCCATTTGGGATATATGAGAAATGACTGAAACAAGATCAGTTTAGTCTATATCTTATATTTCATTTCTTAGGTTTCAGCACCAAGGATAATTACTGCGTGGTTTGGTGACTTTTGCTGGTAGTGGTACAATGATGCCAGCAAGAGAAGAGACATCAGAAACCTCAGGTATAGATCCAGTTCTGATATTACTTACTGTTATTAATCTCTGTGAACAATTTAAACTGAACTATAGGATGTAATTTGTTTTGTTTTGTTTTGTTTTGTTTTTCTTTTTGTTTTCAGTACTGGGGATGGAACTCAGAACCCTGCACTTGCCAGGCAGGCATGGTGCCACTGAGCTACATCCCCTGCCCAGGATAGAATTTATTGATATAAAACATTGTTTCCAGGACCTCCTATCTGAGCTCCTTTTTCGAACTTTTAATTTTTGTTTTGAGGCATAACATCCGATATTAGTTTGAAATCTATATCTATTAACTCCTCTTAATTATTCCTTATCTGCTTAGAGTTGCATATTTCTGTGCACTCCAAAATGATAGAATAAACATAAGTAAATGGTTAAATTATTCTTACAGTTCTCATATTTTAATAATTGAGAAAATCATATTCTAGTAACAAACTGCTTTGATTTCAAAGTGCTTTTCTAACAGAATAACAATTTGTTACTAAGAACATTAAATTACCATCTTCTCAAATGAACTGAAAAATCTGTTATTTATCTCAGAATCCTAGAGGCTAACTTTTTTTTTTTTTTTTTGGTACCAGGGAATCGAACTCTGGACCTTGAGCTTGCAAGGCATGCAACGGCACCACTGAGCTAAATCCCCGGCCTGAGGCTAACTTTTTAATATGAAAAAATTACCAGAAAATAACAGGCCCCCTAAATTTAAAATAGCTCTATTATAAAACTTTGTACCACTTCATTAGAATTTGCATATCATATAATAATGTACCATAGAAAAGGTATAAAAATGTTTTAGTATGAGTCACAGAGATGAAGAATGAATGTAGAACAGCATTTCTTTTAGGCACCATGCTAGGCATAACCACATTGAAAACTTCCTGATATGCCTCCTTCAGAGTAATCTTACTGTACATACTTAAAAATATGGTTTTGAAGATGAGAAAACAAAGAGTTAGATCCCGTTCTGGGACGTTTATCACACAGAGTTTCAGAATTCAAACAAGTTCTTCCTAGAGTTGACAAACTAAATTCTGAATTTTATACTATACCAGAAAAGAAGTATAAAAATGTATGAATTAAGAGAGAAAGAAGAGAAAAGGAGAGAAAGAATAAAATGCACTTCAGTAATAAGAATAATAACTGAAATATATATGAGTGGGTTTGTTCAGGAGTAACATTAGGAAGACATTCCTGATGTAGTGATTTCTCTATGGAGTAGATCATCCCATAGGGCATAAGTGAACTCCGGAATGCAGGTCCTCAATTAAAAAAAATATATTATGTTACAAGCAGTCTAATAGTCATCTTTCCTTTGTCACTCCATAAAAACAAGGATGTTGTGATAAAGAAAATGTTACAATATAAACTCTTAAAAAGATTTTAAAAATAATAAGAATGCATCCTTTTCTTCCTTCTATTTTATTACAATTAAAGTAGTCAAAAAGATAAAAATAATGTATCTTCTTTTAAATTTTAATTAAATATTAGTACAATTTAGATATAAATAATAATCACATTCATCATATAGAATTTCCACCTGTACATAATATAACTTAATTCTTATTTTTCACATCCCCCTCCACTCCCTTCAACCCTTTTTACCCCTTCTTATCTACAAAAGCTTTGTTTCTATTTTGTCTCTTTTTTTCTTGAACAGCTCTACATTTGAAATCATAAATAAAAGCTAACTTTGAATTATAAGCTTAAAGAAATATCATACCTTTTCAGCTATAATGAAAAGCAGTTTCCTTGTAATATGTTTAGAAGACCCTAAAGGCTAAAATAGAAGGAAAACTCTTATGACAAAGGCTGATAGCTCATTTTTTTTTTTTTTTGTCATTTGTAAAAGCTTGAACAGTTAGAATTTTAAAAATTTGTTCTTCCAAATAATTAAAAAGAATTACTTTGTAATATATGAAAACAAACTTTCAGAAATGAATGTAAGAATTACTATTCCAGTCAGAGATTCATTGAAATTGAGGATACTGGATGCATATTGTGAGACAAAATTCTATCAATTTTTCATTTTTAATTTTTCTAGAGAAGATTAAGTTTTCAAGCTGCAAATTGAATTAAATTTAGGAAAAAAAGATAAGTGATCTAGGTCAAAAGTTTAGACAATTAGTTAATTGGGCCTAGAGGTAAAAATTATTAATCTATAGAATTTCTAGATGATGCAGTGAATCATCTATAAGAATATGTATATTCTTGAGATGAGAATAAATTTCCTTTCTAAAATATATGCTGACCTAATATCTTTCATGAAAATAAATAACAATCAAGTTGTTATTTTTGTAGTTTTACCCAAAGCATCAAAGCAGATTCTTTTATTTCTTCTTTCCCTTATGATATTTGTATGCACTCATCTGCTGATATTTATAATGTGCGCATATAGAAGAATACAATAGTAGAAAACAATGAAAATGGTATGGAGATCTTTACCAGAATATTATGCTATTGATTTTTAATTTAAAAATCAGTGTGTGTAGTCAGTATCATAAAATATAATATTTGGTCATTTCGATGATGTGGTATTTATTTTTACTCCCACTTTGACTAGCAACTAATGCATATATCTGAGAGGACTAATGAAAAATTTGAACTATATTCTTCAGAAAAGGAATGAAATTAAATTGTTGAACATGATAACTAATCAAAGTTGAGAGAAGTTGAAACTTTGTATATAAATGCATTGCCAAAATATGCATCTTCTTTATAATACTTGTGGTCTTTTCAAATTTAATAACTCTTTAATACATAATTATATATGAGTTTTATGTAAGAGTCAATAGAATTGTTTTTCACAGTCAATGGAATTCTCAATTTGTTATGATATAGTTTGGAAAGCCATTTTAATTTGTAATAGACTAAGAAATTAATGTATTGATTAATCTGCTTTTACATGCTAATTATAGCTATTCTATACATTTTATCAGAAGAACACTTTAATAGGAGTTTTATATTATTTGAAAGTTTCAGTTAATTTTCTATAAATCCACAAAGAGTACAAAAGAAATAATAGTCAAGGAACAGAATTGAGAGATAAAATTAGTACCTAAAAGAAATTCAGATATACACAAGTTTTAATCCAGTATACAATTCAGAGTATCAAATCGTTGTTTCCACCTGCTGAAAACTCAATTTATAATCTGATTGGTGTTGAGAGGTCCTGCATTTGTTAGTAACCAGTTCCGGTTCTTCAAGTACATTTGTATTTTAAAAGAAAGTCCTTATTTAATTAAATGCACAATAAAAAAAATTTAAATGTGATAAACCAGTTTTTAATTTTAAATTATGAAAAATGAATATTGCCACATGATTAGTATCAACATAAAAATTAGGGATAATATCCCTTATATTACTTTTTTAATCATTATTATTTTTTTATATTAAATTCTTTTATTGGTACATTGTAGGTATACAACACAATTGCATTTCTCTTTGGGAACTGTACCTTTACATAATGCATCTTGGTTCTTATTTTTTCCCCATTCCTTGCCCTCCCTTCACACCCTCCACCATTCCCTATTTACAAAGACTTTATTTCCATTTTTTTCATTTCTCAGCATTTTTCCTTTCCCTTCTTTCCTTTCCCCTGCCCCTCCCACTACCCCTA
>NW_004624745.1:9248241-9275349 GCF_000247695.1 Heterocephalus glaber | reverse complement strand
TTTTTTTTTTTCATGAGAAGGGAAAAAAATTTAGTTCAAATTCACTGCATATTAGTTTTTCTAAGCAAAGTGAAGACAGAGTTTTTAAAAGTATCTTATTAAGGGACAGAGGATCTTGAAATCATCTTTTAAAAACAAAGTTTCTCCCCCTGCCCAGACCTGCTTACTCTGCTATAGGGCCTTAGATAAACACCATTATGCCTTCAACTTGCACCACAATCTTTAAATTATTCCAAGGTTACAAAGTAAGGTTAAAAAAATAAGATCAGTTTCACAATTTGAATTTTCCATTAGGCAAAAAGTTTTCATTGCCCAAAGCAACCAAGAATTATCAGAGCTGATAATTCCTGTCTTCCTGTTTTCTGTGTCCTGTGTTCCTGTTTTCCATTCTTTTGCTTTCAGTCTATGAATTTCTTTTTGATTTAGGTGTGTTTCTTGTATACAGCATACTGCTGGAGTTTGCTTCTTAATCCATTCTGCCAGTCTATTTCTTTTGATTGGTGAATTGAGGCCTTTATCATTGATAGTTATAACTATCGTTGATAGACATTGACTCATCCTTGTCATGATGTTTTACTGTTGTTGACTCTTTTATTTCTTATTTTTTCCCCCTTCCCCTTTAGTGTCTTACCTTGCCTGGTGGCTTCCCACTGTTGGGCCTTATGGAGTTGTGACCTTCATTGTCTTTTTCTAGGATATTGCTTAGAATTGTTTGGAGTGTTGATTTGGTGTTCATGAAATTTCTCAGGTATTCTTTGTGGTGGAAGTATCTAATTTCCCCATCAATTTTGAAAGATAATTTTGCAGGATACAACAGTCTAGGTTGGAAGTTATTTTCTTTTAGGGATTGAAATACTTCACTCCAGGCTCTCCTTGATTTGAGGGTTTGTGCTGAGAATTCTGCCATAATTCTGATGGTCTTTCCTTTGTAGGTGATTTGTTTCTTTTCTCTAACTACCCCTAGGATTCTGTTCTTCTGTTGGGTTTCTGGGATCTTGTCTATTATATGTCTAGGTATAGATTTTATTTTTATTGTGGCCAGTTGGAGTTCTATATGCCTCACTTATCTGTATGCCCAATTCTCCACCTTTGTCTGGGAAGTTTTCTACTATTACTTTTGTGAACAGTTTTTTTATATCAATTGTACTTTCTCCTGTTTTTTTATGGACTCTTATCAGTCTTATATTATTCTTCTTTGCATCATGTATCAGCTGCTGGATTGATTTCTCGTGGTCCCTTACTATTTTTAAGAAATCTCTGTTTCCATGGTCCTTAACCACAATCCTGTCTTCTATATCTGATATTCTATCTTCAGATTCCCTTAATCAGCTCTGCATGCTTTTAATGAAATTTTTAATCTCCTGAATATCTGTTTCATGGATTCAATTTCCTTCTAATGTTTAGTGATCATGGTTTCCATTTCTTTCTTATGCTGGGCATTCATGGTTTCCAGGATGTTTCTGAGCTCAACTATTTTCTGTTTATCTGTTTCTTTTCCAGAGCTTCTAATCCTGTCTTTCACTCTGGTCACCATCTCTGTAGTTATCTGGGAGATTATTTCTGCTTTGAATTTTTCTAGAGCCTCATTCATCTGTTTTGTTACTTTCTGTGCTATCAGTTCAGGGTATCCTGGTGGTTCATTATTATACTTTTCCACCACGTTTCTCCCAGAATTTGCCTTTTGTGGGGTGAAAGCCTGAGTTTGTGCCTTGCTTAAATGTCTTCTCATTTTTGTTTTTGGTACTGTCCTTAGTTTAGTTCCTGGGTTTATACTTTGAAGTTGCTTATTGTAAGCATCTTTGTTTATGTATTTAGAACCCTTATGGAATGATTGCTTCTCAGAGGTGTCTTCCAGATATAGCTGGTCTTTAAGTTTAGATTCTCTAATGGCTCTGAGGCTATCTCATTTTCATTATACCAGGAAGGACAACTGATTAGATCAATCACAACACCTTAGCCCAAGTGATACAATCAGCAACACAATAGCATCAAGTACCTCTTAGAAAATGACAATTTGTGATAGTTATTAATCTATCACCTTTAATTGTGTGAATTAAATCAAAATGGAGGACCAATCCAACATATGTTTATAGTAAATAAACTCTTTAATATAGCAACTTTGCCCTTCGAAATGGGGAGTTGGAAGGAGTTGGCAAGGGAGGGATTACATAGGTAGAAGGATAAGGGAAAGTTAGCAGTGAGGCCAGAGGACACAGTCGAGAGAAGGAAAGAGAAGGAAAAAAAAAAATAAAGAAGAAATACAAATTCATGCCAGAACAGGAACACAAAGCATGATGAAGAAGAATGTGGGACAGCAAGCAAGTGAGGGAGAGAGAGAGAGAAAGAAAAGAGAAAAGAAAGAAATAAGAAAAAAAATTTTAAAAGAGTCGAAAAAGAAGAAAAAAATTAAAAGTAAGAGCAAAAAAAATAGTGATAACTTTGAAAATAAAAAATAAATGATAAAAAAAGAAGGGCCTCCTTCAACAACAACAACATAGGCAGAAGTGTGCAGACGTAAGTCAATGAGTCTCAGCAAGCCAGTCACAGGCCTATGAGATTCAGGCAGATTTCTGGCTGCAAGTCCCAAGTTGTGCTCCCTGTCCTCCTGAAGGGTTGAACTCTGCAAGGTTCTATTGCAGGTTACAGCTGCCTTTCCCCTGAAGATAGTCCAGGTTCCGATGGGAGGTGATGATCCCTCCACCTTACCAAGTACAGTGGTTTGGTGTGCCTTTACTGCAGAGATTCTCTTCAGTTTTCCAGTGGGCTTCAGTTTTCATCAAAGAGTCTGAGAGAGGCCCTCTCTCTCTGTTGTTCACTTCTGCAACTCAAGACAATGGCCTTTATGTCCCCCCGTGCCTCTGTAGTGTGGAACCAGGTAGCTCCACAGCCAAGAGTCCAGAGACCAGGGGGTGGCGTGGGGGTGTTGTTTTTGCAGATGTCCATGCTGGTACGCTGTCAGCTGGTAGGTATGCCTGGGGGTCCTCCTATTTTTTCTTTTCTTAACAACAAAAAGAATCATACTTTTAGATTTCTTGGTGCACAAATTGATCTATATTCTCTAGCTTTGTCACTATGTGAAAATATTGTTATGTGAATCTTTAAAATATTTTTTTTGTCATTGTCCCACTGTATGTAAATATAAAGGAAATACACAGAAGTCTTCCTCATGAAGTGAGGTAAGGCAGCCAGAAAAACAAAGCAAATGAGACAAAACAAAGCTAAACCTCATAAATGTCAAGGGCACTGGATAAAAGCCTGCAAATATATTTAAAAAATCTAAAATAACTGTTGATTTCTAAATGCAATACATGTGCCAATTCATAGCAGTCAAAATTGTGGTGCTTAATGAAATAAAAATGTCATCTGCTACTAAAACAATGTCATAATCTTTGAAATCCAACTGTAATTGTTCATGTAGAATTACATAAAATATAAATCAATTAAGTGATTGGCATTTGGGGCTATTCATGCTAGTAATGTTATATTTTAAATATATGAACTGATGCATAAGACCAAGTCTATGTGAAATTTAAGTCCAAGGAAAATTTTATCTTAATTTGCAATATAAATTATATAGACAAAACAACTTCCTATATATTACCCTTTAATATTGTGTGTAAACTGCAGCTGATTCCTTTCTCATTTCAATCACTGACATATATAACCTAGAAATCACTTGAGGCAAATGTTATGCTAGTTGGAACTCTTTGTATGGAAAAAAGAAACTGGCTCTTCAGCATCCTTGTGCTGCTGTCTTCTGGAGTGGGAGTTATTTTCAGTCTTGACAACTTCAAGAGCCCTGCCATCACCTTTTTGATATAATAATAGAGTGTGTCCTCACCTCTGGAGTTCGCTGACCTGCTCTTCATTTCATACCATGACTACCACATAAGAGACATTTCTCCATTCCTAAGTCCTATACGATATTGGTGATTTAATTTCTGGTGTAAATATAAACTTATTTGATGAGATTGTTCCCTTCTTGTAGTTAACCTGAGAAAGATTAGTCACATCTGAGTGGCCGAGGTCAGACAGATTGCTGACGAGGGTCTCCTAGTCCCTGATGTAATACAAGGCCTGTAGGAGCTGACAAAGCTTTCCAACACCAGAATTCATTTATTCCCCTGTCAGGAAGTGTTGGTTTATAACAGGGCCAAACATCTCATGTATTGTTAAATAGGTTTGAGTCACAAGATGGAAAGATGAGGAATACTGAACTCCCTCAGCAAGGTTTTAGGTGATGTATTGGTGACAGAAAAGGCTCTTGGTATTTAGAATTAAGTGACTCCTAAAGGGCAGACAAAAGAATAGCGATCAAGTTCAAAGGGCTGGCAAAAGTAAATAATTTACAATCTCTCCCACAATATAAAAGAGAAGACCTATTTGAATCAGAATTATTCTAAAACTTGACATTGTAAAATAGTATTGGTTAAAACAATGAATGAATTGGTGCCTTATGCAGAACTGCCAACTCATTAGCATATGATGATAAATTGTGCTATTTGTGACCTCAGTAAAAATCATTTCAATAGAGAAAATTTTTAATAAGACCCCTAATTCTTCAAAGTTATTTTTTAAAAAATTTTGGACCCACTATGGTAATATAGCAAGGTTTCTGGAACAGAATAAGCACTCATCAGCTATTTAATGAATAATGTGTTCTTAGATGATTATCAGGGTTATAGACTACATATGTGCTTAAGATAGTTCCTGCAATCAAAAACATTACTTTCATCAACTCCCAGATTTGAAGAGAACAGAGGGAATTTAATCATGGAATTCTGTAAGAATTGCAAAGTTTAATTGCACAAAGGATGGTAATATCAAAATTGATCTTGTCATAAATGATTCTTTTTCTCAATTTTTCCAACAAAAAAATGAGCCAGGTACCTGAATTCACAAATACTATTTAATCAACTACCAGTCTAGCAGGTACACTGACCACTTGAATTTTAATATTCAGTGTTGTTCCAGACAAATGCAAGCCTCATTATATGGGCAAGTGTCATGCTTAATCTTATATGTCAGCTTGACTAGGTCACAGGTATTCACAAATATTTGGTTAAACATAATTTGTCTATGTGTCTGGATGAAATTAATGTTTGAGTCTGTAGACCAAGTGAAGCATGTTGCCCTCTCCAGGGTGCATGGACCTCATCCATTCTGCTGAAGGCCTTAATAAGTAAGAATATTGACTCTCTCTTTTTGAGAACAAATAGGGATCTTCTTTTCTCAAATTCACATTCAGACTACAACTATACCATTGAATTTTCTGGATCTCAGGCCTTCACTTTCTGACTGGAACTATAACACTCAAACTATTCCATAATATTGTAAACCAGTTGTTATAATAACTCTCTTTCTTTATAACCCTCTATTTCTTTTAATATAACAACAATCAATAAATCCCATTACTTTCACAAAGGAAATAAAACTAACCAAAAGTAATAAGTTACCTCACAGAGAAAAACAAACAAACTAGGAGTTAATTATGAAAACTAATAACAAACAAAAGTAGTAAGAGGAGAACAAAACAAAAAAAATTTAGTACTTAGAACCTTTTTTTGTAACAATCTACTTTGAAACTGCCATCAATTAAAAACCATAGCTGCAAAGAATGCTCATTATTTTAACTCTTATAATATTTGTTATTCTGCATACACATTGTTACAAAATATAGCTTTTGGCAAAAATGTTCACAATCTGTCAGAATCAATGTGTTTTTTTTCCAATGTAGATTTATTTCTACAGTTTAAAAACAGCTTACCAGTATCTCAAGAAAAACATATCTTTGACTTGAAAGCTCATTTCACATTGTTCAAAGAAGCAGTGTTTTTAGAATCTTACGTGAACTCTCTCTATATCACTGTGAAGAAAGCAATAAATAATGTGCTACCATTGTTTTATACTTGCCAATTCAAGTTTCTAGGTTAAATATTACAAATACCAAATACAAAATGTTTGAGGGCAATAGCTTTAAAAATCAGGATGCCTCATTCATTAAATGCCTGTTGTCATGTGCGTGCATATGCATTTGCCTCTGGGTAAAATAAATACTTTGGAATTGTGCTTTGATATACACCAGTGGCTGCTTATCCTACCCTTGGGGTTTTAGCTAATGAAGTGTGCACTGTGAGAAGTTGTAAGATGTCCCTTTGCTATATTAATTGTTACATTCGTGCTTTTAAAGACTATATGGTTTTTCTTGCTAGTTTAGAGAGAGAGGTGACACACACTCATATACACCACACTGAGAAAAGAGAACCACGGAACCAGGTTTCATGTCATTTTCACTAAGAAGTTTTATTGACTGTTACTTGAGATCTTTGTTAAAGTCCTAGTGAGCACGAAAAATGTCAAAAAGGTAAGTTTAAGTTGGTTACAAGACTCCCCCCGCCTTTGTTTTGTTTTACTAATCTCAGGTATATAATAGATTGGTTTGGTAATGAATTCCCTCTAACAGTACATTTTAGTAGAAAATAAGCAGGTTTTTTGAAAATTGGTTAACTGAATGCACATATTTTGAGAAATAGTAGCTTAACATAATCACCAATTATCCCTCAAAAAGCCATACATACAAAGACTTTCTTTGAACTCAATTTTAAATCAATTCATACAACAGAATAACACTATTTCACATTTATAACACATTGTTAGTCCATGTGTTTACTTAAAAACACAGATATTTTTGACATATTTTAAAATTTTTCATCCCAACTGTCACTTTCAAGAATACTTTTTTCTACTTGATTGTTGCTAGTAGTAGCAACTGAAGTCATGTGGAAATATTTGCTATTTAATCAACATCTTTCTCATCCCTTCATTTCCTTTTCCTGTGGAAAGAACATAGCAATCCTGTTCATCAATAGTGGGGGTTAGGCTCTATTTGTGATAAGCATTGACAGCCATTATTCTTTAATAGTTTCTGCAGGCAGGCCCTTGAAAGTATGCAGACATTATTGGATATGAGGTTTTTCCATCTGTGTCCAGATGAGCAAATTAGTGCTTAGGTAGTTGAGATCATGGCACATGATCTTAGAACTCTTGAGATTATATGACATATGATCTTAGAACTCTTAGCCCTTCCAAATACTACATAAGCTTCTATTTCTCTGTTATACTCTCTTCTGTTAAATACATCCAGTTTATTATTTGTTTTCCTGAATGTACCCTTGTGTTTTAATATTTACAGGTAGTCTTCTAGTACTTTTACTACCTGCACTTCCTATTGAGGACCCAAATTTCTGTGGCTCATTGTGATACTTTAACAAATGTTAAAGCCATCAAATGTTCACAATAGAATGCTTCAATGCAATTCAATGATTTAAGTTTAAGGTTTCACTGAGATGCCAATACTAGGAAATTCTTAAATGAAGAATGAGCTGGTAGTTCAGTAGAACCTCACTTACTTAGCATGCACAGGCTCCAGTAAACACACATACACACACACACACACAAACACACACACCACATACACACACAGTTTCAAAATGACTAAATCAATATGCATAAAGCTTTAAAAATAATTCCAACATTTATTTCACAACTCTTGAATATCCCTGTCTCATTCAAATAACATTTTTAAAAAATCAGAAAGGTAACAAGCAGAACCAAAATCTGTCTCATGGAGCTTTTTGTAAGTCTCAAATTAGATAATATTATAAAATTCTAAAAATGAAAAGAAATTTTAAGTTCTTTCTTTTTTACCCTTCCTTAACATAGAAACAAACCACCAATAGAGTTTCTTCCAATTTCAATTGAACAAATCACTTTCTGGTTCAGTTCAACATTTTTTAAAATTGATGAGCATATCTCCATAAATCTCTAATCTATGGAAAATAAAACACCATAAATACTTTGATGTTCAATTAACTGGATGAAAAGTGATCTACACACCTTTCACATATTGTAAATTTAGATAGTATTGAAACATAAACAAATGTCAACCTCAAAACCAAACTAAACATAAATAAATACTGTATTGTGTCAAAAGAATTTAACTGTTGATCTGAAAAATGCAATTCCCCAAATGTCCACAGTATTAATATAACTACTGTATTTAATATAAGTACTCATTCTTTTTTGTGTTTTCTAATCCCTCAAGATGGATCCCTCTTACTTTCTATTTTTCCTTAAACAAAAGAACAGAGAGAGGCATGTATCTCACTGTTTTTCCTAAATCTCAGCAAATGGCAAACCTTTAAAATGCTGTATTTAAGATATAACATTTATTCACACACCTCACATTCTTTTGAAAGCAGTAATGAGAAGAATCTTACTTAGAGCTCAGCTGAATGCCTTACTCCTCCTTAGAAAATTATTGATTAACCCAGACAATGCAGTTTTCCTTTAATCTTGAAGGTGCCACTGTGACCACCACTTGTTCCAGCTGGGCTGAAGCAGCATTTTGTGATTAGGTGGGTGTGAACATTGATTTTTGGAACTGTCAGCTGAGGTCAGCTTTTAATTTTTCTCACTTTGGTCTTTTAGTATTAGAATATAACCCATAGTATCAAGGGATTGAGTTGAGGGATGGGTAAAGAACAAGGCACTAGCTTGTTTTATGTCAATTTGTAGTTGCTTTATTATGAACTTATAACAAGTTCATAAAATGCATTTAGGTTCCAGGTTTTCCTAAAATGAGAAAGAGAAGTAGATTACTTATTCCATCATTTTAGGGCATGCACTCTATTATCATTAATTGAAGGTGAAATATGGTAAGAACTTTGAGAGCACCCAGAGATGGATACAATTAAAATATGTGTGAGTTCCCTGTAGAGACACCAGTGATTCTGGCACACAGGATGGGTTTGGGATTAGAGGACGTGGGGGAAATCTTCGCTCATAATCCTCTTAAGTGAACCTTTTCCAGGTATTTATTGTCCAATAGGTGCTAGGTGGAAGATTGAGGATAGCTTGATGAGCAAAGTGCTTACTATTACACAGTCTTGGAACAATGGCATCTGGGCTTTATTTCCTAACCTATAAAGTAGTAACCACCACAATTCTCAGTTCCCTTGGTTGGTTGTAAGGATTACATAAAACGATCCATGTGAATTGCCCTGTATTTTGCCAAGTGTTCAGTAAAGGCTAGCTTTATATTCTGTTAGTGTGATTAGAAACTTTAAATTGTCCATGAAGGAACAATGAGAGGTTGCAACCTCTCACCCACTACTTGCTAAGTGTTACATACTCTCTGTGGGTATTAATGACCCAAATAATATTTGGCCCATTAAAATATATTTTTTTCATAATCTGATTCCAAAATAAAGTCTTAGTAAGAAATTTAAGAAAGTATCTTTCTAGGATCACTTCATTAATATCCACATTCATCAATTGCAGGGTACATATAAGTATAGATGGTAGGATTGCTTGCTTAAATCTGTACTGATTTAGGTTCTTTTAATAATGAATCTCCATAGGAATTTTTACTTGTAATGCATACTGTTCTTTCAGAATAGACTGCAAATTTGGTATGGAAAATGCAGTTACTCTGTTTGAAAATTGATAGGAAATTTACACAATTTAACACATTTTTTGCACGTTCACACCTGTACCTACATGCCATTTATTTCCAGATAACTTCATGATTCTAATTGAAAGATATATTAGCCAGATAAATGAGCAACTGTAACAAGCAACTTTAATTCTGATTGGAGTAATATGATCAATGTTACTTTCAGACTCACGTAATGAGTGAGGATTCTCCTGGATCACTCTCTATCAAGGGATGAATTTAAAAAGTAGTGTCTTCTGGTTTTTGGCTCTGTATGCATTTTGGTCTTTACTATCCTCCACTACTACCTATTTTGACCACTAAACATGGAAGAGATAAAATGGAAGAATGCATATGATATTTCAGATTTAGGGTTCGTAGAGCACAACATCACTTTCGCCCATACAGTATTCCCTTGCACAGAACTAGCTACCTGACACAACCAAACTGAAGGGGCCTGAAGAAATGGTGTCCTTTTGTGTCTAGGGGCAAAAAGAAACAGTGTAATCAAGGTATAGCATTGCTTCCATCATGAAAGTCCATTATGAAAACTCTATTTGGATTTCTAGAAAAATACAATTTGTTACAAGTAGCTGGAATATTCTCTAAACAAATACCTACATTTGTTTGCAATATATTTATAAAGAGTAATATAAGAAAGAACTAGAATTTGTGGTTATCGGATTCCTTTGCCAGATGCTAATCTTGGCCTTTCACAAAACTTAGGCAGTTCAAATTGCTAAAAATGAATCGCTACATATCCCTTTATTCAAAATCTTTGGTAGAGTGCACAAGATAATGATATTTCTTAAATATCTTTCCGCCTACACTTCATCTTGAAAATAAGACTTGTATACTAGAACTCCAGTGTTTTCATATAACTAACATAATTCTACTTTGTTTTACTGAAATTGAAAAGCTACAATTGCAAAGGAAACCTCTTTTCTTTTCTTTCCAACCATAACAAATTGGAATGAACATACATTCAAGTTATTTAGTGGTGATTTCCTCTCCTGACATGGTGAATAAAATATATTTAATTGTGATCTGAGTAAAATTTAATGGTGTGAAACTTATTATGCAATAAACTCACACAATTACATTTTTGCTCAGTCTTCTTTAAGTAGCTATATGTGTTTATACCTGAGATTTTTGTACAGTTTTATTTAACCAACTATATGTCTTTGTACCTGAGATTTTTTTTAAGAGTAGGAAAAATTTATTGAGAGAAATAAAGCTTCTGCCTAAGAGAGACAGAAGGGGGACTAGAAAGTGGGTTGCCCACCCACCCCACGTTTCAAAGATGTTTTAAACAGCAAAGCCATGTGGTGAGGTGAGTATAAAGTGTGGCAAAACTGTAAGACCCAATGGAGATTTACAAGGTGAGGATGAGATGGGGCAAAACCATGACCAACCAATAAGATTACAAATACAGTCACCCAGGTAATATTGGTTAAATGGGGGTCAAATGGGGGAGCAAGTCAGGTAGCAAGCTTATAAGGATTTTCAGTAAGGGTGGGTCAGGTATATTTCCAGGAGAGGCTGGGTTAAGACCTTGGCCCTCCACCCAGGTGATTGATACCTGTTTAGAATATCAATCACTGCTATTCATCCTATGTGGGTATGGTAGTTTCTCTCCTTTTACAATGCTGAAGAGAGAATGTGTCTTCACTGTCTTCTATGTTAGCTCCTCCTAGGCTGGCCCTGTCTAACTGCCTACAAAATATCTAATTTACTTACCTATCTGCAATATTCCCCCTTCTGAAGAAGTACCCCTAATATCTGTGAGAGGGCAAAGGGTGAAGATCGTTCTGGCTACTTCCAACTGAAGAGGGCTGTAGTTGTGATCAGCAGTCAGAGTTGCTCTACAGAGGGTCTATCTAAAGGCCTTCCATAGGTGCCAGGCCTTGTCATCTTGGGTAGCCTTACAGCTTTAAGTCTGGAGGAGACAAAAGGCAAAGAAATAGTTAAGAATACATGGGCTAAATAATAAGGTCAGCAGGACTGCTATGGATATAGCCAACAAAGGTTTCCATTGGGAGGAACTAGTAATAGCCTCCCACAAAGAGGATAAGAAGGTCCAGGAGACTTCGGAATCCAACATAGAAGTCGTATTGTATAGTTTAGCAGTTATAAGCTGTTTACCTGAGATTTTGTTCAGTCCTCTTGAAGTAGCTATGTGTCTTTATACCTGAGATAGTCATTAAGCACTATGAAAAGTCATTTATAATTTCACAATTATTTTAACGTTATTAACTTGTACATTGTTGGATATGATAGAAAAGTTATAGTTTTGCGATAAAAGATTTTAAGTTTGTGTTAGATAAACCATTCTGTCTAAACAATTGAACAAGAGCAATGACACTATGAATAACTTAATCTTAGATTCTGCTTTAATGGTTACTTAAAAAGGATATTGTCATGATAGACAATTATTTGACTGATGATGCCTGAATCTCTAATAATATTAAATGAAAAATAATCAAGTATGCTTCATTTTAACAGACATATATTGTGATAACATTGTGCAGATGAATAGTTCATTAAAATTCCTTGGCAGAAATGAATTTAATACATTTTCCTTGGATTGTCAGCTTTGTTATTATTCACAGAAAAATTCTAATATTCCCCAGTTAGCATGCCTGTAAAACTAGTCAAGAAATTAAAACACATAGTTTATGTTAGAATAGAAGTATGCTTAACAAAAGATTGAATATTAAATAATCTCAGTCCCTAATCTTTATCATAATTTTATTTTAATATGTTCTCAAATAGGCTGTCATTTTTCATTTAGTGGCAGTATCATTACAAATTTTGTCTTGAAGTAATTCAGTTTAATGAAAAATTGCTAGAAAAGTGGAAAGTAATCCCACAAAACTCTTTGCTGAGACATGAGATTCAAATTTACCAATTGTCCCAATAATGACTTTTTAAGAAAATGTGATTCCTTTGCATTAATCACCATGTCTCTTTGGCCTTCTTCATTATGAAATAGTTCTTCAGTGGTTCTTTGATCATCATGACCTTACATTTTTCAAAATCATAGGCCAGTTATTTTGTATTTGTCAATCTATCATACTATTGGGAATGTTGACTTTGATCATTCTGTTAAGTGTACATAATAACTCTCTCTACTATAAAATTATAGTTTCCCTCTTTATAATTGATAAGAATTCTACAGAGAAGTACTTTAAAACTAGGCAAATATCCCAGTACTCATTCAACTTTTACACACTAGCTTTAGTCTCCATTGATATTTGAGTTAATTATTACTTTGAGGAGTGTCAAATGAGGATTTCTGCTTTCAGTCATTCCCTCTACATTTATTACTTACCATTCTATTTTGAGGAAGAATTCTCCCTCTTTCTATTTGTAGTCAGTCTGTATATTTTCATAGGTACAGATTCATGGATTTTAATTTTGTTCAAAAGAATATAATTTGATAATATTATAATCCATGGTGATGTTCAAGTAAGAATGGTGAGGCAATTGCAGTGGTGAATTCAGAGGGCTGTTCGGTATTGATGTTGGATTTTGGAAAATAGTACCTTCCTGAACAACTCTAAATTCATTTTGGAATATTTTGATTGTATTGTCCAGAAGACAAGAATGTCAGTAAAACTTGAGAAAATATACCTGATAAATGTGTGGAGGCTCATTACAATAGTTAATATTAGTGATAGGGCTAGGTAGTTCATTAAATTGCCACCATACTCCATACATACTGAAAATTTTATACGTATGACTATTTATAAAAATTTTATACACAAAAAAATAATTTCCCTAAATACATGAGGTTACCATGGTTGACAATAACTAAAGTGGAGGTGCTATGGCTTGTATATAAATGTCCTCCAAAGCCTTGTGAGCTCATAGTGGATTCTTTGAAAGTGGCTGGATTTAGGGTTATAATATGGATTCAGGTTGTGTGAAATTAGTCCACTGATTGGTTTAACATAGTTCTGGGTGTGAATAATGGGAAGCTCCACTTTGGGTGTGGGTGGCACCACCCAAAAACTTGTAGCCTGAATGGGATAGAAGAGAAAGGGAGGCTTGTTGCTTCCTGCCTTTTGCCTGCCATGCCATGGACTGTTTTTCCTCTGTGATGCCCCTCTGCCATGCTGCCCTACTATAGAGTCAGCTGACTATGGGCTGAAATGCCTACAAATTGTGAGCCAAAATAAGAGGAATGATTCTTTCTAACTTAACCACATTATAATTAAACTAACCACTCTAGATTTCCACTTTGATGAATCAAGAGATAATTACCAATAAATGGCTACACAAAACTAAATAACTAAAGTGCCCTGGAAATGATGTTTGAAATGTAGACTTTCCAGAAGAGGCTAAACTTACCAAGTATCTAAACTCTTTATTTTTCAACCTTCTTCATTTTGCCATTCGAATTTCCTATATCTCATTAAAAAGATTTTCATAAACATTTAAATCCAAAATTTAATACTTAATCTCTCTTACAGAGATTTTAAATAATTTAAGTTAAAAAGTGATTTGAAAAAAATCTTAAAACTAAGGATTATTTCTAACTTGTATAACACTGTACTTCTAAAGTAAACACTAAGTTAATATATTATGTATTTTTGTTGTGTTTTGTTTTGTTTTGTTTTGTTCTTGAGACAGTTTCTTGCTATATAATTCAGGCTGTCTGGCCTTACTATGTAGCCCAGGTTGACCTCAAACTGCCTTAGTCTCCTGAGTGCTGGGATCACAGATGTGTGCCACTATGCTCAGCTTCTGTTATGTATTTTTAAAATCAAAACTGTATTTAAATTAGAAGTGAAAATTTCATTATGATTCATTTTATTATAATAATTAAGTAGATTAGGAAGCCACATCCTTTCTCTTTCACTAGATTTTTTCAGAAAAATATATAATGACATTATGTATATAGCACAGGTATTTTATCCACTTCCATAAAATGTATCACACACACTCAAAAAGTAAGAAGCTTATTAAAAGTAAAGACAATTTGGGAAAAGTTTCAGAATTTTAAAGAGAAATAAGCAGACAATCATAACCATCACACTGCTCCAGAACAAGTTTACTAATTGGGAAAAATTTTGTTTTCATATTATTCTCAAAAGTCAATAATTTTTTTGAAAAATAAAACTCATTAGAGTGTAAATTTTCTTTTTGTTTTTGGTACCAGGGATTGAACTCGAGTCCTTGCACTTGCAAGGCAGGCAGCAGAACCACTGAGCTAAATCCCCAACCCTATAGTGTAAATTTGATGGTGATGAATCTACACTTAAATAAAGATTCAGAAATGTAAATTGTATTGCAATTTCATTGCACATGAGGAGATATGATATACACTTGCTGGTTGGAGAATATTCATTCATTATAATTTCAAAAGGAAGATTTCCAAGATCTCAATTTGAAAAGTTATTTTCTGTTCAATTTTATAACAGGATAATTTTCTACACATATTTTAAAAATGGAAACTTTATGAAGATAAGTCTATTTTTTTAATGCTGCATAATGTAGATTACACAAAACATTTGTTAATACTCATCACAGATAAAGGCAGGTTTAAACACTTACAAACACAAATAAATGCATACACTATATACCAATGTTTTATTTATCTATATATTTGTATTATTAAAATATTTTAAAATATTTGACAAGTACACATTGATGCATTCTTATATATTATTTATTATTTTTATATTATGACACAAAGTAATTGATTAAATTACATAAAATATATCCCATCAAGTCTAGACTATATCATGGTGAACAAAATTGAGCATATTTTACTTCATGATTTTCTTTTAAGTATTTTTTACAGTCACAATTAGAAATCCCAGCCTCCCATGCCAAAAAATCTGTGTATGTGCTTGGTAGCTCACTAACTTAATACTGTTGAATTTGCATGTATAATAAAACTGCCAATGTGTGGAATTCCCTCTACCACACTGAAATTTATCCATGGTTTCTTCTTGATATGAACTATTTAAAAACTACTTTAAGGAAATTAATTATTTTGAATACTACTTTCTATAATCAGAACTTAACATTTCAGTACAGTCTGCATTTCCAGCTATTTCTTCAACAACTACCACACAAATTACTTCCAGTTTGCCCTTTCATTCCATTATGTGTTCTGGAGTGATAATTCAATTATTCTTTAAATTTTAGGCCTATTATTCTGTACTTTGTTGCCTTAGAACAATTTTATTTACTAAAAAGCAATTGATATTTTAAGTCCTTGACAAAATAAATTTTCCAGATAGTCCAAAGGGAATTTGTGAAAAAGAAATTGTCACTAATACAACCTCTAAAAATGACATCCAGTTTATGTAAATGTTAATATAAGCAAAAACTGTGATCATTATAATAATATACCTTGTATATAAATGGCAAGCGATAAGTATCTGTCAAATTTTTATATTTGTCTCCAATTTGAAAAATTTTTCACATCTTTGAATTTTACTTGCTTAAGTTCTTGGTATTAATTTCAGTATTTGTAGTTGTTTTGATATATATAAATATATGTGGTATGTTTAAATATGTCCTATTGTTATGAGAGATTAAAATCAACTGATTACAGGGAGATTACAGAGTTTGAGTTGGTCTAAAACAGTTGGCAAAATTATCTGGACTGAATGTTTACTGATCTTTCTTAACAACACAATTCATTTCATAACATTGATGTCCTCAAAAGCTACACGCATGACAAAACTTGAGTGAAATAGGAATTCATTGCTTGTCCTTAAATCTTTGAATCTACTGTAATAATTCTATGAAAATATGGTTCTTAAAATGAGTTTATTATGTTCAAGTTTAAATGTCAATAAAGTGCATATGTTAAAACCAAACAATAATATTTTAAAGGAAAACTGTGGTATTCTATGCTAAGCAGCTTAGATCTTAATTTATAAGATAAATTTGAGATAATTATCTGTGCAATTTTCCACACACATTCTTTCAAGGATTCTCTCAATTCAATGCATTTATGAAGTTTTTTTGTTCATTTATTTGATTCGCATAGATCAACTTGACTCTCATTTGATAGAAATTTTTTATTCCTCTCTATCTTTACAATACAAATAAATAAATGAGGTGAAGAGTTGTTCATCAGAGGAAAAATATTTTCACAGCTTCCTGCCTTTTTGTAATTAACACTTATTTCTTAGTATGCAAAATATTGTGCTCCCACATGCACATGTTTATAAAATGTTTCCAAGGTGAATAATAAATATGATTTTCCTATCATACCACATCCTGTATCAGTATATTTTTATATTAATTCATATAGCCTATAAAGTAGAAAACAGAGCCTTTAAATAAATTTCTGCAAATAATTTCTTAGCATATAACACTATGTTTATATCAAGAATAAAAGACAAATGTGGAAAACAGTACATACATTGAGAGAAAAGTCATATAATGTAAAGATTTAGTGATTTTCTTACTTTTCAGTAATAATATACTTGTAGGAAAGTTTTAGTAGAAATGGAAGTAATTTATTTTGAGGATCAACTCTGAAAGGGCATAAAAAGTTAATTATATCCATATATAATATTATTATATAGACAAAATTATTTGAAAAATTACTTAAATAGCCAAAAACAAATTCTTCACCTCTCAAAAATCTTTTTTTCAGAAAGGTGAATGATATAGAGGACATACTCTTAAGTAAAATAAATAGGACACACAGGTGTAAACACTGAATAGTTTCTCTAGTGTGAGAAACTGAAAGTGTAAATAAGGATTGAAATGATTAAAACAAATAATTGATAATTTGAAATAGGAACAAAAGGTCCAAGGGGGTAGGGGTGGTGGGAGGGGAAGGGGAAAGGAAAGAAGGGAAAGAAAAAATTATGAGAAAAGAAAAAAATGGAAATGAAGTCTATGTAAATAGGGAAGGGTGGAGGGGGTGAAGGACACACAGGTAATGGGGGAAAAAATAAAAACCAAGATACATCACGTTCGGGTACAAGGACCCAATGATAAATGTAAATGTATTGAATATCTAAAATGTACCAGTAAAAAAATTTAAGGAGAAAAAAAAAAGAAAGAAAGGGTAATGAATGAATTGTCAAACTTCCAAAAACCATTCCTTCCAAATTTGGCTTCTGTAACTGATAATTCTCGCCTCTCAGTTGATCAGGAGTTTCAGATTGTTTCTCCAACTGTCGCTCTAATTTCTTACATTTCAATTTGCACTGACTAATGTATTCCTTAGCTTTCTGATTCAGCTGTTCTCCACTCTGCCTCTTCTCTTGGGACTCCTAACTGTGAGGACTCCCAGAGCTACTGCTTGTTCCGCTTGGGCACATCCTCTGCCTGGTGAGTCAACTCTGAGATGTGCAGATCCTGTGGACACACTCACCCTCAGGCTCACACGTCCCAGAGTGGTTCTGGATCTACTTGTCTGATCTAACATCTGCAGTGGCTGTTTTGCTCTGTTCTGGATTTCATGAGTTAAATTAAGCATCTGAAATATCACAAACATATTCTGGTCAAAGTTTTATGGAGCATTTACAATAAAAATAGCCTTTAATGCCATTCAATAGGAATAAACTGTGTTACATTTAGCGATCAATTCAGAAAAAAAGGTATTAAAAGTTTGCCTAGATTTTTGTGGTTTCTATTTCTGATTTTAATAAAGGAATACATTAAAATTTAAAAGTCAAACAAGGGTTTGCCATAACTTTTCTTCCCTGCTCTATACCTAGCCACTTAGTTTTCTCATACCATAATATGGTTATTTTTTTAAGAGATATTTATGAGCACTCCACAATGGATAGATGGATAGATATATTCATGAGAGAATGAAAGATCACAGATGATATGATTTATATTTTTATGTGAGAAGAACTATATCATTATATAAACAATAGTCATCACCCCTGCCATTTTTCTACGGCAATAGTTTTAGCTCATTTTCTTTCATTTTATCTTGTTTCTCCTGGCACTTCTAGGGTTATACATACTATATCTCTAAACTCATATTATTTTACTTGCTTTTGTTGATGTGTTCATGCATTACTTCAAAACTTGTAAATATACTTGAACTATACCCTCCTTGATAAATTTTTGCTCAATCAGTATTGCTATGCTGAAAAGAATTTTGCTCATGATCTGTTTGCAACATTTTGTAATTTCATCAGCATTATAAAAGAATGTCTTTTTTGTCATAATCTTCCAACACAATGTTATTCAATTCTGGTGGCTTTGTCCATGTGATGAGAGAAAATTGTAATTTTTTTCATTTATATATGAAAAGAGTGTGTCCTGTGTTTACAAGATATACAATAAAACACACTAGTCCCCCTTTATCTGAGGTTTTGTTTTTTCTGTGACTTCAGTTACTCACCATCAACCACAGCACTATATCAGCTCATGGTATAGAACAGTGAGTATAGAAGATGAATGATCCTTTGAGAGAGAGAAATCACATTCACATGATTTTATTATATCACATAGTTATAATTGTTCTGATTGTCATTAGTAGTTCATGAAAATATCTTACTATTCCTAATTTATGAATTAAAATTTTCATATGTATGTACTATAGATAAAAATCGTAAAATATATAGTGTTTTGTATTTTTCAATTTCAAGTAGTAACCAGGGAATACACTTGGAGTGTATTCCCATAGGTAAGAGGTTTAGGGGACTACTGCATATTCAATCTGATTTGTTGTTAATTCTTAATACCTTTATCTCATTTGGTTTATCATATAATGTTAGTTAATATTTTTTCTACTCTTTATTTCTCTGTCACTTTGTCCCTTGTAGTTATTTTGGATCTAAATGCTGTGAAATCTGACACATAGACATGTGTGTGATACTTTGACTTTTCTTTTTGTATTTGAGTGAAACTTTATTAAAAAATTGTTTTTTAAAAAATAACCCCAGCTCCATCCTCATCACATCTGAATAATATAGATGTTATTGAACTACTATTGCTTGCTTTTTGGTAATAAACTGGATGCATACAGATATTTCAATATGAATTTAAATTTCATAGCTTTGACACCAAGGAGACTGATAGACCATTGACATCCTATTTTAATTGACCACTTGGTTTTGCTCTGTGCTCTGTGGGTGTGTTCATGTGTGGGTTTCCACATAATTTCTTTGTTTCTTTTTCTTTTCTTCTCTTCTTTTCTTTTCTTTTCTTTTCTTTTCTTTTCTTTTCTTTTCTTTCTTTCTTTCTTTCTTTCTTTCTTTCCTTTCTTTCGGGGGGACTAAATGACAGACATTTATTTTCTCACACTTCTGGAAGATCAAGGAGTCTGCGCGTTTGATTTCTCCTGAGTCATGCCTATGACTTGAAGATAGCCACCTTGTGTCCACATATCCCTGATGTTTCTGTGTATCCAACTTTTCTCTCGTTATAAGTGCTATTTCCAGCAGGGGATCTCTGAGGTAACTGGGGGTGCCCCATGGTGAACCTCTGCTTTTCTCTGGGTCCCTCGCCCTCACGCCAGTGAAGAATGAGGATTTGGGGTCAGGCTGGCTTAATGTCTCACCCTCCTCCAGTAGAAAATGAAGGCGTCGAGATTGAAGTGATGTGAAAGTTTATTTATAGCGCAGCGTATGCAGGAAAAAGCTACCTTAACAGCAGAGCGGGCTGTAAAATAGGGGTCCCAGTGCTTTGCCTGATGTGTTTGAGGTTTACTCATAGGGGTAAACTGGTTTCTAAAAATAACTGCTTCGCTGATTGGTGCAATATAGGCCAATCGGGATCTTAGCCTTTGTTTCTGGGGAGGGAAAAAGGTCAGTTCAGGGGTCTTTCAAGCATACAGTAAATGCATGTGATACTTTCACAAGGTGTAGATTTCCCAAGCAAATAGTGCAAGATGACCATGTGATAATTTTACAATCGTTGGCCACCCAGGTCTTGCCCTGTATTGCTTCCTACGTGCCTCTACTCTGTCCCGGCATTGCCCTCTGACTGGATCATTTTACCAGAGTAGATGGAGGCAAGGCAATGACCACTCTGGCTGCTTCCTGATGGTTAGGGGCTACTTGTGATTGAGTTTTTCATCCTGATCAATTTACTTCTTCCCTCTCCATTATGCACTCCCTGGTTCCTTAATAATATACTATAAGCAGGTATAAAATTAAGTTATATAATTGGATACATCTTAACACCAGCACAATATCATTCACTTGCAATTTTGATGCTGTATTTTTTGTCTGTTGTATTCTCATAGAATATTATTTCCTTGGTTTCTCAGTAAGGCTCATGGCCAGGATAACATAGGCACTGTGTTGCACTGTGTTGCAAAGCATAGGATTCTACTTGCAATTGGCTTAGCAAGCAGTACTATTTTCTGGATCACTCCCCAAACAATTTATTCAGTTATGAATGTTGGCTAATACTCCAGTCCCGCAGCTGCATGAAGCAGAGAGGAAATTTCTTCTTACTCTAACATATTCACCTAATATTTTCGCATTCTAGGATATATTTACTTTTGACAAGCGTATATGGTTTTTGCAAACCAAAACTTCTCCATAATGTATTGCTTTATATTAACCTTTCCCAAGACCTTTTTTCTGTAATTCTCTCCCCTTGATTTTTCAGATATTTCTTTGATTGTAAAGGCACAGAGAAGACAAATCATATATATGGAAGACGGGAGTATCAGAAACATTTTTATTTCAAAATATATCCAAAACTATTCTATTTCATTGATCTATTTAAGAATCTGCATTATATTTGTATATTACAAACATTATGATTTATTGAGAGCATGTGCTCAAGCAGAACTTACTTAAATTCCACAACCACTAGGTACTGTTCACCTTACCCTGTGACTTTCTTCCTTTCCCTGACTCTTAGTAATCTACATAAAATAGAGATAGTGTCAGCTTCATACATCTATATGGAATCTAAATACAATAATCCACTCTGATCACTGAATACCAAGTCAGGTACTTTTAATTTGACAAGATTAAGGAATAATTACAAAGCTGGTCAAGCATTACTTTTAGACATATTGTTGTATATGTTTTTGGAAGACAATGAGGTGTTAAGTTCATAGACTGAGGCAAAAGATCTAACTTCAGTGTGGGCTCGCAACACCTAGACAGCACCTTAGTCCCATAAAACAACAAAAGCAACAACAACAACAACAAAGAGGAGAGTCTAATTGGTCTTTTTTTCTCCTGGAGCTGGGATATGTTTGTTCTTTGGCCTTAGACATCAGAATTCCACACTATATGTTCTTTGGACTCCAAGACTTACAATAATGGGCACCAAGGTTCTCAGGGCTTTGAACTTGTAATGAACCATGATATCAGCATTCCAAGCTCTCCAGTTTGAGAAACTCTATCTCAGGACTCCTCAGTCTCCATTATTATGAGTCAATTCTTCTAATAAATAACATCATATTAGGCGCTTTCATCATGCAAACATACAGAGTGCACTTACACAAACTAATATAGCTTCGTGGTCACAATGTTATGAGAGCACTATCATCTATGCAGTCCATTGTTGACTGAAACTACACTGTGAAGGGCATGTCTGTATAACTACTCTATTGGAATATGTCTCTAGAGAACATTACTAATACAGACACCAAGGAGAGTTCTGGTGCTATCAATTTTTCTTTTTGCAATTTTATTAACTGACACATTTAGAAAATTGCATTCTAACCACTTCCTTTTTAGTACATATTTTATTGTTTTACTGTCTTGCTTCTATTCTTTCTTCCTTTTTTAAGCAATAAAACACTATAAGGATATGAGTTTCCCTTTTAACACAGCCTTAGTTTCACACTGTTTTTCTATTTAAAAAAATTTTAATGATTGTGATTTTTGCAGTGTCATAGATTATTATTATGCACATGTAATATTCATTACATATATAAGCTTAATGTTTACCAACTTCACTTGAAAAATTAAAATCATGAACATAGTTAAGATTTCAGCTCTCAGATATGGCACAGCTTCATTTATTACAACATAGGCTAGAGAATGCACTTACTCTCCAATGTTCCTGCATTAATTTGAAAAAAATAAACTAGCATGTTACTAATTAATTTCCAGAATATATGTGCATGTGCATGTAGATAATATTCAAGTGGTGCAAATTAAAATCTAGATACAGAGAATGCAGAGTTACATATTTCTTTTTTCACAGAAATCCTAGGGGTACCCTATGGCAAGTTTAAAGGATTATTGGATACCAAAGAAGGGGGTAAATAACTATGGCAAGAAATATTACAGAAATATGATAAACTTGTTTATTGTTTTGATTCAAAACAGTAAGCATAAATACTTAAAATTATATTTAAGACATAAATCATATATATTTTAGAGTAGCTTATCATATCATATTAACTATAATCAGAAATTAATAATATAAACAAGCACAGCTAAGATGAGAACTCCATTCTTATCATTTTTGGAAGACCACAGACTTGTATAGACAATAGCACTGGCACTTGTGCTCTATATATAGTCTTATGTACATCATCAATTCCTGGTTTAAAGTATGGAAAATCTAAAATACTTTATATAGACCTTCTCAACCCAAAATATGTTAACATATGTTTTGATTATGAGAACAGTTTTTCTTCTCTAAGTTTGACCATTGAATCAGAGCAAATTTATAATAAAAACACATAAGCACAGTATACAAAATAAAACATTGGGAATACTGAATAACAGAGAAATTTACAGGAATGTCTATGGAAAACTTACCTATAACTTTCTTTTTGCAAAATGGACAGACACTTTTTCAAGTGAACAATAACTTGTTAACTGACAAGTATGTTTTATAAGACAACATGTTTTTCTTTTTCTGGCAAAAAAGTATAGATAATTAGGAATTGCAATATAAATGGATATATAATCCTTGAACTTATGTCTTCTGAGAAAATTAGAAAGCATAAAATGATAAACAACATTTTGTATTGAATATTTCTTCTGCCATGCACTGAATTTAATCTGCCTCTTTCTGGCTCTACTAATCAAATGCTATTTTTGCTCCATAACAGTTTCAATTTGAAAAGCATGTAAGGCATTCCAAAAATGCCAGCATATTTTTCCCACTATTTATTGTGGGCCTCGGGCCATATATGACACAATAAGCAATTAAGAAGAAAGAAATATATTTGTTGATGAAATAATTGACAAAAAATTCAGTAGGTCCATAATATATATCACACTCATTTGACATAGCATTATGTCTCAAATCCCATGAGAAGAACATAAACAATTTCATTTCTGTCTCTTCTTTGTCTTGCATACACTTGACACCCCACAGTAGTCAATAAAAATGAACATTGTTTTACTTGTGGAACTTTAAGAACTACTAGAATAGCCAAATGCCTCCTTTCCTAAGGTTCAAATATTTCTTGATGGTCTGATGAAGCTGAGTGGGAGAACTAAAAGAATGTGTGCCACTCTCACTTCAAGATCTCTAAAATCTTTCAGAATGTGTATTTCTTAAATTCTCATTTGACACTTCAAATATACACTTAATGCTGGTCTGAATTGTTTCTCTAAGCCATATTTCTTTACCTAAGAGCCAAAAATATAATCAATTGCCAAGGAAGATTGTACTTAGGTGCATATAGTTGCTTAAGTGATTTAGGGCTATAATACAAGAAAATTCTCACTAAGTGGAAAAGGAGATGAAGCCACCCAAATTGCATATGCAGAATTACAAATTCTCATTTTATCTTCTATAGCTATGCATGTATCCCCTGCTGATATTTGGATACTACTTAAGTTTTTAAATTACTATCTAATCTCACTCTGAAAATGTGCTTTGAAGTACTTAGTGCACTCTTGTGTTTCCCACCTTGTTAAATTTTTATCCACCAACATAGAATCTGATTTTTTTATTTACCACATTTAATGCAATCATATTTTTAAGGTAAGTTATTTGGTTGACAAAACAGTACTTCAATGATCATGAAACTATTTATTTTCTTTTTATCATCCTGACTATATTAAATCCAATTAGTAGGCATAGTTCATTCATTTAAGACCAGAACTATTATTGTGTACTACCAAGACACTACTGAAGTGTTAAATAATATACAATACACATGCCAATTTCTCTTTCTAAAATATAAAATGTCTGAGTTGTGAAACACAACTTTCTCTAAATATTTGAGTAAAGGACTGAAACTGTACCATTTATTGAAGAAAATGAGACTTGCAAAATATTATAATAAAGCATTTCCTAGCATAAAAATATGAACTTTCTCTATTTAGAAACAGAACAATTTTCAGATTCAGTAGTTTAATAAGAATTCTAACAATAAAAACATTTATCTAAATAATTTAGATCATCTAGACTTTGTTTCTGCAGAGCAAAGAAAATATACAGTGAGAAAATAAACCATATAATATATCTTACATCCCGTGTGTGTCCTCATGTTGATAATTCATTTTGAGGTTTAGTGCACTTCATTAATATTTAGTGCATCTTGTGCAGTGTTTTGTGCATAGACTTGAAAATGTATACATCAGAAGTAAATTTAAATTGTGTTTCAAAATTAAAACTAATTAGAATGCTTTAAAAAGTACACACAATGGAAGTCCTTAATACGCTTACTAAACACAGAATATTGAAACATTTTTTCTCCATAGTTAACTCATAAATCTTTATTTTCTTCTGGCTATTAAAACAGAAGCCAGGATGGAATGACACTGAAATCTATGGAAGTTTTTAACATGCCATATATATTTTTAAATATCCAAATATTCATTATTTGTCATCATTCATACCTTTTCATGATGTTTTGCCACATATATGCCATACTAGATAAAGAGAAAAGGAGATAGAAGAATGGAAGAGACAAAAACAGCGACAGAGAAGAGAATGTGTGAGTTTCCATAATAAATATAATCTTTACTTTTTTATATAACAGTTGAAGTACATTATTTATTTCTAAAAGTCAATGAGGGAATTTGTGGCATGGATATGGAGGTGGCTTGTTTCTGATTCTTTCCACTTTTCCTTCTTTAAATTATAATTGTTATATAGAAACAAAATTAAAGCCTTACAGACTGAATTTTCAGCAAACTAGAGACAAACAGCATCCTAATAACTCACTCTTTACATGATGACACATTGGCTCTGAGTAGCAGAGCTCTGGGAGAAGCCAGAACTTTTAGACAAACCAATGAGGAGCAGCAGGAAGGGCCAGCAGACCTTAACTGTAACAGTCTTAAAAGAGTCTGTAACAATATTTCCCCAGAAAGAAAGTGCCTTTTTGAAAAATAACTGTTCCACATACAGCTGAAATCAGAGGAGTAGGAAGGTTCATAAGTACCCAGGCAGTTTGCAAGTGGAAAAGTATGGAATGTGATAGCAAAACTGCTCATCCTGTTAACCACAACCTGTGCCTAAGAGCCAGGAGTCGGTGAGGTCAAAGCAGATATAGAAGCCATATTTAACCAAGTAAGGTAGAGTGAGGGTGAAAATGAGACTACATAGAGACATTATGTGGAAACTAATGGTCCAGCAAGGTACAAGTGGAGAGAGACATATTTGGAGATCATGAAGTCTGCCTGGATCTTTTCAATCCCTAGTTTTCAAACATACTGCAAAGAGCAAGAGAAGTAAATCCCACTAATTTGAACATGACTTTAAAAAAAAAAACAAACAAGAAGGGCCACATCATGCAAACAAAGATATTATAACAATGAGGGTAAGAAGTGCTAAATTTTCCCACATGTGAAACAATAAAAACAAAATGAAAACCAAGAAAAGAGACAGAATGTCTGGACATAGGTAAAGGTGAGTTTGAAAAGTCAGAGCAGAAATTGGTACAATTAGGATTTTTTTACTTAAGTGAAAAAATGAATGGAGTAGAATAAAAAGAAACTACTAGATGATAAGAAAGATGTGCTTGAGTTTTATGACTATTAGTTGGAAGCGAGATGAGTTAGACTGACTTGTGCCAAAAATCCATTATATTTGGAAGACGAATGATATTTAAATATTTAAAATGATATTTAAAATGATATTATTGAGTATTATTTTCTGTAAACTTTTCTGTTAAAGAATCAACTTTACTTGCAAAACAAAGCCTAAATTTTTAGATCTTTGATAGTTATCATTTATAGTTAGATAAAAGGAAAATAAAAACAACTATTGTTAAGATTTAATTTTGTTATCAGTGCTTCACAACATGTAAAAATCTCATTCTCTAAAAACAAATGGAGGGTTGGGGATTTAGCTCAGTGGCATCTTGCCTGCCTTGCAAGCACAAGGTCCTGAGTTTGATCCCCTGTACCAGAAAAAAAAAAAGCCAATTAACCTTATAAAAACAAATGGAATAGCAACTGAGTTGTTACTTTTTTACTACATGTCTTTGTAGTACTATGGAATATGATGATCATAGAACAGAATAAATATGACAAAATTATAGTAGATTAAAAGAATTTTATGAATATGATAAAAACACAAAAAGAATTCTAAATGACATTTCTCTTTTTTTCTTAAATTCTTGTATTGGTACATTTTAGGTATACAACACAGTTACATTTCTCATTGGGAACTTGTTTGTACCTTTACATGATGCATTTTGGTTCTTATTTTTTCCCCATTCCTAGCCCTCCCTTCACGCCCTCCACCCTTCCCTATTTATAAAAACTTTATTTCCA
>NW_004624745.1:9234660-9246146 GCF_000247695.1 Heterocephalus glaber | reverse complement strand
CTTGTCTAATTGCTGTGGCTAATGTTTTCAAAACTATATTGAACAGGAGTGGTGATAGTGGACATCCTTCTCTTCTTCCTGATTTTAGTGTGAAGAATTTCAGTTTTTGACCACTAAATGATATTTCTTTAGAATGCCTTATAGTCAGCCGCCAGTGAGGTCACTGGGTAAATTAAAGCTGGATACAGAAGCCATTCCAAACCAGCTGAGATATAGGACAAGAGAAGATAAATTTAGAAATATTACTTAATTGTTATGAATACAAACCATTAAAATATTTTATCAAAAAGAATAATGTCATAATATTTTCTTACTGAAAGAAAAGCTGAATTTATTCTTTACTGAGCAGCAGATAGAATTTTCTGAGTGAAGAATTTTTTTCATGCTTTTAAATTGTTGAGTTACAGAAGATATGCAAATTATCAAAGCCTAGTGTCATATTTTTGAACAAAATATTTTTCTATCACTGTGCTCACTTTGTTCAGAAAATACATGCTTTAGTCAAATACTAAGCACTTTTTTTACCTTAGCTACTTTGGAAATCAATATCGTCCTCTTGGAACATATATTTCACTTTATGCTTGCAATATTTTCTAGCCCTAGTAAATGTGAGAGGTGGGAAATGTGGCAAGACCTAGAATGAAGATCTGTAGTAAACAACTATAAATATATTTACTAATAGATAGGTACATTGGTCAGCATTTTCCAGAGAATCAGAACCCAAGGACATAGGAAGCTAGCTATAGATATGAGGAATTTTCTTGTGTGATTATGGAGGCTGAGTAGCCTCACAATATGGCACTTGCAAGTTATAATTTCTGCCCAAATCCAAACATCTGATAACCAGGGGAGCTGTTTGTGTAAATCCCAAATCCGAGGGCAACAGAAGGCAATGTTCTAGCTCAAATAGGCAGATGAAAAGAAAAATGTAGTAAATTCTGCCTTCCTCTGCCTTTTTATTCTCTCTGGGACTTCAAAAGATTGAGTGATTGGAGAGAGCGATCTGCTTTACTAAAGTAACCTATTCAAGCACTAATCTCACCCAGATAAACCTTTACAAATTTACTAAGAAATAAGGTTTAATCTGAGCAGCCCATGGGACTGTTAAACTGACAAAGGAAATTATTCATCACAATAGGAGAAAACACTATGCCCAAACTTGCTACCAGCATTGCAGATTTTAAATTAGATATTTCAAAGCAAATGTGATGTGTGCTCGATTCGGCAGCACATACACTAAAACAAATGTGATACCAGAGAAAAAAAACAAAAGCAAAATAAACAAACAAAACACCCCAAACCAGCAAACTAACCAAAAACCATGCTGCACCAGAATGTCAACTATGGAAGTTAGTGAGTTCTAGATATGTCTTATGAATGCCTCAAATCCTATTCTCAAAACTAACACTAAGAATTTTAAAATTATTTCCTGTTATTCTCACTACTTGCCAAAACATTACAATTAAATTAAGTACTTTACCACTTTCAAATTGAAAGCAGATTCACTTATTGAATATCCAGATACAACCATCAAGTTTTTAAAAGCTCTATTCACTTGACTGGAGTTTGGCAATCTGTTCCAGGGTAAAAAGCTTTCTCAGGTCATGTCTACTTGTATATGGCTTATAGCTAATGTAACCAATTTCCCCCATCAGTTAGCAGTGGTGGTTCGTTTAAATCTGTTTACCTAGCATAGTTACTGATAGCATCTTTTTTAACTCTCAAAATTGGTTTGGTTTAGATAATAACTTGCAAAGATGACCTACTTAGGGGATATGCTTGCATTTTCTTCTAGTCTGGGAACAGGGAAAGAAACAGAAGAATCTCTGTATCATTCTAAGACAGGACTTCTCAAGTAGAAGTGATTTTTCTCTCCAAGGAATATTTGTTAATGTCCAAAGGAAAAAAAAATTGGTTATTACAAATTAATTTCAGGATGAAGAAGACAGCAAGTTGCTGCTACTTGCATTAAGTGAAAAGAGGTCAAGAGAGTTTCTAAACATTCTACCATGCTCAGAAAAACTCCAAAGAGCTAAATTATCATTAGTACTGAGGTAAAGAACCCATTTTAATAGGATGGACTTAACATTAACTCTGGTGGCTCCTTTCTTTCAGGATCAGGACTCAGGTCTCTGTTTATGGATGCTTCTATACCTCTTAGAACAAAGACAGCCTTTCATTGGCTTCTTTCTCCAAAAGATGCCCTTAGCAATGTGTGCATAAATATTCAAGGCCTGGTGGAAAAAATTAGGCCTCCATGTTTTTTAACCATTAATATCTTCAAGAGAACAGCATTGAATGTTACTGCAGAGGTTGTGTACACATAAATTGGACCAGGGTGACCTTCAGCATAGACACTTAACTTTAGAGTTAATTTTATGAAAACTCAACCCGAAGCTTGAATACTGAATCATCTTTGATTTCACAACAGCATTGTTATTTAGAAAGACAACTTTGTTAGTTAAAATATTCTCTGTGTCAATATGAAAATTTATATCATTTGTCAATAAAAGAGCATATTCCTTTTACTTTTAAAGAGGAAAAAACCATAATGATATGTAACCTAAAAATACCTAATATGCAAATGGATATTTTTTTCATTATCTCCTCCTGTCCATCAAAGTTAGAAAACCTCAAAAAGTCATTTGAGCATGAGATTTTGTTTCATTTACAGCAGTGCTATGCTGACAGTGGTGAAAATACTGATAATGAGAAATAATTGATCTATTTATTATTTTTCACATCACAAAGTATATCTATATTAACCAGCAGATTTGGACCTTTTTGCTACTTGAAAACTCAGTTTTAGAGTCTTACAATGTTGAATTATGGTCCCATCAGTTTATTTCAAATTCCAAGTATTTCTAGGCAGGGTCCTGTCAATGGACATGCCTCTTATCATCATCCATGTCAATAAATTAAGTATATACTTCTCACATTTACTCTTTTCCTAGTATTTTTCCTTCTCTCTCTTACATTACCTATATTATATAATTATCATGGTAGTCTTTTACAAATAGACTATCTTTCCTCTTAGGTGATAGCAATATTTCAGAGTATTTAAATTTTACTAATAAATCACAATTTGGTCACAGGGAAAAAAGTCATAATATTGTATTCTCAGCACAGATCTATTGAGATATGATAGAGATGCAGTTTTGATTTAGAGCTTATATAGACATAATAACAGTTTCAAAGGGAGTGAAATAACAGTTTCAAACTGAGACAAGTTTTCATTTTTCACACTGTGACTATGCTTTCTGAAAGGGTGAGCAGCTCCTCCTCCACTTCAGATTCCTTTAAACAGGGGTGTTAAACCTCTGTGTTATTGATATTATGGGCTTAATAATTATGAGAGGGCTTCTCTTGACATTATTAGATGTTGACTAGCACTCCAGGCCACTGGTCACTAGAAGACAGTAATATTTGCCCAGTTTGGAAAATCAAAAATATTCCTAGACACTGCAAAATGTCCCTAGAGGGAAAAGTCATCCTTAGTTGAAAACAACTGCTTTAAAACAAATCTAAATAAAATACATCATATTTTCAGGTTGAATTTTCTTTTATATTTCCCAAAGGAGCTGGCTGGATTTTAATGCAATGATCTATAAAGCCATCCTTGCAAATCATATTAAACAAATGAAGTAGAGATTCTAACTCATCAGTGTAATAACAAATTTTCCCAATACTATGGGTGTGTTTATTCTTTATACTAAATTTAAAAGGAGTTATTTTGAAAACGATATAGCCTACATCGTCATTGCCATATTGGAAAGAGTACTAAAGTCAATTGAATGATGCATGCTTCTTAGATACCAAAATGGGTTCAGGAAGGGGTGACTGTCTTTAAAGCTGAATATTTATTCACTTATCACACATATTCACATAATCATGTCTTCTCACACGGTGTCTACTTAATAATACCACTATGTGAACAAAGAAGAAATATAAACAGCTGCAGAAAAGATTAAGCATAACTATATGTACTGGATTATTTTTCACTGTCTCCTTCCACAGATTCTGAGATCTTTGATGATTGTAATTGTAATTACCCTCAAAGGGTGAAGCAAGCACACTAGTGCTCTTGAGTAGTAGATGAATTAGCTGATTATTTGGATGGATTCAGTTCAACTGGTTGACCTACAAAATGTACTTGGACACATTTTTAGTGAAGGTTGAATTACATACATCTTTTCAGGAGTTATACCCTCTACTTTATAAAAATCGTTTTAAGATTAGCTTGTATGTAATATTCCCCTGATGCCTGTAATCCCAGCACTCAGGAGGCTGAGGCAGAAGGATTGCTGACAGTTTGAGGCCAGCCTCGGCTGTATGATATTCTAATATATTTGAGTCCTTCTTGCCCCAGCTGTTGGCCCATAGATTCTCTCACTGGTGATGCAGCAGCCATGTGCCTCCACTGACCAGAAGAATATAAGCAGAAATTAAAGAGTACATCCAGAAGTAGGAAACGGAGGAGGCCCTGAAGGAGCAGGAAGAGTGCACTGGGGACAGCTCATCAGAGAGTTCTATGTCTGACATTTTGGAAGATGAGGCCCAGGACATGGAGTTGTAGTAGAAAAAGCACCTGCTTTTCAGAAAGACTACCATTTCCTAACCATGAGAAGCAGACTATAATATTCATATTTAAGCAAAGCAATTTTTATTACTAAACAAGTTTTTATCCAAAATAGCACTGATATATAAATATATATATAATCACCCTTTACAAAATATTCTCCTATGTTTCATCACTAAAGATATATTTATTTTAAAAATCCACAAAAGCAAGTATTACCATGGGAAATGCAGGAAAATACGGGACAGATGATTATGGATGTAACACTTTTTCCTCACATTACTCACTGATGGAAACTTTTTTAAAAAATGAGAATAGTTGTTTTAACTTCAGACAAATAGACTTAGCTTTCTCAACAAGTAAAGTTTGATTAATGAAAATTCAATTTACCTTTAAATAATCAATTACTTTGAAAGTTCTTCTATTTATATTTTTACATTGTTTGTTTTGTTGTTTCATTTTCTCCCTTCTAAACTAGGAGTAAAAATTGAGTCATGCTTAAAATATCAATGAAAGTATCATTTTTGTCTCTTGATATTTATTCCATAGCTATTTTTTGTATTATAGTTATCATTTTGGAGGAGAGAAAAGTTGTTTAATAAGAATGATAATAGCTTTGCTTTCACGATGTTTATATCAAGGAGGATCTAGAGTAAGATTTAATAAAAGCTGGGATTTCTGGGATTTCTGAAAGAAGATCATGGAGTTCTGTCAAAAAGGAGATGCCCTTAATATCTTATAATTGTGTAGCATCTAGAAATGACTCTGGATTGCAATCTGAAATGAAAAAATAAAAGGATTTCAGTATGCAAATATGAAAAGCTGCTAGCATGTACATTTTTGAGTCACTCTTGTTATTATAGTCCTTCCACTTGAAAGTGAATTATTTCAGAAAAATATTGCAATCAAGACATAAAATATAATAGACAATCAATATGCAGAATGCCAGCAAAACATCATATAAACTATGCACTTTTCCTTGTTAAAGTCTTATGTGAGCCATGAATTATGCAAAACAAGCAAGAGATCCTATTAAAAAGGTGATACATCTTCAGGATCCTAAGACATGAAAGACCATTTGAGCTTCCCTCTCAAGGTTATTACAGAGTTATCAGAATTCCTCAGAGTCTGAAAGTTTTAAATGGAAGTAGGATAGTAACGATATATTGCAAATTATATGGTGGTGGAAGAGAAATGCCACAGGAAAGATTTTTTTGATGAAGTAATCAAAATTATTTATTTAATAGACCACTCATTTGTTCAAAATCACAATTTATAAAATAATAGCCTGACTGCCCAGTGATGTCATTGGTTAGAATATGTACTGTACTTTGGGAAAGGTTCATTAACAGAGACAATGTATCACTGAAATAGTATTTATATTTACTTACTCGGTGGGATCAGTGTGGCTTTTAGATGGCTCATCAGTTCTTTTGAAAAATGAATGCCAAATGATTAGGATTATTAGTAATAACACCGCCACTCAAATATAGGTTAGAGACTTGAATTACTGATGAGAAATCACAGAGGAGAGGTTCAAGTGGTCTGTGATGGGGAAGATTATGGATGGAACATTTAAGAGTGCTGTCATGTCTGTAAATCACTCAAAATCTTGGGTTAGATTTAAGAGTCGGGTAATCAGTTGCATTCTTTGCATAATCCTTACCAGTTTATTAGTTTCCTCCTTTACAACTAGTTACTTTAGCAAAATTAAGACTGAAAAATTTTAGTTAGATAAGTCTACAGAAGTGAAAAAAATCAATAATCTCATAATTTGGTTAGCCACTAAAAATAATTAAAACTCTCCCTTAGCACAATTTTAACAACATAATTTTTACTAAGCCATTTTATTTTAATAATTTTATTTTGAGTTGCTGTTAAGTGTCCCCCCAACAAGTATACATGCAAACACACACACTCCTAGAGTTTCAATTTAAACAAATGTTTACTATCTAACACTTCACAAAATAAAGGCTGAACATAAAGGATAATAGTAAATATGATGCTGCTGTTTCAAACTGTTAGTAATATTGGACTTGTTGTTGAAACACTTGTTGCAACATACGGGGGGAACACATACATTTATATACTATTTACATAAGCAGGGAGAACCTTCATGTTCTACATTACATTAGAGTTCTGAGATTATTGTATTCATTGTCCTAGGCTAAGTTTAACATTTTCACTGTTAAGATTTAACAATCTGGAGGCTTATTGACCTTGTGAGTCAGTGCTGCTACTGATTATGGCACAGCACTTGAACTCATAGCTAACTCTGATCTCAGGTAAGTATCTAAGTCTATCTGAACCTTATAGTTGCTTTCTTGAAAGAGGATCTAGGGGCAGACGTAGGCTGGGGTGGGGAAAATGAAGTAAAAATAATTAAGATGTGCTATGTATATGTGGTAATTCTCAAAGATAAATGTAATTATTAGATATAACAAAGATACTAATAAACAAAAAAAGAAAAAAGTTCTAAAACAAGAATAGTGTAGTGTGTCATGACTGTGATAAATGGATTGTTAAAATATGTATTATGCTTATGCTGTATTCTACTTCATATCTCATGTAGGGGAGCATCTATTGTAAGCTAAATTTTCTAGTTTCTAGGTCAAATAAGCTATTTACCAATGGTAAGCAAAGATGAAGGATTGTTAGTCTAAGGGAAAAGAGAAGGCAAATTATATCAGTAGCTTCTCTTTATTTGTGTGCCAGGCCTGTCATAACAAATTATCACAGGTCGAGTAAAAAACCAGTTAACTTTCTGAATTACGGAAGCTGGAAATACAAGATCAAAGTGTCAGGAGGTCTCGAGCTGCAAAGGTCCAAGCCCTGGTTCTGTGGGTTGTCAGTATGCTATTTTGTCCTTCTTAGAATGGCACCAGTCAGATTGGCTTGGGACCTGCCCACGCGAACTTATTTTGTCATAATTATACTGTCAAAGGCCCTCTCTCCAAATACAGTCCCGTTCAGAGGTATGGGGTCTTAGGGTTTCAGCATATGAATTTTGAGGGACACACCTAAACACTCTGTCTTTGGCAGCTTCTATAACAAACATATATTTTCCATCTCTGGGTGGATGGGGCTGAAACTACCTAGGGATCCTGTCTCTGGCTACTGCTGCTATTCCAGTTTCTGTTAGGAGACTTGGGCCCTGGTCTCTGGCAGTCCCTGCTCTTTTCATTTTGGTCTTCACTCAAAAATTAATGCAACTTTTGCTATTTCTAATTGGAATCACTAACCTTTCCTCATTTATTCAGATTTGTAACCAATTCCTTGGATTAAATTCTCAATTTGAAATAAAGAATTAACTATTTCTTGTAAAAGAAAGAGTAAACGAATGAATTTATGAAAGTAAAAAAGAAAGAGTAAAAAATGAATTTATGCTTGCAAAACCAGGAGAACAAAGCATACTAAGTATGTTTTATAAATATTTTTTTTTGAATGCTCTCTGAAAAACTTCTTCACTTCAAAGGAAATTAATGACAATTTCAAAGTTGCTTTATTAAAGCTTTTTGTCATTTCTCTTCTTTTCAGTAAATCAACTTTCCTGATATGTGACATTTTGGAGTAAAATCTGGGAATTTTAGTAAATTCTTGGAACATATTTCATTTTCTAAAATGTGAGGCAAGAAAACTCTTCTATACCCTATTGCATTGGTTAAGTTTTACTCGAGGAATATATATGGATTTATTAGGTGGGCTTATGCTATCAGAGTTGGGCAAGTCTACAGTGCTACAGTGCTATCTGAGTGCTGAAGGGCCAGAGGATCTAGTAGTCGCTCAGTCTAAGAATCTGTAGATGCCGAGCAACAGGCATCAGGGATGCAGCACCAGACCAAGGCTGGAAACTCCAGAGTTGCTGGGGTATATCTCTGTTGAATGGCAGAAAAAACTGGAGTCTAATGTCCATAGGCAATGAGAATAGCAAAAGACACACCTGATCAAACAATGGAGCTTTTAAAAAGGTGTGCTGACTTCCTTTTTCTTTCTCTTTTATTTCATCCAGGCTAAAATCCTATTAGTTGATACCGCTGGATTGGGTATTCCCTCCTGTTTGTTGGCCCTTGTGCCAATTATCTCAAAAACACCCCACAGGTGCAAAGAAGTACTTTACTAATCAGCTAGGTGGTTTGTAATTTAGTCAAGGGCCAGGGATTTAACTTAGTGGTGCTGTTGCCTGCCTCGAAAGCTCAAAGTCTTGAGTTGGATCCCCGGTACAAAAAATAAAATTAGTCAAGTTGCTGTATCAGGATTAATAGTCACAATCCACCCCATGTCTATCAACTTGACAACCAGACATTTCTCCTTAAACCATACTTAACTGCCAGATAATGACAATAAGACATTCATGATTCTACCTAATATAGGACAACTATTCTGCATATAATCAAAAATACACTTTTTTTTCCCAGAATACAACTCTAATTTTTCTTTGAGTGATGTGTTCTTCTAATTTTATATAACTTATGATGTAGGTTTAATATTAAGTACTGATATTAAGTCAGTCAATATTATGTTACACGGTATAAGAATGCAAAGAGAAAAGATATTCGTTCAAAATATACATTCATATTCATAAGCATATTAACAAAGTAGGAAAGAAATACTCATGACATTTACAATTGCCCTTTCTGTAAATGATTAAGTGGTTGTAGCTGGTATTTATGACTTTTAAATTTTACTTTCTCTTCTGTATTCCCTTGGAGATTAGCAAGCACCTCAGTGGGTCTTAGTCCTTTATCTGGTTGGGTGAACCATATACTTTCCTTCCTGATGGGTCTGGGACATTTGTGAACTTGTGTGGATTGGGTTATTGTAGTCTCCCATTGACCTTAATATCAGGGCATGATGATACCTACTAGGAAATGTCCCAAATGAGCTCTTGTACTCCATACATACTCTCCCTTATTGCCACTGTGGAATAGTTGCCTAATTTCTCCTCAGCAGTCTTGAACAATCATCCCTACCAACACTGTAGCTGCCTTTTTAACCTGTTGATGGAGAGGCATGAGGAATTCAAAATAGCCAGGGAAAAGTCTTAGCTGCTAGAAAAATATAATAATATTGTGCCTCCTCATAGAAGACTTCGCCTCTCTGGTACTAACAATTCTAGACCAGCAGAGCATACGTTTACAAGAACTGGAAGTAAAAGTTTGCCAGTAGGTCACTAGTGGTAATGGTAGGTGGTTCAATTTCCATTTTACCTGTTGATTTCTGGTCCCATGAATCCTGGCTATAAAAGAAACAATACCACATATCAAATGTTGTTTCAGAACATGTACGAAAGGCCATTGTACTATTCTGCTAATCCAGTTGCTTCTTAATGAGGGCAAATATGATAGGATAGTGAATTCCATGAACGTGAGTCCACTGTCATATTTCTTTGGCCATGAATTGTGTTTCTTGATCCAAAATAATGATGTGTGTAATATCATGATTGTCAATAAGGCATTATGTAAGTTCATGGATAGTAGTTTTGACAAAAGTGTTACATGCAAGGAAAACAAATCTGTACCAGCAATAATTGTCTATGATAGTTAGAACAATGTGCTGCCCTTTCCATTATGGTCATGGTCTAATAACAATCAAAGTGCCACCACATTGCAGGCTGATTACTTTGGGGAATAGTGCCATATCATGTACTCAGTGTTGGTCTCTGCTGCTGGTAGAGTGAGCACTCAGCAGTGGCTCTGACCAGGTTATCCTTGGGAAGTAGAAGTCCATGTTACTGAGCCAATTGGTAACCTACATCCCTGCAACCACAATCCACTGGGCAATGACAGGTGACTGTGGAAAGATGTTGACTATTATCCACAGAATGGGTCATCCTATCCATTTGATTATTACAGTTTTCTTCTCTTGAAGTCACCTTTTGGTGAGTAATTATGTGAAACACAAAAAAATGATAACATCTTTCTCCCATGTAGAAATCTCTATGCATATAATTCTCCCCTAAATGTCTTTGTTACATATTTTCTAGTTGTGTTCCTTCTGTTTCAATGACCATTCTGCCAGATCTTTGGTTACAGCCCATGAATTGATATATTACCATACATCTGTCTATTCTGTCTATTCTATTTGTTTTCCTAGAAAAATGTTTGACCAGGTGCACTGCCCAGAGTTCTGCCAGTTGTGAAGATTTCTCTTTACCATTGTCCTTCAGGGATGCCCTGGAAAGCAGCTGCAGAGCTATAGCAATCAATTTTCAGATGGTGCCTGTGTAATACACAGAACCATTGTAAACCAGGTCCTGGTCTTCTGTCTTACCTCTGTCAATTGATTCCAAGAAGCCATAGGTGCATATTAGGGGACAGAAGGCCCAAAAGCAGGAAAAGAAACCATGGTCATTTAGGTCACCTCAGCATATAACTTATTTGTGCCATCAGGACATGCTCAGCCCTGAATATATATAGATAATTTCCATTTGACCATGGATTATTGCTATGCCTGCTTGATGTTATGACTCACCAGTCAGATAATACCCAATTCATGGTGGTCAGTTGGGCAGTTCAGGTCACATGGTAACTTGGTTTCCCCTGGTCAAGTGATCAGTTTCCACTAAGGCAAGTAGCATGCCAGGAATTATTCCTCAAAGGAGAGGGAAGCTGTCTGCAGGACTTTATTCCAAATCCTGAGGGCCTCCACTGTGTTTCACCTAAGGAGGTTGCCAGAGGCTCCAGCAGCCCTATCTGCAGCTGACACACCCAGTGTAACTGGATCTGCTGAATTGTATGGCACAATTGGCAGAGAAACTGTAGGGGACAGGGGAAGGGGACGTTACCAGAACCTCTGCAGTGAGTCCTGGTCTCCTGCGAGCCACGGCAGCACACGGCGAATTACAGGAAAGGTAGAAAAATGAGACTGAGAAGAAGCTGAGCTTTGGGTCTGATCAGTGCTGCTCTGG
>NW_004624745.1:9192031-9223615 GCF_000247695.1 Heterocephalus glaber | reverse complement strand
TTATTTCATTTTTCTCAGATCCTCTTTTGTTGCCAGTTCAGAGACCAGGTGGTTGAGTATCAGATTGTTCCATCTCGTTTCCCTTTGGGGTTCCTGTAGGTGATCCAGAAGTCTACTTTTGAGGCTTTTTTGTGTGTCTTCTCATTTCCACAGCGGGGAGGGGTGTGCTTCTGGAGCCCATGCGGCTCAGCTTCACTGCCCTAGGAGCCTGGGATGGAGGGGGGAAGCTTCCTTCTGGGTGCTGGGACCAGATGAGCTTCACTCTGGGGCTCTTTTTTTATATTCCTGCTAACTTTTCTGTTTAAATTTTTTTCTGTAAATCTGTGTTTTGGTTTCAATTTCCATTATTACTAAAAGCAAATATCCACACTAGCTGGTGACACTAGGCAAAGGCTTCCATCTGACCTTTCCCACCACAAAAGCCCTCACTCCACAGAGTATGGAATTGAATATCAGGTATCTCCAGCTCATTTATGGTGGATCATCTTTTGATCCAGATTTCAGCCAATAAATGGAATCAACTTAGTTTTTTTTTTCCTTTACAATCTGCAACATTAATTCTAGAATCCCTAGGGGATTTAAGGGGCCATATCAAAAATTCAGACAGATACAGCTTTATGTTCCTTTTGCAATGATCCCACAGCCTTAAAATCCACTCCCATACCTATTCTCCAGATCACTGCTTGTAAAAATTAGAAAACTCAAGAAGTTCTCCAGGAGTGTAGCATACCTACTTGTGGCTCATACTGTTACCAGCTTTGTAGGTCCTAAAGAAATCTCTTCCAGGTTTGTGGTGCTCTGAACAAAGAATTGGACAGGACATGTGGAAAAATAAAGAGGATTTACATTTACTAAAGGTACAAAATAAATATGCTTTGAATAGTGAGCGCAGGCTGGTGAAAGGCTCACAGGATACTCTGCAGGGTGAGAGAAGCCAGTGAGCAGACTCACAGTAGCCATGAGGATAATGCTGAGAGTCTCCCATCCCTAGATTGCTTCTCTCTCATGTCAATAAGAGAATATTTGAGATAGTTAACCTATCAGAAACTCACTTGGACTAATGTCAAATTTAAGCTGTCCTATCAAAGGCCCATTTATATTTGTGCAAGATGTAGATGAAAAAATAAAACATAGCACTTTCTAATTGGCCCAGCCAGTCTCATGTAAAGGGTTTGGGAACTCGCATGGTCATTGAGGATTCTGTGTCTGTAATTGTGTTCTGGGTCTTCCATGATTGACGGGTCACACCCACTTGCCCTGACGTACTCTCCTATCTCAATGCTGTGTACTTAATCTTTAGGAACTTTCTGAGATTTGACTTTTGTTATAGGTTTAGAAGCAAAAGTGGATGGTGAGTGTGACTGCTGAGAAGCATCAGCATTGTCTTGCTTGGTAACTGAACCAGTGAAGGCCATTACTGTTTCCACAGGCAATGCAGGTTTAGTTTCCTCAGACACATTTGGAGAGCCCAACACCGCAAGCATTGAGGTTGATGATGCCTCTGTCAATGGGCCGGTGGGGGAGATGTCTTCCTCTGGGAAATAATCCCATTAGAATTCAGGAGTTCAACGTCCCAGGTTCCTCATCAGGTTCCTTCCAAAGATCTCCATCCCAACTTACAGGACCCATTTTGTTCTTTTCTGATCATTGCCCACACTTTAACTGTAGACACCCTTCAAGCCTGAAAGTTACACTTGTGCTGTAATTCATCCATTTGCATGATAACAGCTTGTGTTTGGTTTTTCACAACTTCAGCCTCAGGCTATCAGAGAGAAAATTCTCCTTGAGGACACACTTTAAAAGCCTTAAGTTTGTTTTTACATGTCTGGAATTGGAAAATAGTGTATGTGAGCTCATTCTTTTCTTTTATTAGTTTGTCCACAGATGCAAAGAGGAAACAGCCAAAATCATATTTCTTAGTCTTCTAAAATATGTTAAAGTATTCCATATAGAGTCACTAAAAGCCTTACATCTCAAAAGTAGTGAATTGAGAGTATTGAATAAATCTATATTGCATATTTCCGAAAACAATTCAAACCATGTAAAATCAGTACTCTACTTTATTAGAGGAAAAGATTATGGAAGCTTTACATCCCACCAAACTGGAGCTCCAACTCCAAGAACCACTACACCAATTAGAGAAATTCATCCTTACCATACTGTTTCTCTAGAACCATTATATGTATCATACAGGAACAAAGGCAGGGGAGTCCACAGTGGCCATTCATATGCTGAACATCTGATGAACTGAATAACTACTTAGTCCATGAAGCAGGGAGCTGGAGATTCAGAGGATTCAAGTATACTGTGTGAGTCCAGACCAAGACCTGAAAACTCCCTGAAGATTTGGTGGTGTGAGTTTGTTTTGAAAGACTGAAGAAAGTGGAGTATGATGTCCACAGGTATGGCAGCAGCAAAAGATGTACCTACTCAAGCAGAATGAAGCTTTTCAAAAGACGCACCACCAATTTCCTGTTTCTTCCCCTTTTATACCATCCAGGCCACAGCACTATTGGTTGGTGCCATTCACGGTTGGGCTGGTCTTTGCCCCTCACCTTACTGATCTGGGTGCCAACCAACTGTGCAAACACCACACAGACACACTCAGAAGTGTGCTTTACTAGTCTGCTGTGCTTTTTCTAATCCAATCTAGACAATTTATAAACATTACTGGTCATACTGGTTACAGCCACAATTTGTCCGTTTCTGAAAGTATTTTTCTTATTTGACAGTGATGAGTGGGTTAACATGGGAAAGACAATTTCATTTTCTTAAAATTTCTGTTCTAATGCTGACTATGTTCTTCAGTAACTGTAGTAGTCATCATTTTCTCATCTATAGTTTAAGAAGAGATAGATAAAACTAAAGTTTGGTTAAAATTCAATCTTCCACATTTTTCAGGGATTTTTTTTTTTTGAGGATGATTTTCATTAGACTGAAATGTTGATTTTCTGGTGGGTTCTGTTCTGTCCCCTGATTTCCTCATTCCATAAGGCTTTATATGTAAGACTTCACCTACACCCACACCCTTATTTATTACTAATATTTTTAAAAGTTACAAATACTTATAGCTCCACTAGGTCTTTTTCTTAGTCTCTGGTTGATGTCAGTATAATTAACTGCAGTAGAATATTTCCTTATGGAAAATTTGCAGGCAAATCAAAATATTAAATATATGGACTTGAACCCAACTTATTTTCCCCACACCTGTCCTTTTGAATGCTTCACCAGAAAAAAAGTCTAAATACAAAATATTTTTTAATACTTTTCCAATGCAGCTACTTATTGATATACATAGTTCAATAAATATACAAAATCTCCTCTCCCTACATTACTACTAAAACTTTTCCACATAGTATTAGAATTTTCTATTTAGTTATTTGTTTATGTCCATCTCTCCTCCATGTCCCTTGCTTTTCCTATCTTTTTCACAGAACACTTCATTCTTACCCAAACTATGTGTCCTTCAGATGTGGAGTATTCTACAAATGCAAATATGAGTAGTAGTCGTCTACTTAAATAGTGATGCTATTAGCTCTGCAATGAATACAAAATAAATTTATGTTCTTACTATGGCTACAAGTGTCAGTATGTCTACACAGTTACAAAGATTAGTTCATAATTTTATATATTCAGTTTTGCTTCCTGATTATACAAGCAGAGTTAGCTTAGAAATAAATAAATATAGCATAAGATCTGCTTTCAGCTACTTCACTCCTATTTTTTCTCTCTTTGAAGTCTTCCAGCACTTTTTTCTTGCCCTAATAATTCAGATGAGATCTTTGCTTTGTTTCTGTGTTTTAAAAAATTCATTTTACTTAAATCCACTGTTAAGAAGCTTCTTTGATTGTCCAACCTATATAAAATTTAAAGATTAAAATAGGGGCACAAAAGACTTGCATACACAACCTCTGTATAACCTCTTTCTTTCTTCTTGTGTTACAAAGCCTGGGAAACTAAATTTCAGCTTGTACATGCCTTAGTGAATTGGATTATATATATTAATGAATTTCTTCTAATCAGGTACAATTTCAGGACATGCGAATATGAAGCTGATTGCCAGGTTTGGCGGGGGGGTCTCAGTCACGGTCCAGATATAGTTCTGTAGTCCTCTAGGTCATGCTCCCATGACCTCGGTCCTCCATCTAGGCCCACATTCTAACGTTCAGTCAGACATGAACTCATCACTGGGCCCTCACACTCCAACTCCCTCTCCATGATTCTTTTAATCCAGTCAGTTGGTGATCAAGATTCACAAGCATAGAAACCTATAAGGGAAGCCAAATTATAACTACAGTTTTCTTGGCCAGCATGAAATAGTAATTTAAAAATTTGAGAAACTTGGCTGGGGATTTAGCTCAGTGGTTCTGGAATCTGCCTCGCAAGTGCAAGGTCCTGAGTTCGGTCCCCAGTACCAAAAAAAAAAAATTTGAAAAACTGAAATGTGTAATGGTTTCCATTTCCATGAGGCATATATTGTTGAATATGGGAGAAGAATCTTATACTTTTTTTTTTTACTTGAACTTTTTGCACAATTCTCAATTATGTAAATAGACTTAGTCATAGAAATAGAACAATTAAGAACAAACTGAATAAAATTAGCATTCTTTTCAATAGCTCTTTCTTGAAAATATCTACCTTTGTTTCTATGAACCCTCTTTTCCGTTCACCCAATTCTCATCTGAGTAACCCTTTTCTTCCTTAGATATGATATTTATATCCAGTAAGTTGCTTATATCACCAGACTTTCAGACCTTTGTTTATTTGTTTATCACTTAAATGCCCATACTGTTCACCTTACTTCAGATTTCTTAGGAAAACTCTCAGTGTAAATTTCCTTATCTCAATTCATGCACTTACTGCCCTTAATTCTAATCATCCCTTACATGTCACCGTAATTAGGATGGAAACTGTCACATTTATCTTTGTGCCCTCAGTTCTTAGCATAGTGCAGAAAGTTCCAAAAGTATTTTGAATGAAATAGTGATATATTGTGAGGAATTTGTCTAATTGCAAAATACATAGTGATATAAAATATTAATGTTGTGAAGTTTGTTGTTCAAAATATACTTTCCTGATTTAAAAATAATTTAAAATCTTTGCCAAAAAGAAAATTATTTCTAAAAGTTTTATGTTCTTTATTTTCATGCATTTTCATAGTGCTAGCTCCTAAGAACTCTAAAATAAATTATCATTTTGAGCTCTGAGATAAGAGGAAAAAGATAAATGCATATTATTTCAGCACTTCACACTACAAAATTGCTCCTAAAATGCATTTTAAAAAACGTGAACACTCAGTTCCCTTATTTGGCATATCTAAAGATGAAAAACCAAAGAAAATATAAGACTAATTTAAAATATCTCTACAGGGGTGATAATTTATTTCCACTATTGTATCATAAATATGCCATGGTGATCTTATTAACTGATTCAATCTAATTAGTGTCAAAGGCAAGGTGCATGTCCTGAATGAATGATTTCATTCAACAATAACCATTAGAGCCAAGATGTACATAATGAGACACATTTTTCAAAGAAGTATTTTCACAGAGAGGATTCTGGAAAGGTTTTATGGGATCCCAGTTTAGTTTACTTCCATAAATATTTTTTGAATATTTATCATTTACATAATTTACTAAGTTCTAATCAGGCAAAAGTGAATTAAAGGCAAAGCCATCCAAGAGTTTAAAGCTGGAGAATTAGATGTTGAAAAAGAAAATTCTAATTACTGTGATGATGTGCTGAATAAACTTTTAAAGGGCCTTAGTGAGGAAAAGATGGTATCTAGCTCTACCTTGAGGATTAGAGTTGACCAGAGATATGTAAGCTTCCTGGCTAAGGTTGCATCTGAGCTAAATAAAAAAGAATTAGAAATCTGAAGTCAAGAGAATGAGAGGAACAGTCTTTTATTTATTTCTTTTTATTTTTAAGTCAAGAGATTAACAAATTTTAGATACCTGAAAGTATTGTTGTGTCTAGAAACTAAAGTTAGCTTACTAAAGTGGGATTATAAACTTTCAGGTGGGAGCAAGTGGCAGATTATATTAATTTTTAATAACAGAAAACATTCGGGCTATGGAAGCCCTTAATTCTGCAAGGATTAGGAGTAAGTTTTGCAAGCTGCCCCAGATGTCCTTGAAAATAGTGTATTTTGTGCAAAGGACATGAACTATAAATGTCATTGCCTTATAAGTCAAGCAAGTATTTATCTATGGGTAGAAATTGAAGGGCCTGATTAAAGGAAAGCAGAATCCATGTCTTGAAAATCAATGGACTGATCAGTGAACTCATGAAAGCATCTATAAATGAGTAAACTTGAAACATTTACTAATTAGGAAAATCTGGAGCTGGGCATATAGCTAATTGATAGATTGGCTTGGCTAGCATACATGAGTCAAAGCCCTGGGTTTTATTCCCAGGACCACAATAATAAAATAAACAAACATAAAATTGAAAACCATCTCATATAGTACCACTAAAACTTCCTGATTTCCTCATCTCTCATCTTTCACATCTCTTGGCTCCTGAGAGGATTCACATAGCAGAAAAAGAGAAAGAGATTGGGAGTGATATCTGAGTCAAATGACCAGACATATTTCTAGGAAGCTGGTAGCTCATTATAGTCAGTCTTAGCTAAAAAACAAAGGAGAGAATCTCATCATTAAATGAGAATTGTAATGTTGATTAATATATTGGATGTTTTAAATTACTATATTCACATTGAGTTTTCACTGTAAAATGATTGTTAGACTTGCTGTCATTTGGCAGTGACAAGAAATGCCATGGAACCATTTAATATTTCAAGCATGGTAAAAGGTGGAGTGTTTATATTGAGAAAGTCAAGAAAGTAAAAGATAAAAAAGTGAAATTTATGATTTTACCTCATGAATGGCCCAAATTAAATGTACTTTTTGCTCAGAACTTAATAAAAATTTGCAGAATTAATGAGCTTTTATTTTGTTTCACTTCCTATTAAGCTGTATGATATAAAAAAACTGATGAAAATGGCATTGAGTAGTAAAGCAAGAAATTCAGTTAGATCTCATTGTCTATTTCCAATCCTAATTCCATAATATCCTTTAGCAAATTTGTTTGCTTGGAAATCATCCTTTAGATATTGTCCAGCAGTTATTTTTATTAGTATATGTTTAAGATCTATCACAATTACAAGTAGAGAATTGGTAAATATTCACATTACATTTTAACCATTTTACTTCCCCTCCCAATATTCCTTTTTTCTGAGACAGGATCTCACTGTGTAGTTCAGGCTGGCCTTGGAATCACTATGTAGCCCAGGCTGGCCTCAAACTTGCAACAGTCTTCCTGCCTCAGTTTTCTGAGTGCTGGAACTACTGGCCTGCACCACCGTACCTGGCTCCCCTTCTCAATATTCAAACTAATAACTGTTCTACAGTTTTAACAAATGAAGAGGTATTTGGAGAGATATTTAGCACAAGAAACATAAAATAGATAATTACATATTTTATAAATATAATGATAAAGTATGAACCCTGAGAATATCTATCATATTTAACCCTTTAAAAATAACACTATTTTTGTATGAATAATCTTACAATCAAAATGATTTTCAGGGTATATAAAACTTCAATGCCAGCATAATTTTGAAAACAAAATAAATATCTGTTACTTTAACTTCAAGTTTATATATAACAGATTTCTTTGTTTTCACGAGTTTTTCTGTGTGGCAAGGGGTCTTTTACTAACATGCTTTCCTGTACATTGCTGAATATTTTGCCCAATATCCAATTTAGTCTCTGAGTATGTGGATTCAACCCATGTGGAGTTCATGGTTTTAAATGATTAATTTTTCGTACATGGCAGAATTTCATGAGTGAGCAGAGAATTATACAGAGTTAACACCTTATATTTGCTTCAGGAGAATATGAAAGTATGTGTTCCCTTTACTTATTTATTTAGTTAGTTATTTTGCTTTCAGTGGCATAATTCAATTAGTTTTATTTGGGAGACTTTCTTATCACATCTTAATCACATTGCAGATAAACAGCATAGAATATTTGCTATTAGAATAGAGGTAAACTGTTAAGTAGTTTTATATCATGAATATATTTTATTAAAAATATCTGTGAGGAAAAAATTTGAACTTTGAAAACTGTAATATGGCTGTTATCTGGGGAAAATAGTATGGAACAGATTTTCAGTGGGAGGGAACAACCTGCAGTACCAGAGTGCCAGAAGGTACCTAATAGTTCCAGACAGTGAATTAGACATTAGACACAATTTCTAAAATAAATAAATAAAGATTTAGACATTCATGCTTTAAATTTTCTTATTACATTGGTTTTGAAACAAGTAATTTTTTTTTTCAGTTCACCTACATTGAATCCTTAGGGCTAAAGACACAACTCTCTTCTATATAAAGTTGGAAATTCACATAGACCAGTAAGCCATAAGAATGTAACCATTAAAATAGGGAAAAGGCTGGCATAAAAATTCAAATTAACTGTCTTAAAATGCATAAAATGCATTTTTATCATTGTAAACATAAGAGCTATACTTTTATTAGGAGAATATTAAAGACATTCTATTAACTTTAAATTTTCAATATTTCAGAATATTTATTCATAAGCATCTTAGGAAGAGAGTATAACCTTATAAGTTTGGGAACAATTTTAAATTTTCATTAAGAATTTAGAGCAATATTCTCAGTAAAAACTTACTGTGCTAGTAATAATTTGAGATATTAAAAAATTGAACAAAAGAATCAGAAGAAAGCAGACTTTTGCAATAGATTTAGTGAGCAAGAGTTAGAGTAGGATACAGAGCTTGTTGCCAAGCTGCATAGTATATAAAGGAGAATGAAATTGCAGATAAATATTGTCATATAGAGGGTTAGACAAAACAAATACTTCTCTAGCCAATTTTTAATATATCTTGTGCATATTAAGAAGCAAAATATCTTCCAAAATATCATAAATTATATAATGCTTTATAAATTATATATTATATTTTAAAGTCTTTCCTCCAAGTGCTTTATGAGAGTCTGTGCAATTCTCTTTGACATAGATAAAAATGTAAATACAAGATAGCTGTCATCTAATAAATGCACACATGTTCCACTGGAACTTATAAATTTTAATGCAAACATCTACCAAGGATTACAATTAATAAATAAGTAACATGAACACATACCATATGTGAGGTTGTCTTGTGTTGTCAGTAAATTTGTCATATACTCTACTGACATCCAGAAATTTTCAAGAGAATATATCACTCATTCTCTCTGTTGGTTAAATCATGTCTATTTGGCATTCTGTGATAGAGGTGCATCTGATGATTAAAATAATTAATATTACTTTGTCAAATCTTTTAACACATGTTAAACTTGACTATCATAACAGCTCTTTGAAGTAAGTGTGAAGGAAAAATGACGCTTAGAGAAATTATCTCAAATAATATCAAAAAATTATATACTGTGCTTTCTTTATTTGACCTATCTAGTCGTTCCTGTGTCAGTTAATAAAAATGGTTTACAGAGCCTTTTAGATTGATAGCTTCCTTGCCTGCAGGCTAGACTTCCAAGACTGTTATCATTGCTGCAGTGGCCAGAGTTCTGTGTTGCCTTCACATTGCTCTCACCTAGTGGCCACCAGGTCCGGTCAAGTTCCTTCCAGTGTAGAATCAAGTAAAATGTGTATCCCATCAGCTATTACACAGCTTACAGAATGTGACTCAATGTGAGGTCAAAAAAGACCCTTTGGCATTGTGTTGTTCCACTGTATCACTCTGAGATGAAACCCAGCCACTATGTCCAAATTCACTCCAACACCCCTATGGCTAGAGTGTCACAAGAAGCTGAGGGCTCCTATCAAGACTCAGATTGATTAACCATTTCTGGAAGTGACCCCATCATTTGATGTGATCCTCCAGTCACAGGAAACTCTCAGATGACTGAAACAGCAGCCATTATCTTGAAAACAACCTTGAGAGAAAGGCAGAGTGGATGCCACTCTAGAATGCCTTACCCACAAAAATGGCAGGACATAATACATGTTTGATATTTTATGTAACTAAGTTTTAATAATACTTTGTAGGGCTGGATTAGCAATATGACTGAGTCATTGGCTGTTTAGTAATAAACTTTTCATATACTCTCCATAGTGGCATATTTTATTCTTTAAAATTGCATTTCTATTTCAGATACTTGAAAATGTTTGATTTACAAATATAAAAGAACTCTATTTATCTAACACGATGGGATAGTTTTTTCAAATGAAAAATTACTGAAAGCCAATAATGTTATTTTTTAAAAATCCTGGTATTCATTTCCTCAGGAATACTTTTGAGAATCTACCATGTATAGTCAGAGAAAAATCGCATACAAAGTTCCTTTCTTTATGTTGAATAAGCACAGGTAGGGCAGCCTGTATGGCAGATATAACTATCGATGAGTGATGGAAAATTCCACTACAGTGGTAATCAAATCAGCATGGCACCTGATTTTACATATCGTTATTTCTAGTTGTAAATATAAAGCAAGGGTTGTCAATTGTTAAATTCAAAGTCATATTACAGTACCATAGCTGTAGAATGTTAAATCTAAAGTTGTGAAGGACTTGTGATTTTATCCTACTTGAAAATTAACATATCAGCTAGCCACAAAGAATCAGGAAACATGCTGCTATGCTGCATTCATTTTGTTGAGTGCTGATACAGTAGTGATTACCCAGAATATGTACCTTCAGCAGGCTAATGTTGTGCATATGACTCCTTAGTCAGAGAGACAAGGACCATTTGTATCTGTTATACATGTTGGTTTTCTGTACATCAATATGTGGAAGGCAACAGGACAAGAGCCAGATGTTAACCATCTGTGTAGTGGGAATCATCACAGGAAAGAAATTTCACAATTATAAAACCCCGATTTTAGGTAGGACTGCTTTGACTCAGTCTTCTGCCCCTCCAAAGAAAGTAAAGATAATATTTACTCTGTAATACAAGCAAATGCCTCTGGGGATGAAGAGAAAGATGTCTTCACATTTATTATATACAGAATTAAACAAATATCCTCCAAAAAAGGAAAAGACCGTTCTACTGGAATGTCTCCACATACAAAAATTGACTGCAAATGCTGTTGCTCAGACTACTCAGACTATGAAAGAATGCAAGAAATCCGTGGGGAAATCAGTTGCAACAGGAGAAAAGCTAGGAAACTGAATATAAGACATTTTCAGATTTGGTAGTGATTTTAAGGCTCTTCTTCAAAGGGCAGAAGATTATGGAAACACAGGATACAAGTCAGATTTTGGATAAGGAAGATGAATGCAAAATGACTGCTAAAAGTGAACTTTAGCACACAAACAGAGCCTGATCCAACTGGTTCCCCCAGGTGAACAGAAATAAACTTTATTTTTCCCACCTTCAGTTGATTTCAAACTCAAACTATTAAAAATTCAGGAATAACAGATTGAATAGTGTGAAATAAAAGAACATCATTGTCAGCAACAGCAGCAATGAGAATATGTTTTTAAATAGAAGAGACACTGTTTTCCTTAGTTCCGTTTTGCAAATAAGAATACGTGTCTTAAAAGTCTTCCTGGAGAAATTTGCTTCCGGTTCTACAGGCTAAATTTGGATTAGTTGGCCTTTTCTAAATCTGCCACAACTGTGAGCACTATGAAATTACTAGAATTAGCTTAATCAATTAAGGTGAAAATGGATATGACCACCAGAGGGTGCAATGGGAACAGAGCCAGATTTGGAGGATCAAGAAAGTGAGCCTGAAACAGCTAATGACAGGTTCAGAAGGAACTAAATAGTTTAAGGTGGGAGTCAAAAAAGTACTTTAACCAAAAAACAGCATAAGAAAAGGGTAGGCAAATTTAGAGTTGTACAGGAATACAAGGGGATGCAATTTAGATGGAACAGTAATTTCAAGAGTCGGCTTACCGGAAATAAGACCAAAAAAGCAAATAGTATTTAATCACTAAAGTCAAAGACAAGAATATTTGTGTTAAGGGCTCAGGATTTAGCTCAGCTGCACCATGCCTGCTTTGCAAAAGCAAAGTCCTGAGTTTGATCCCCGGTATCACCCCCAAAGAATATTTGTGTTTTCATAAGGTGAATGCTTGTGTACTATGCTCTATACCAATTCTGGTGTAGTTGATTCTATAACTAAATGAAACAAGTATATTTCAAAATTTGGAACTTGTTTCTTAAAATATATTCATGCTTACTACCTGGAAATTGGCTTTATATTTCCTTAATTTGAATGTATCTATCTCTATCTCTCTGTATATCTGCACACTATTTTCAAAATTCATGAAGAGACCAATGTTTCTTGGTAATGAGAGAATGGCATCTATTAATCACAGGATAGAAGTGTTGTAGTGACGGTGCCAGCCGTCACTAGTCGAACAGTACCTGAGAGGAGGGGAGAGGATGAAAGAAGAACACAACCTCTGAGGAAAAGAAAAAGGAGAGAGAGGCTGAGGAGAGACCCCTCTTTCCACTTTATTGCCCTTTATATACCTTTTCCACAACCCCCAAACCCTCCTCTGCACATAATTCGGCGACTAATTATTTTCCAGGGAAAAGGTCAAATGTATCCTTACAACTCAGGGAATAACGTTCCCTTGCACTGCAGACATTCGAACTCTTTCTATTTAACCACTCTCGTTACAAGTAACCATCCTTGTTTTTGTGCCAGCTGCATATCCAGGATTCATTATGTTCTCAAGAGACTCGGAGGTCTCTCAAGGTTATTTCAACCTTTCACTCTCCACATTGTAGACTTTCAACAAATCTGTAACTTGATAGTTAAAATATCCTTTTTTACTTCTGATTTTGGGAGGAGGCCACAACACCATAGGCTATGGAATACAGAAGGAAGGAAAAGGAGTTAGTTTTCTAGTTTCAGGGGAAATTTTTATCCACACAGATTTGCTAAGTAGATAACTTAGTATTGAGTAATTACGTTAACCCCCAGGAAAGAGAAGCTTAATTTGAATTTTTAATTGTTCAAGTGAAACAAGATGAATTTACTTTCCTGATTTTTTTAACCCTCTGCTCACTAGGGTAGTAGGCAAGTTAAGTATTCAAGATACATAGGCCAAATAGGAGCAAATATTACACTTTAGAACTGGGTCATTGGAATCTAATATTAGGCAGATTAGAAGGTAGAGCATAAAACAGACACAGAACTTTAAATGAATCACTGTCATAATGTCATCACCTCTTCCTTTTTCATTTTATATCAGTGATGAATGTCAGGGAGTGCTGGGGGCTAAAAGTCAGAAAGACATTATAATAAAACTAAGTTGTAACTACAAAGTAGAGATGCCTTGGGAACAGCCTAGAACTATGAACTGAAACCTCTACGAACTGTGAGCTGAAATAAACTTTTCCTCCTTTAGCTTGTGAGTGTAGGGTATTTTGTCTCAGTAATGAGAAAAGTAACTAAGACAGTATAAAAAACCTATTCATCAAGGTCCAACGTGTTTCATTCTCTGCAGAGTGGAATAATTCACAGGTGCACAGAAAAACCACTGATAAAAAGATGTTTGAAATTTTTGAAAGCTTTATGAATTTTATTATCTCCAATTTCCCCCTCTTGGGAAGTTCCACTCAATTACCCATTCCTTTATTCTTACCACATATGTTCTCAATTTGCACGGTATCAATTTGCATTTATTTGTAAATTACCATTGGTAAAACATTTCCTAATGTTGTCTGAATATACATTTTTTTTAATCTCCACAACTGGATTGAAATTACATGCCGGACAAGCACTTAATTGACTCTCTGTGCTCCTAAGCTAGGAAAAGTGCTCAATAAAAGTTTATTGAAAATGAAAACTCTTTCTTAAAATCCCTTCTTTTCTACCACACACAGAAAATGTTAAGGAAAAGATTGACTAATTGACTGTACAAACATTTTAACTTTTATGGATTAAAAATTGGTGAATGAGCAAGTTGAAAAATAAAATAGTTGAGAATATACAGAAAGTATTCATGACACACAAAACTTCAGTCATAAGTTGGTGAATTTACTCATTGAGCATAAAATTAATACTCAAATATACAGGGAGGCAGGGGGCATAATCATGCAGCTGGCATAGACAGACAGATTGTACAAAGCATATACAGAACATATAGACACCAGTGCTAATAAAAAGAAGATGTGATTTAACCAAATGTAATTCATGCATTTATCTCTTAAATCCACTCAAATCTAAGGATAGTAATGTTAAATATCATTATATTTGTGGAGGCATCAGAAAGTTTAGCCTTGTAAAAGGGGTCACTGACTATAGAACTCATTGAGAAGTTTCCACTACGCAAATTAAATACTTAAATACATATTCAAATTTGGGATAATAATTTTACATCTAAGACATTTACAAATACAATATTAAATGTATTTGATAATATGAATTTGTTCTATAATCGAAGAAGCACTTACTTTTTGAAAACTTAGCTATAAAAATAGAGCATTTGCTCACACTCCCCTGCTTGGCTCATTGCTTAAATGTAGTATATTACATGTTTGTTTGTTTTGTATTGGTGGGGCTGGGGATTGAACCTAGGGCCTTGTATATTAATGTATTACGTGTAATGGATATGGATTTTATTTCAAAAGGAAAATACCTTCAATCTTATGCAACATAATACTTCATAATATGTCTTTCATTGATTACTTACATTTTATATTTTGTTACCATGTAAAATTATAGCTTAAAGCTCATATTTTTTCCAGTATTATAATTTAACTGAGGGCCTTCACAATGAGTGATGTATCCAATCCTTTATTATTATTTTTTAAATTTTAAGACAGATCTCACTATGTCACTAAGCTTCCCAGGCTCTGTTAAAAAGTACAATTCCCCATCCACCACCCAGAGTGCTGAGATTACAGGGATGGATCACCACACCCAGTTTAGAGACCTCACAGGTATAAATGAGACAAAAAATATATTATTCTAATAAGAAAAAAGTGTATAACATTGTTTATGTTACTTATGGCTCATTCATTTTTTTAGGAAACTACATTTGGATTATTATTTTAAACTCAACCAATTTCAGAAATTAGGTAATTCCAATTTGATTAGGTAATACCACAAATATTTTTATTGGGAGAAAAATATTAGAAGTATTATATAAAGTCAGTCATTGACAGAAACTTCATTCCTTTTCGAACTTCAGCTGAAAAAAGGGTAATAATTGTTTTCTATATGGTAAGTAATGAATCAGCAACAGCTTGGGAATATAAGAGTAGCATATGCAGGTCTCTTCTTGGGTAATTGTTTTTACTGAATTAAAAAAAAATGGTGCTCTTTGCCTATTGTATTTATTTTTGTTTTTCTTGATCTTGCATATTTCCAAAATGGTTTTGTGATATAAACATCTGTTTGTTTTGCTTGTGGTTATAGTAACAAAAAAAAGCTAGCAGAGGTGTGCAGTTTATTGGTTATATTTTCCAAATGTAGGATTAGACAATAATAAAAATATTAATCAAAGTAGCATAATAGAAAACCCTTTAAAAGTTAATGCGCTTCTTCTGCACTAAGATGATCAGGGCCAATGAAGTAGGTTGACTACAAAGTTATTTTAAAGAATCCCATTCCATGGGCCAGGGGTTTAGCTCAGTGGTCTGGCACCTGCCTTGCAAGTGGAAGGTCCCGAGTTCGATCCCTGATACCAAAAAAAAAAAAAAGAACCCCATTCCACTCCCCCGAAAAGTTAGACAGAGCATGTATCTTAGGAAAAGTATCATAGCCATAAAATTTAACTCAAATATTTACAAAAAAGAATACATTTGAAAGTATTTTCTGAAGCAAAACTAAAGGCCTTATAGTCTATTTACTGTTGGTCTTAACCCTACTGAGGCGAACTCTACAATGCCAAGATACACTACAGTACTGTTCAACTTTAGAACCTACTATGATTTCAACAACATCACAGAAGATTTTACTTAAAAGGAGGATGGTGGGAAAACTGACTTCATAAAATTCTAGGAAAGGTTGTCTTCCTCACAATGTGATCAGATCTAGGTTGTTCAGCACATGAAATAGCTCATATCTTCATTTTCAAGAAGCTGAGAACTTGGTTACATTACCACTGTAACTTTGATTATTTGTGATTCTTATCTGACATGGATATGTCAACAAGTTATCCAAATGACTGCCTCAAATTTAGCAAGACTTCCTGCAACTATTGTTTGATGGTGACCCACTTTTCCCATGATAGCTGGAGCTAATGATCCCTGTAGAAACGGGAAATCATGGTGATGCTTGCTCTTTTACTATCAGGTTGAGATCAAATGATCAAGCAACACCCCAAAGGTTAGATTTCATAAAATCCATCCAGAAGTTCAGTTGGCCTAGAATGGGCTTGGCTGACAGGTTCTGCATAGCTAGGTACTGAACTTGGGACTTAGGTTCAGATTTAATTTGTTATTTTAGAATCCAAGGTAACAGGGAGAACCATGAGCCTAAGAGGTGAATGAATCAAGCACCCTAAAGGGCTCTGCAGTTGGCAGATAAGAAGGCTTGCCCCATGAAATCTGAGGTCCAAGCCCAGCCTTGGTAGAGTAAGAAAATATGCCTACTTGTAAGGAGTGGAGGAAAAAATGGATATTTGCTGAGCAAAATTAATCTAAATTATCCTACAGACTATTAAATAAAGTTTTAGTTACAAGGAAGTACCTGGATCAAATATACGGTATGTAAGAATTTGTCAGTGATAGATAAAAAAAGAACAAACCAGTGATCACTTGTGAAATCAAATAACTTCCCTGTCATATATGTTCTAGCATTAAAGAGGACTGTGAATCTAGTGTAACTCTTTCTTCAATCAATCATCACAAAATAACTTCATAGAACTAGAACACGAAAACCTCATCTGTTTGTGAAATGAATATTATATTGTATTATATTGTGGTGGAGAGAAACTCTCTCCAGAGGACTAAACACTTAGAGTCATTTTGTTTTATAAATACAAATGCTCAATGATAACATGATATTGGGCTGGGGATTTAGCTCAGTGGCACTGTGCCTGCCTCACAAGCACAGTGAGTTCGATTCCCTGTACCAAAAAAAAAAAAAAAGCCAATATGATATTACAAGTTCAACAAAATTTCTCCAAAAGAAATGTAAGATTTTTTAATAGGAAAATGTTAATGAATGAAACAAAGTCAATATCACAATTGGAAAACATGAAAGCTTTGTCTGTATAAGTGAGTAGAAACAAACAAAATCAAAAGGCTGTACAACTATTGGTTACACTGAGTGATACTATATAAGAAGCACCACTTGTGTTTTAGATATTATTAATTTATCTTAGAATATAAAGTCAATATATTGAAAATAATAATATAAATAATAGTTATCTTTAATCTTCTATATCTTCCACTTTTCTTATGATGACAGTCTTTAAATTGTGAAGTGATTCCTTTATTCACAAATACAGTAGAATGTTTTCTTTCTGATTATGCCTGGAAAGTAAAGTTATTTTTTCTCCACAAAGGTATATTTATACGTATACATATAGTAACTACCATGACACAATGACTATAAATGATTTTCTTTTGTATGGGTACTGGTGCACAAAGTATACAAGTCATTTTCTGTATGTGACCCAAGCATCAAGTGACTCAATCGTGACTCAATCGCCTTCCAGAAGTACTACCTCTGAACACATGAGACTTTTGATAGACACACTAGATCTAAACCATAACCATACTGAAGACCACACCTGCATGATCCACCTAGGCACACCCACAAACTTCATTATTATCTATTGAATGTTTCTTAATCCAATGATATTGAGATATCATGATTAATAGTCACAGGTAACACTACAAAAATCTTTCAGTATTTTAGACTTCTAGATTCCAAACCATGAGAAAATAAATTTCTGTTATAAGCCACCAAATTATCTATTCTTTGTCATGGTAGCCCCAGTAAATTAATACACCTTCCTTGGCATTTAAAAATATTTATACTGGGTATACAGTGCCGATGTCGGTCAAATTTAGCCCTTGAGACTGTGATTTATGTCCTTAAGCATGATATCATTTCAGTTGAACTTGTATTTAAAACAAATCTGAAATTGCTGCTTGATATCATAAGTGCCAGAATCAAGATTTAGAGTTATTTCAGTATCCAGGAAGCATGAGTTGAAGCCTTCAGCTATCATTTTAATGTGGATAAATGAAGTGTAAAAATGTGCAGACATCAAATGATATTAAAAAATGTAGGAGTGTTTGCAAGTCACAAGTACGAGGATACAAGAACATAAACTAAGAAAAACTGAAACAATATTAGAAAACATAATCAAAAACATTGCAGTCATAGGCTGCATATAAAAATGTACAGTCATATCTCATTTTTAATGACATCTTTTAAGTGAAAACCTGACTATCAGAGGAGAGACTATGCTATTGATTTAAAGGCAACAAGAGCTAGAATGAGTTAACTTATCTGCATTTTACTACAAACCTGGGTGAAAAGTACTTCAGTGGTTTTTAAATAACTCAGCTGTCCTCTGAATCAGTATCATATATATAAAGGAGGATACATTTAGTATGTTTTCTCTAAGATTATTTTAGCATTACATGATTCTCAATTTATTTCTTCAGTTAGTAAATACTTCTTGATTAACTACTATGTTTCAAGAATTGTAATTTCAATAAGGAAGAGGGCAGATAAATTTCATTTCCTCACAGAATTAATTTTAATGTATGAAATGGTAATGATTAAGTAATAAGTAAAAAAGTTAATTCACAGAATTCTCAGTATTATGTAGAGAAGAAAAATGTATGCAACTGTAACGTAGATTAGTGTATGATAATATACTATTATTGCCTTTTGTCACTATTGCTGTGCAGTAGAATACTAGACCTTAGTCACCAGATTTAATCATTGCACAATATAAAGATCACATTGTATCTCATGAATATGTGCAATTATTATTTAATATAATAGACCCCTTTTTCAAAAAAAGGAACTATTCATAGGGGGTTTGGGAGATGAAGTAGCTAGAGGGTAAACAAATAGTCAAGAGTCTATGGGGGTTGTATTGAAATTGGATTGTCTTTCTTCTGCTTTTGCTGCTCAGAATATTTCTGCATTATTTCCCCAGAAACATCCCAGATATAAAGAAGCAATAGTGAGAATACAAAAAAAAATCCAGATAATAGTTTATCTTCTAAAATTTTATTTTAATTTTAACTAAAGTATGATTTCATAACAATTCCAAAGACTAATTTGCACATTTGATTCAAGGTCTTCAAAACACTTTCTTCATCTTGAAAAGAGTTGCACACCTGAAATGTACCAATAAATAAAGTTAATTAAAAAAAGAAATTTGAAATTATTTTGAGATGCAAAAACATAATTTTTAATGAAGACTGCTGAGATTTATTCTTAGTTCTATCACTCATTGCCCGGGAGGCCATTTCTTATTTTCTCATCAGCTCAGCAGCTCATTTATAAGTGGATATAATATTTTAAATAGACTCAAAAGACATGCTAAAATTAATTCATTTTTACATGGTACATTGAAGTTTTGCTTACTGCCTCATTTAAGAATAAAAAAATCCTAAGAATATCTTAAGGATGACATGGTATTGATAAAGAAAATTTAAGTGCCAGCTCTGTTTGAGTAATTTTTTAGAACTAAGTAGATATTTGAATTTGGGCCAGATATTTGAAATCAAAGGCTTCCCATATTCTCTGATGGTTGGAGTCAAGAAAAAAGCAATAGCTTTATAATCAATATAGTATAGGCAGTGTGAGCAGTAAGATGTACTTCTTTGGTTTCTAGAAGAAATTTTTGCTTATGTACACTTGAAGAGAGACAGAGAGAAGAGAAAGAGAGAGGAGAGGGGAGGAGAGGGGAGGAGAGTAGAGGAGAGAGAGAGATGAGAGTATTACTAGGTTAAATGTGTTTTACAGTCTGATGAGATGATAGTGAGCTGTAGAGGAATGACCTGATGCATAGCATGGCGCACTACATGGTATACATTGACATGAAGCTATCTCAGTGATGCAGTGGAAAATTATGAGTAACAATCATGCTACAGATCAGAAGGCAATGATTCAAGCAGTTAAATAGTATCGAGCCTTCAAGAAGGATTAGAGCTTTCTTCTGCTCTTTTGTGTATATGCCTTGAAGATCTTGTATGAACGTATATTCCACATTTCTCTAATTACATTTAAAGAAAAGGATAAGACTTCAGAAGAGGTACCTGAAATTTGCATTGAATGACACTATTATTTCACAAAAGCAATATGCTAGTGCATTGTTATTAATTCATATCAGTGAGAAGGCACAGACTTAACAAAGTAAAAAAAGTTTAGAAATTAAATGATACAGGCCAAGATTATGGTTATTGGAATAAATCTAAATGAATGCAAGTACAGTGTTAGGTTTAATCAATATGTATTAATCCATCACTAACTTGAAGTCAAAGCTTGGTATATATTATCTTAATGTGATTTATCATAAAGAAAATGATAACTATGACTAGGTGGGAAAAGAGGGAGCTTTGGTTATGCTTATGGAACTTATCAAAAAATAGGGAGTAGAGCACAATTTTGGTCAGAATATGTCCTGAAAAGTCCCTAAATACTCAGTGTGGTTGTATATTTTTAATGGCCTCTCCAGAAAAATGTATAAAATACACTTATTTTAATCCAAAAATATGTGAGATTTTTATTTATGTACTTACTCATTTTTTAAAAAATCTTCATTTTTTTAGTATATATTTTAGTACATAATGATTACATTTCTAATGGGGAGGTGGCACCAGTACATATACCAGTACATAATACATCTTAATTCTTTTTCATCCACTTTTCCTGTCTTCCCTTCTGAGATCACAATGTTAAATGAAATAAATCAGATACACAAGCTTAAATATCACGTGGTTTCTCTTATATGAGAAACTCAAAATTTAAAAAAAGAGTAAAATGAAAGAGATAATAGGAAATATGGAGATAGAATTTTTGCAAGATAGAACTTTTGGGAAGGGAACCAAGAAATGTGTAGTTTTTAAAAGAAAAATGGAAGCAATACCTCTTTGTTTAAAATTGGAAGCAATTGCTATTCTAATGCCTCCAGAGATCTTTTATATCCTATTATATGCATTTAATTAAATGAATAATAATGATAATAATTAGCCAAAAATCTATCAAAGATTGAACATGTATCAAGCTTAGGAAGAAAAGCATATAATTCTCAACAGATACTTTTCAAAACAGCATGAAAACATAATTACAAAGTAATTCCACAGGGAGCATAATACTGAGAGTTATTTTTTTTAAACTGATATGACTTTCCATAGCTTAATCATTAATCAAATGTTCTTAATGAAAAATATTTCTTGATTCTTGAACAAGGAATTGAAGGAGGTTCAGGTCTTAGCTAATAGGATATTGCTGTGAAAAAAATGATCTTGGATGATTTTAAGATTGGAGCAAGGAGGCCCATGTAAATGAAATGAAGTGGAGAAAACAGCAGCAGTAAGGATAAAGGAACAGTCAGCCTTGTAATTAATTATAATTATTTTGGCTTTTATTGAGTAAAGTGGAGAATGACCTAGGGATTTTGAGCACAGGAAACTATAGCACTACTTTTAAACAATATGTAACATGCTAAATGGATAGAAAAAAGTTGTACAAATTAAGAAAATTTGAGTTGAGATAAAGGACAGTAAAATTGGAGACAGAAAGAGATCTGCTTTTATGCAAACAAATTTGGTTAAATGTAATGTTGCTAAGACTTAGGATTTAAAGGTTCATTTCAGTGATTGTGTTGAAGAGTGTCTCGAAGGCCTGGGTACCAGTGAAAGACCTTGTCAAGAGGAAATTTTAGTCTAAAGATGGAAATTGGAAAGTTGGAACAGGGTGACTCAGTGCACATGGCAAGAAATGATTAAATTCTAGTTCTGTTTTGAAGGTGGAAACAATAGAATTTGTTTGGAAATAATACACATGGTATGAAAGGAAGAGAAACATCAATGATGATGCTGGTTTCTTAACCTTAGCACTTGTATGCATGCCGTCACCATTAACTGAGATGTCCATGTCATGAAGGGGTATTGGACATATGGAGGGCATGTGGTGTCCTTGTAGCAAGACTAGAAAGGGACATGGAAGAGGACAAGTTCAGTACCCCTCCTTTGGTAACCAATATGTATCAATAAAAATAAGATAAATGAACCTTAGACAAGTCTATTTGCTGTAGTATCCATATCTTTCTCCACATCTGCTCACCTTCCCTTTATCCCATTTTGTCTTCAATGTTGTTTTATAAGAATATCCAAAAATCTCTTTGACTGGAAAACATTATCTCAATGTGTTCCTAATGCATTTCATGAGCAAGTATAAACTCTTTTAATGGGTCATAGAAAGCTGTTTAAAGTTTGCTAATGTCAGTCACCAGATAATATTCTCTTACCATTCTCTCTATATTCTGTTTCATTTAGTCATTCTATGAATTATTTGCTGTTGCAAGAATGCATTACTCTGTTTCTTCATACATTTTGTATGGTATTCTGGATGATCAGATTGCACTAAATTTCAGCTCTATCTTCCCCCTCAATACATTAACATATACATACATGCATACATGAATATTGGAATACATGCATACACACATTCCCATATACAAATACTTATTTTTCTTTTTTTTCGTTTTAGTACTGGAGATGGAACTCAGGTCCTTGCACTTACAGAGCAGGCATTGGAGCCACTGAGTTAAATCCCCAGCCCTACAAATACTTTTTTATTTTGGGTTTTTCCCAACAGAAGTAGAGCCTGAGAAAATGATATGTGTGAAAGTAGTTTATCTGTTTCCCCAAGAAGTGACATAATACTTGTGATATAGTAGAGGTTGTATTCCATGAATTTACAAACTAAAGAGTTATAGTATATGATGATAAATGATGCCTTACTGATGTTTTCTTGTATACTCATATTAAGAGTATCTAAAATGCACTATATTAAATATGGCAGTTGGAATCAATTTCTACCCTTTTATTAAAGCAAAACTAGTAAACCACAAAACTGTAGCCTTAATATTTTCAAAAATTCTGACTATGCAGCTCTAGTCAAGAAAGCTGATGTTGCTGGGTAAACTATTAAGGGGAAGAGCATATTTACCAGTAGTCTTTATGTTTCCTGACTTTGCGTTTATAAAACTGATTATGTCCCAGCTCCTTGTAGGCCCAAGTTGTCTAAATGAAAAAATCTTTATAAGATCTGCGGTCTTTTTCAAATTATATTTTAATTGTTGAACTTGTATCTCTCTAAACCAATGGTTATACTGTAATATTCTGGATACTTTTCACTGGATTTGTGATTCTGCATCTTGACTCCTATTCATTATGTATAAAGCTAAATTTTAAATAATAGGCTCTAATGACTGAAAGATACTTTGTTGACTACTACAGTTCAAATTTATTTCACAGCTGAACAGCTGAGGCCTCAAAATTAGTTTTTCCAAGATCACCCAGAACTGGAGGGGGGACACTTAAGCTATTTAAAAACTTGTCCAGTCGGGCAGCACCTCATCAAAGTGTCACATCACTCACTTTGGGTGACCAGTGTTCACTGAGCATAGTCATGCAAGTGCACTGAGACTAAGTATGGATGAGGTAGAGGAAGGACCACATGTGTGCAGCTTACGTTGCTGCAAATTACATATCACTTCTATGCCTAGTTTTCTTGTTCTATTTATTATAGTTGTATCTTTGACATGAGACATTCACTATTTCTTGTCATTTTTATTCAGGAATTTATCTGAGAGCAAGGTCAATCTATATAGTAATATATGTATAAAGCTGGAAGAGGTGCAGTGAAGATATTAGAAAGATGTATGATTTTCGAAGTTATCTTTTTGGATTATTTCAAAACCAAGCAGACCACTTCTACCCAAATCCAATAAACCTTTGAAGTCTTAAGATTATAATAAATACACATGTAAATATAAACAAAAATAAAATGATGGAAAAAAGGAAATGTAAAAGAACAATAGTTTCTGACCCATGGAAATATGTTACTGCCTGATATCTCAGGTGTAATTAAATTAAGTACCATAATAGTATAGAATGCTGATTAAAAAAGTGGTAAAAGAGAAAGGATTCAACATGGATGACTAGAGGAGAAGCCATGTTGGAGTTACTCAGAGAAAGTCAACTAAAAACACAGGTAATAGGAAGAAAAGGAGGAACATATATTCTGATAACAAAATCAATCTGAAATAAGAAACTTGTAGATCAAACAAAACAGAGATAGAACTTTATAAAATGACAAAGCAGCCCAAAGAACTGCCTGTGGGACCTCCACCTACACATTCAGCACAAACTGCCCTTCTGGGAAGTTCCCAAAAAACTGATGGACTGCAGTAGCATGAGAAACACAAGGCACACAGGATAGATTTGGGATATAAGACTCTTCCTCTCTTTTGACTTCCTCCAAACAGAGGATGTTGCAGCCTGGCAGTAAATTTCTCTGGCACACACAAGGGCAAGAGACCAGGAAGCTGCTCCTTCCCTAGTGGGCCACCAATATTTTTTCTTTTCTTTTCTTTTCTTTTCTCTTTTCTTTTCTTTTCTTTTCCTTTCTTTTCTTTGCTTGTTTTGTTATGCTCCATATTGGCTAACTGGAACCTCTAGCTACAACAAGGTTAGGGACTGCAGCAGCTGTACAGAAGGTAGCAAGTGGAACAGCACCACCTCTCCTGCTTTGCTTCCAGTGGTATAAGACAGGAGAAAGACTTGTCAGCAGAATGGAACAGAGGAGGCTGAGTAAGGGCCAGGAGAGGCCAACTGTACAGAAGATTGGGGGCAGCCTCAGGTTTTCCCTGTCTGAGGGTACCACAACAACTGTGAGAACAACACAGAGACAAACAGGGCAAGGTAATGTGGGCAGGCAGCCCAGGGATATCCAGAAGTTGACAGAAGAAGGCCTCAGTCCCCCATCAGGAGGCCAAGATCAGCCCTGCACCCAGTACAAATCCTACTGGAGACTTGGTGGGGTTACCCAGCACAAATTTGGGGTTTGACTTGAACACTACCACAGAACTGTGGACATCAGAGGAATTTTATAGATTTTTGTTGTTTGTTCTTATTGTTTTGTTTGTTTTTCTTTCATTTTTTTGGTTAAGTTGTTACTTTGTTTTGTTTTGGTCATCTTTGTTCTTTCTTCAACTGTCCTTCTTGAGTTTTTGATAGTTTCATGTGAGTGAATATTGTTTCTCCTCTTTCTGGTTCACTTCTATATTCTCTTGCTTTCTCCTTCATTCTTTCTCTCCTGTCCTCTTCTCCATTTTCCCAAAGCTTGGGTGATTTTCCTTTGTCTTTCAGCTTTGCTTCTACGATATCTCTTCATTTGTATATTTTTTATTTCTCCTCATTTTTATTTCATTTCAGTTTTATTTCTCTTCATTTTTCCCCTATCACTTATCCCCACCCCACCCCAGACACACACACACACACACACACACACAGGGTAAAATCACTCTAGTAATGGGAAACTCACTGCATGCAGGTTCCTGGTTTATGTTGGATTTTGTTAACTGTAGATCTTGTTTCTAAAATTAAAGTTACCAAATTAATAGTTACCAGTTTGTCAGTTTCTAGGCTGTGCTTGATGCTATTGTTATTGCTAATTGTACTACTACTTTAGCCAGGATTCCATACCTATTGTAATCATTTGTTCTCCCTTGTATGACAACACTGTGTTTGCATGGGGTCATAATGACCACTATAGTCCAGTACCAAAGGACTGGGTGCTGAGCAAAATAGATAGCAACTTCTCCTAATAAATTGGGAAAGTAGGACCTTGGGACAGATACAAAGGCCAAGAGCCAGCTGCACATAGAAAAAAATCTCAGAGCAATAGACATTTCCTAGAGAAACCTCACTACTAGTGATAAAGCCACCTACCATAAGCAATTCACAACCTTCAACACAGACAACAAATTAAAATTAAAACAATAGAAAGCTACAAGATGCAGAACCAAAATACCATCCCAAACCTCCAGACCACCAGGACAAGTTCAGGGGGCAATGAGATAGAGGAAATCAGAAGCCATCCACATGAATTTTCAGCAGCAAAATTAAAAAAATAAAAACGGATGAATAAAGCCATAGAGAAAATCAGATCAGAAATAATCTCTCAGGTAAAAAAAAAGAGATAAAAATCATAATGAATGTCTTACTCAGTGAATCTAGAAGACACTGATAAAAAAAAATAAAGGAGCTTAGGAAATGATGGCAACCATGAATGCTCAACATAGGAAAAGAATGGAATCCATAAAACTGATTCAAACAGATATCCAGGAGATTAAAAAGTCTATTGAAAGTATATGCAGCCAAATGAACCAAAGTGAGGACGGAATACCAGATCTAGAAGACTGGATTGCAGTTAGTGACCATAAAAAGAAAGATTTCTTTAAAAAGTAGCAAGGGACCATGAGAAATGAATCTAACAGCTGCAAGATGATGTGAAGAACAACATAAGATTGATTGGAATCAATGAAAAAGCAGGAGACAGTGCAAACAAATAAAAAAAACTTGTTAACAGAAGTAATGACAGAAAACTTCCCAAGCATAAAAAAGGAATTTGACACCTAAGTGAGGCATATGTAACTCTTATTAACCGTGACCACAATAAGTCTATACCAAGGCATACATTAATCAAGATTCTAGAAATTCAGCATAAGGATAGAATATTAAAAGCTGTTAGAGAAAAGAAACAAATCACCTATAAGGGAAAGCTCATCAGAATCACAGAAGACTTCTCAACACAAACCCTTGAGTCAAGGTTAGCTTGGGGTGTAGTATTTCAAGTCTTAAAAGAAAACAACCTTCAACCCAGATTGATATACTGCAAAAAACTATCTTTCAAAATCAATGAAGAAATAAGATACTTCCATGAAGAAATTCATGACCACCAAACCAGCTATCCAAAATGTTCTGAAGGAAGAAGGATATTTTAGAAAAAAGATAATTCCAAGAACACCAATAGAAAGAATCTACCAGACAAGACAAGCAATTAAACAGAGGGGAAAGACAGGGAACCAACAACAGGAAAAAAATATGACAAGAATAAGCCAATACATATCAGTTATAACCATCAATGTAAATGGTCTCAGTTCACCAATAAAAAGAAACAGACCAGTAGAATGGATGAAAAAAACAAGATCCAACAATATGCTACATTTAAGAAACACATTTAACTCAAAAAGAAATTCATAGACTGAAAGTTAAAGGATGAAATAAAATACTTCATGAAACAGGAACTTTGTAAAAAAGCAAAGCATAGCTGTTCTGTTTGCAGACAAAGTGAACTTCATGCCAAGACTGATCAAGAGAGACAAAGAAGGTCACGATATACTTGTTAACAGAAAGCACCTCCCAAAAAGAGAAATAACATCATAAATATATATATAGTTATATATATATATATAACTATATATATAACTATATATATGTATACATATGCACCACACATTGGCACACCAAACTATACAAATCAAATATTAATGGACATGAAAAATCAAATAAGCACTAACACAACTGTAATGAGGGATCTTAATATCCCACTCTCATAAATAGACAGATCAACTAGACAAAAAAAATCAATGAAGACATATCAGAACTGAACCAAAGCTGTGAAAAATGGACTTTATACATGTCTACAGAGTGTTCTACCCCAATATATCAGAGTACACATTCTTCTTAGCTGGACATGGGATGTTCTCCAAAATAGAGCACATACTAGCTCATACAGCATACTTAATTTAAGTAAATGCAAAGAAATTGAAATTTTCTCATGCAAATATCAGACTATAGTGTAGTGAAATTGGAAATCAATGGCAAAAGAAGCCACAAAAATTACATAAACACATGGAAATTAAATAACACCCTTTTGAACAACCAATGGCTCACAGGTGAAATTAAAGAAGAAATTAGACAGTTGCTACAATTAAATGATAGTGCCAATACAACAAACCAAAACTTATGAAGCAGAATAGAAGCACTCCTACTAGGGAAGTTTATAGCAGTGAATTTTCACAATAGGAAAACTGAGCAAGCTCAAATAAATAATCTAATGTTGAACTTCAAACTTCTAGAAAAAGAACCATTTAAGCACAAAGTTTGTACAAGGGAGGAGATTATAAAAATCAGAGCAGAAACTAATGCAACTGAGACTAAGAAAACAATACAAATAATGAATCAAAGAGTTGCTTCTTCAAAAGATTAAATAAAATTGAAAAATCCCTATCCGACCATATCAAAAAAAGGAAAGGCTCAAATACATGCAATAAAGAATGAAAAGGGTGAAACCACAGCCAATCCTGCAGAAATTCAGAAGATCATCAATACCTATGTCAAGAAACTTTATTCAAATAAGACGGAATACCAGAAGAAATGGATTCCTAGATACATATGAATTACCAAAGCTGAATCAAGAAAATATAAAAATTCTAAATAACCTCAAATCAGGCAATGAAGTTGAAGATGCAATTAAAAAAACCTACCAACAACGAAAAGCCAATGTTCTGATGGATTCACTACTAAATTCTACAAGGAATTTGGAGAAGATCTAATGCTGCTCCTTCTCAAACTCTTCAATGAAAGTGAAAGGGAAGCAATTACTCGCAAACTTGTACCTGGACACAAGCATTACCTTGATACCAAAACCAGAGAAGGATGCAACTAACAAAGAAAACTACAGGTCAACCTCCTTAATGAACATCAAAGCAAAAATCCTCAATAATATACTGCCAAACAGAATGCAGCAAATCATCAAGATTATCATATATCATGACCAAGTAGGATTCATCTCAAGGAAGACAGGGATGGTTGAACATATGCAAATCAATAAATGTAATACAGCATATCAACAAAGTCCAGGACAAAAATCACATGAGCATCTCAATAGATGCATAAAAAGCATTTGACAAAGTCTAACATACATTCATGATTAAAACACTATAGAAAATTAGAGTAGAAGATCTTTATCTCAATCTGATAAAAAACATCTATGACAAATCAACAGCCAACATCACACTAAATGGTCAAAAACTGAAACTTTTTAGTATAAAATCAGGAACAAGACAAAGATGTCCACTATCAGCATTCTTATTCAATATAGTTATGGAAACCCTGGCCAGAGCAATTATACAAGAGAAAGAAATAAAGGCAATAAATAAAATAAATTTAAAAAGCAAGAAATAAAGATAGGTAAATAAGTTAAATTATCATAATTTGTGAATGACATGATAGATACTCTACATAGAAGACCCCAAAAACTCCACCAAAAGACTTTTAGCTTTAATAACCAACTTCAGTCATGTAGATGGACACAAAGTCAACACTCAAAAATGAATAGGATTCCTGTACACAAATAACAAACTACCTAAGTGAGAAATTAGGGAAACAACATCTTTTGCAATAGTATAGAAAAAAAAAAAGAGAGAAATACTTAAGAATCAATCTAACAAAGAAAGTAAAAGATCTTTACATTGAAAACTACAGTACTCTGAAAAAGGATATTGAAGAGGCTATCAGAAAATGGAAAACTATCTCTTGTTCTTACATAGGAAGAGCCAACATAGTGAAGGTGGCCATACTCCCAAAATAGTTATACAAATTTAATGCAATCACAATCAAAATACCAATAGAATAACACATAGAATTAGAAAAAACAATCCTAAATTCATTTTGAAACAGAAGAGACCTAGAATAGTAAAAACAGTTCTGGGCAACAAAGGCAAGATAGGGGGCATCACAATCCCTGAGTTGAAACAATATTACAAAGCTACTGTGATAGAAAAAGCATGGTTTAAAAAAAATGAGCATGGTACTGGCAAAAAATACATATGAGGATAAATGGAACAGATTAGAAGATGCAGAAATAACTCTAAACACATTCAGTCACCTTATCTTTGAAAAAAGGACCAAACAAATTCACTGGAAGAAAGATAGCCTCTTTAATAAATGATGTTGGAAAAACTGGCTTTCCATATGCCGAAGACTAAAACTAGACGAATGACTCAATATGTACTAAACTAAAATTGAAATGAATTAAAGATCTAAATATTAAAACAGAAGCACTAAATCTGTTAGAAGACATAATAAGTAAAAACTCTTGAAGACACGGGAATAGGCAAAGACTATATGAATAAAACCCCAATTAAAAAAGAAATATTACAAAGAATTAAAAAGTGGGAACTCATCTTATTAAAAACCTTTTGTACAACAAAAGAAATCATCAACAAAGTAAAGAGGCAACCCACAGAGTGGGCAACAATTTTTGCCATCTGTTCTACAGAAAAAGGACCAATCTAGAAAATATAAAGGACTCAAAAAAATCATATTGCCCTAATTTAAAGGCTCAATAGAAAAATGGTCATCTGAAATGAGTACACACTTCTCAAATAAAGAAGTACAAATGGCAAATAAATACATGAAAAAAATGTTCAGAATCACTGGTCATTCAAGAGGTGCCAATTAAACCAATGTAGAGATTCCATCTCACTCATGAAAGAATGGCTATTATCAAGAAATCAATCAACAGCTCCATCCCACAACTCCCAGCCCAGGGGAGGGGTCTTCTGAGCCACCATCCCACTGCTCTGAGCTCAGAGAAGGTGAGCCGTGTGGATGCCAACAGCACCCCAACCCCCAGGTCAAAATGAGAAGACATGTAAACAAGTCTCAAAAGCAGACTTCCAGATCACCTACACCAACCCCAAAGGGAAATGAGATGGAACACTGATACTCAGCCACCTGGACTCCCTGAACTGGCAACAAAAGAGGATCTGGAAAAAATGAAATCAGAAATAATTTATCAGATAACAGCAGAGATTGGGCTCTTAGTGCAAGACATGATTAATAAATCTAGCTGAGGAACATGGAGGAATCCCAAATAATTTATCAGATAACAGCAGAGATTGGGCTCTTAGTGCAAGACATGATTAATAAATCTAGCTGAGGAACATGGAGGAATCCCAATATAGGAAACAAATGGAATCCATAAAGCAGATGCAAACAGATTTCCAGGAGATCAAAAAGTCCATTGAAAGTCTACACAGAAGAATGAGCCAATGTGAGGACAGAATTTCAGATATAGAAGGTAAGATTGCAATTAGTGACCAGGAAAAGAAAAATTGCTTCAAATTATAAGGGACCATGAGAAATCAATTCAGCAGCTGCTAGATGATGTAAAGAAGAATAACATAAGACTGATTGGAGTCAAAGAAGAAACAGGCAAGAGTGCAGATGACATAAAAATACTGTTCATAGAAGTAATGGCAGAAAACTTCCAAAGCAGTGGGAAAAGAACTTGACATACAGATAAGTGAAGCATACAGGACTCCAAATAGCCTTGTTAAAAAAAAAAATCTCCACATAGGCATATAATTGTTAAGAGTCCAGAAACTCAACAGAAGAACAAAATTCTACAAGAAGTTAAAGAAAAAAAACAAATCACATACAAGGAAAGCCCATCAGAATCACAGCAGACTTCTCAATGCAAACCCTCAAGGCAAGAAGAGCTTGGAGTGATGTATTCCAAGCCCTAAAGGA
>NW_004624745.1:9117158-9190050 GCF_000247695.1 Heterocephalus glaber | reverse complement strand
ATCTATGAAAAACCAACAGCCAATATCATACTAAATGGTCAAAAACTGAAATCCTTCACACTAAGGAACAAGAGAAGGATGTTCACTACCACCACTCTTGTTCAATATAGTTTTGGAAACAGCCACAGCAATTAGACATGAAAAAGAAATAAAAGGAATAAAGATAGGAAATGAAGAAGTGAAATTGTCATTATTTGCAGATGACATGATACTTTATATAGAAGACCCCAAGAATACCACCAAAAGTCTTCTAGACTTAATAACCAAATTCAGTAGAGTAGCTGGATACAATGTCAACACACAAAAATCACTAGCTTTTCTCTACACCAACAACAAACTCACTGAGAGAGAAATAGGGCAAACATTTCCTTTCACAATAGCATTCAAAAATATGAAATACCTAAGAATCAACCTAATGAAAGAAATCAAAGACCTTTTCCCTGAAGTCTATAGCACTCTGAAAAGAAAGATTGAAGATGGCATCAGCAAATGGAAAGACGTCCCTTGCTCCTGGGTAGGAAGGATCAACATCATGAAAATGGCCATACTTACAAAATTGCTATATAGATTCAATGCAATCCCAATTGAAATCCCAGCAGCATACTTCACGGACCTCGAAAAAACAATCCTAAAATTTATTTGGATCAAGAAGAGACCCAGAATAGCAAAAAGCAATTCTAAGTAACAGAGACATGGTATCACAATCCCCAACTTAAAACTATACTACAAAGCTACTGTGATTAAAAACAGCATGGTGTTGCGAAAAAAACAGACAGGAGGACCAATGGAACAGATTAGAAGATGCCGAAACACCTCTAGATACCCTCAGCCACCTCATCTTCGATAAAGGAGCCAAACACCCTCACTGGAGGAAAGATAGCCTCTTTAATAAATGGTATTGGAAATACTGGATTTCAAGTTGCCAAAATTAAAACTAGAGCCCTATCTTTCACCATGCACTAAACTAAAATCCAAGTAGATTAAAGATCTAAATATTAAAACATAAACACTAAACTTGCTGGAAGATAAGCTAGGTAGAACTCTTGAAGAAATTGGCATAGGAAAAGACTTTATGAACAAATCCTCAGTAGCATGGGAACTAGCACAAAGAATCAACAACCAGGATCTCATCTTTTTAAAAAGTTTCTGCACTGCAAGAGCAACCACTAACAGAGCTAAGAGACAACCTACAATGTGGGAAAAAAATTTTACCAGCTGTTCCTCAGACAAAGGTCTACTATCTAGAATATATAAAGAACTCAAAAAAATCAGACCTCCCAAATATAGAGTCAGTTCAAAAATGGGCACCTGTAGTGAACAGACATTTCTCAGACAAAGAAGTAAAAGCAGCAAATAAACACATGAAAAAATGTTCAACATCACTGGTCATTTGAGAGATGCAGATTAAAACAACAATGAAATTCCACCTCACCCCAGTAAGAATGGCTGCTATCAAGAAATTGACCAGTAACAAATGCTGGCAGGGTTGTGGGGAGAAAGAAACCCTTCTTCATTGTTATGGGGTGTGCAGACTCATGCAACCACTGTGGAAATCAATATGGAGATACCTCAAACAACTAGGATTAGAAGTCCCACTTGAGCCAGCTATTCCTCTGCTGGGTATCTTCCCAAAAGAATTAAAAGAATCATACCACAGTGATGTATGCACACCCATTTTTATAGTGGCACAGTTTGTAATAGCTAAAACTTGGAAACAGCCCAATTGCCCATTAACTGGAGACTGCATAAAGAAGATGTGATTTTTTTTATAAAATGGAGTACTACTCAGCTATAAAGAGTGAGAAACTAGAGACATTTATAGCTAAGTGGATACACATTGAGGCCATACTTTTAAGCGAAATAAATAGGACACACATGTGTAAAATAAAAATTAAAACTAGAGGTTGCATTTGACCTAGCTATTCCCCTTATTGGTATATTCCCCAAAGAATTAAAAGCATCATATCATAGTGATATATGTACACCTTTTTATAGCAGTACAGTTTGAAATAGCTAAATTTCGGAAACAGCCCAAATGCCCATCACCCAATGAATAGGTATAAAAGATGTGTTTTTTATATACAGTAGAGTACTACTCAGCCATAAAGAATAGTCTTGAGGCATTTCTAGGAAATGAGTGTACCTTGTTACAATACTTTTAGGTGAAATAAATTAGACACACATGTAAATATCAGATCGTTTCTCTGGTGTGAGAAATTGAAAGTGTAAATAAGGACCAAAATGTATAATATATATTGTACAATAGGAAGCAAATGTTGAAATGGGAAGGAAAACTAAAGAGAAGGGAGGGAAAGGAAGGAAGGGAACAGAAATAAAATCTAGTGAAAAAGGAAAAAAAATGCAAACAAAGCTTTTATAAATGAGGGGAAAAGTGGTTGAAAGGAGGGGATCAGAATGGGAGAAAAAAGAAGAATCAAGATATATCATACAAAAATACAAATTCCCTACAATGAATGTGATCATTACATATATTCAAAATGTAACAATATATTTAATTAATTAAAAAATTATAAAAGAACAAGTAGCATTGGAAAGGGTTATCATGTATCAATGGTGGGAATTAAGTGATATTTCTAAAAATTTTTCATTTTGTTACCTTGAATTACATCTTTAAGTTTTAAGAAATTGGTTTCACTATGTTCTTTTTTTTTAGGTTAAATGCTTTTATTGGTACATTTTAGGTATACAATATGTTTACATTTATCATTGGGTGCTTGTACCTGTACATGATGTATCTTGGTTCTTATTTTTTTCCTCATTACCTGTGCTCCCTTCACCCTTCCACCCTTCCTTATTTACATAGATTTTGTTTCCATTTTTTCCTTTTCTCATAAATTTTTTCCTTTCTCTCCTTACCCCTTCCCCTCCCACTTCCCCAACCCTTTTGATCTTTTCTTCCTATTTCAAGTTATCAATTATTCTTTTCAATCATTTTATTTAAAAAAAAATTTTTTTGGTGTCAGGGATAAAACTTGGGACCTTGTGTTTGCAAAGCAGGCAGCGGAACCACTGAGCTAAATCCTGGCCCTGTTCTAATCATTTTAATCCTTATTTACACTTTCAGTTTCTCTCACTAGAGAAACTATGTTCTTAACCTTTACTTAGACTAATTTCTCTAACCATCTGTAATATCTTAACAAAAGTTGTTTAAAGGGAAAATATTAAGTGAATTTGCTACAATCTATTTTTGCTTTAAGGTTATGAGAGTATTAAGTTGTCCTACAAGTGTAATTCTTTCTTATAATACACTAATATTCTTTGAGGACTTCACTTTAGGAGCTGTCACTGAAACTTAATTTTCATGAAGTTCTAATCATCATATTTGTCACCAGGCAGTTCACTGCAATGTGGCTTGGAAATGATGATAGCTTTCTGACTAGAAATAATAGTAACTGTGTTAAGAAATGATTCTTTACAAGCAATAGTCTTTTATCTTTGCACCTCTAATTTTGAACCCTGAATATTGGATCCTTGTTATCTCTAATACATTTATGCAAATTAAAAAATAATATGAATTGGATTGATTTAGTGTTCTAGTAGATTAAAGTAGTTGCATTTATTGTTTTGTTGAAAGCAATAAAATTGTTTTTCATGTCATGTATGAATTCACACACATTATGTAAACTGGTTTTTACTTTTTGATAATTAAAAGTGAATCTTTAAGGTAGCAGTCTATTAAAATGTTTAAATCACAAGGAACAAAGTCTTGAACTGGTAGAAAATTTTCTCCTTTGTATTCTTTTTTGTGGATGAGTGACTCTTTGAGGTCATCCGGCTTTTAAATTATATTACTTCTGCTTGTTTTTTCTTGTATGTGGCACAGTAGTTTGCATATTGATGGGTTTAAAACAATGGTGTCTTGATTGAAATTATTGAGTCTGTTCGGCAAACAATGTTTCGTGAAAATGAAAGATTACATGTGTTAAATGCTCACAAAATTAATGATGTGATAGTAGAGATGTTTTTATTAATAACAATATGTTGTATCCTATATTTTAGAATTCTCATGATTATTCCAACATATGTAAGAAGGTAAAAATATTCCACAGAGGAAATACCCAACAATTTAAAATTTATTATGGTAAAGAACTATATTTGTAATACTAGATCACTTTAAAAATTCTTTCATTTAAGAGAGTACATAGTATATGAATGTCTACAGTATATATTTTAGTATTTTCAAAGGATTGTTATTCATTCTTAGCATATTTATTTTGCATTACCATGCATATTACAGTGTAACCATGTAGAACAATAATCAATACTATGGTGGCATTCATATTTTTAATTCATGCCAGGCTGCCTGGAAATGGTTTATATTTAATATTGTACAGAAGTTAATAATGGATGATATGTATAAATATGCTCATTGGGGAATTATATTTAGCTAGTGCTTGAATTTCAGCATGATCAAACAGCTTAACTTTGCAGAACACATGATTTCTCTAAGAACGTTATGTAGAAAATTCTCTTCTTCTTTCCAACAGTTTTCTAGTAAAGTCTTGGACATAAAATAAATATACAAGTGTCCGGGAAAAAGACTCATCATGTTGTTTTTCTTTTTCTTATTTTATCCTTATCAATTTTATTAATAAAGTTTGTATTCTAATAACCAGGCCATTTATTTCTACTCAAATAAGTAAAATAAAGAATAATGAAAAGTAGAAGTAAAAAAATTAAACTAAGTTTGAAAAAAATCCTCGAATGGATTATATACAATCATTATAGGTCAACATTTCAGTTCAAGATCTGTCAAGTAGCGAACATTTGTGACTGACCAGCAAATTAGGAGTATCTTTAAAATAATAAATAACATTGAGTTATTTTTGAAGTGAAAAAAATCTTAGTTGATATAAGAGTGAGACACAAGCAAAAATTCATTGGAAAGTTGAAGAAGAGTATGAGTGTAAATTATACAAAGGGCATATCTATAACTCAATATTCAAGGGAAGTGACATCACTAAAAAGAATTCCTAGTCCATAGATAAATGGCTAGCTCCTGATTAATAAACTAAACTTGAAGTTTTCACATAACATTAATTTTTGAAAAATATATATTAAAATAATTACTTTTTATTTAAGTAATGAGATGATTAATCTTGGTTTTCAACTTAATGAGAATGAGAAATGCTTAGGAAATTACTAAGGCACACTCCTGTGTGTATCTGTGAAATTGTCTCCAGGGATATTTGGCATATGGGACAGCAAACTGAGAGGAGAGACACACCCAGAATTTGAGCAGCAGCATCCAATAGACTGGGGCCCAGATGGAACAAAAGTAGAAGGCGGGGTCGCCAGATCATGCTCAGACTCTGTCTGCTTCCTGGCCCTCATGAGGTGAGCAGCTTTGGTCTGGTAGCCTTTCCAACATGACGTTTCCCCTAACCATGGGCCCAGCAACAATACAGTCAGCTGACAAGGGACTGAAATTTCTGAAACCATGAACCAAAATCATTCTTTGCTCTTTAAAGTGGCATCACAGCAACAAGAATGCTGGCTAACATGATATATATAAATATATAATATGTGTGTGTATAGCTTAAACACAAGTTGTTTGTTCTATATATGTGTATGTATACATATACAAAACGTATATGTGCATATAGCAACACAGGCAAACATACACAGAAAATTATGTATAGCCACACACATAGAGAATGTGCACATGTTTATCTAAATATCCACTTGGAGACTGAAATTTCTTGCCCTTCAGCTGTACCCCAATTTTCAGCTTCAAGGGAAGTCATATATAGAAAATATAAAAGTATAGGCTTTATAATAGGGAGCTTGACAGAACTTCATTATCCTGGTGTTATTTGAGTGCTACTATAGTTAATTATCTCATATACTGATAATAAAACCAAGCATAATATATAACCTGCACTTAACATGTTTTTATTTACTCCTTGCACAGTTTTGATATTTCATCATAGATTTTGAAACTTTTTGCCTGATGCCCTTTCTCTACTTAGTCTTGATTTACTTCAAAATATTGAGAAGCAGCATTTTCTATCTAATTTATATTATTTTCTGGTTACTTCTTTCTTTATAAGGGCATTGCATTTTTACTTAACATTGACATTGTGTTTCCTAATGAGTGAGGATTTTAGATAAGACTGTCCATCCAGTTGGGTGTGTTTGTGTCCCATGATTACAACTTGGAAAGCAGAGAGGTAACAATGTATCTCAAGTTTAATATGCCATTTCTAAACTGTTTAATACTGAACCATTGAATGGAATAAAATATGAATCAAATATCACATGACTGACAGGCTATTAAAAATCTTTCTTAAATTACTTTGAACACATTTCAAGAAGTGTATTCAATGTTTGTATCACTATCTCTTCCACAGGTTATACCCTATTTTCATGAGGACAGGACCTTGCCATATTTTAATACTCATGGATCTATACAAATTTGATTTGTTAAAAGAAGAGTAGGAACAAGAGTTCATGTGAATTTATTCAGTGACACAGGGAAAGTGATGGAGACTGCAAGTAATTATTTTGCTTTAGTCAAAAAAGTTATATACAAGGGCATTTCAATTAATCCCTATCTTTCTCTATATCCATATATTATTATCTCATTAACCTCTGGTAACTCTGACCATACGATTTCATTATTCAATCAATTCTTGTTAATTCCAGGATAGTGTCTGAATTTCCAACCATGAACTTAATACTTAATCCACGTTCTCCTCCACCCCCAATCTCTAGTTCTATTTCCAACTCTGCCAGTAAAACTCACCCAAAGGTCATGTTTCAATCTCTTTCTTTCAGGTATTTGATAAATGTGCTGAGTTTATATAGTTAGAAGCATAGAGTTAACAACATACAGTAACTGTAAAATTTCAGCAGAGTACTACTGAAATGTCACTTTCTCCTAAAACCCTTTATCAAAGATCATCAACCCTCTTTTGCTTTCTTACTAGTTTCAGTGAGGCAACATAATGATTCTGCACTGCAGGGAGTTGCATCATGGCTCTTCAGGTACTAGCTATAGAAGCCTGGGAATATTAATTTATTCTCTGTATCTAAGTTTCTTCACCATAAGTCTGGATTTTGATGGTATTGCGGGTGTACATTCCATTACCCAATTCTGAAATCCAAAACTCTCTGGAATATGAAAATCTCTTTTGCAACACAATTGAATACAGGTTCAGGCTGACTTAAGCTCCTACAGAGGAAAAGAAAAACTGACTCAAACTGATCCTATAATCTTTATCATACATAATATGAATATTCATGTTTTACTGCAGAAATATTCATGTATTTAATTCAAAGTTATCATTAAAATTCTCCTAAATATGATAAAATATAATTTTTCATCATCAATGCAAAAGAGTAAACAAATGTTTAGGAGTAGGGAGCTCCAGCCTTAACAGTGAGCCAGCAACAGGTCTAGCCCAGGCTAAGTAACTGGGTACACACAGCATAAGACTTGTGTCTCTTTCTACCTTGCATTTCCCAGATGTATACATTATATGTAAAATGAGCAACTAGATTAAGTTGACACTATTTTGCTAAATATGTATTAATAATTAACTTGATGGATAATTAATCTAATAGAACTCTATAGGAATTTAACCTGATATTCTCTATTTATTTAAGCACAAATGCAACATATAAGAAATGATGTTTTCCATCAAAAGGGCTTTCCAACCACGTGAAAAATATGAGTAAAAAAGGTATATTAGAACAAAAATAGGAATAGCCACACTGAGTTTAGGCATAAAAGTTATCTTTGTCTCAAATCTGGGCCAAAAAGTTCAAAGTAATTCTGATTAAACCTTCGCTGTCACACCTTTCTCTACATTTTGCAATTTATATTAAAAAACTTCCTTGTGTTTTTCTCATACAATTTAAACAGAATTTACATTGAGCCCATCCAAATTATCATACACCAGTCAACCCCTAAAGTGGGGCATAGGGGAAGTCTAAAGTGGTTCACAATCATCCAAGAATACACACATAACATATGGCATTTTAAAAGCCTAGGGACTGTGTGGCATTCATCCTCTTCATCCAGACTTGAGGACTCAGCTCCATAATTAGAGAACCTGAGAGTCCTAAAACACATAGGCAGATGGAGTGAAAAAATAGAAAAGCTCTTGTCCTTCCAAACACTTACAATTGAAAGTACCCAGGATAACAGCTGAACTCCTATGTATTTATTAGGGTAATTAATACATATACATACACATTTGTATATCACATGCATTGACCCTAGATGCCATAGCAAAAACTCCAAAGACTGAATAGATTAAATAGGAACCTATTTTTCCTCAGTGTCTGGATTTTCAAATTTCAAAATGAAAGTGATTACAAGGTTGATGTTGATTTGTGTTCCTCTTTGTATTTTCTGTACAAATGAGAGTGAGAGAGCTCTGGTTGCCCTTCCTCTTCTTATACAATCATAGAGCCACTAGTTTTTAGCCAAACTCATTTAACATTTTTTACCTTTTTACAAGTGCTGTTTCCAAATTTAGTCATGTTTTTCATATGTATTTGGGGGACACATAGTTTGATTTATAATATCAGGAAAAATGCATTGAAAGACATTGTCCATTTCTTAAAGAACCTGGTTTCCATTCAGATATACTCCCTTCTTCATCTGTCACGTATCTTCCAACAAGATCTCATCAGATCTCAGGGTATGACCAAGTGGATTTAAAGGAGAGAAGAAATGTCATTTATTACATGGACCAGGAAATTTTGGGAAGTGAAAGTTGCCACTATTTAATTATGTTGGCATAACAATTAACAACATTTTGCACAGACTTGGATATAAGATCATCATTTGTCATTTTTGGTTCAGGAATAGACCTGTAGTCCAGTGTTTGAGTTTGTTCAATGTAATGGTATTTCCTAAAGGCTTAGAGGAGCCTTCTTCATTTTCATTCTTTGGATGTTGTTTTCCCTCACATGCAAATTTGCGATTACTTTTATCATCGGAAAATGAAATGAGCACATGGGGACAATCTTAAGAGAAAATGACTCAAAGTGTTAAAATAAATAAATTCTTATTCCCCAAATTATCTGAGCACATAGATCTGAAAAAGGAAACATTAAAGCTAATTTGAATAGGGTTTTCTGTCATGGCAAGAAACACTATAAATGGTTTAGATTTTTTTTGAACAGTTGTGAAAAAATATTATTTTAATGGTCATTGGTAAGATCCCATTCTCTCTCTCTCTCTCTCTCTCTCTCTCTCTCTCTCTCTCTCTCTCGGCTGAGGTAGTTCTACCATAGTTCTTGTATTCTCTGTCATACAGCTTGGTCCAATGACTACATTCACTAGTCCTTCTCAACCTCCAGCACTCACTGGGTTGTTGGCTTTCTCTCCTCCATTCTCACAAATACTGAGAATATTCTGAGAGACTGGATGCATTCAGAATAATCAAAGTGTCTCCTGCCAAGACAAAGCACAGACACAAAAATTTCTTGGGTTTTGGAACATAGAAGAATGAAATACTATATAAAATATACTGAACAATCTTAACTGATGGCTGTGTTCCAGTAAACAAGTATCTTTAAAAATGGGTGTTTACAAATGTGTGTCTAAAAAGTATTTAGCATCAGTTGAAATATTTTACATATGATTCTACAGTTTCAGGTATGTTCATTCCTGTATACCTGTATCTGTTTCCTACACACAACATACACACACACATGCACATTTATAGCGGTATATTTTATATGTTATTTCTGTTTAGTTTTTTCAAACTCTCAATATAATATTAACTACCTAAGCATAAAAATGTATAAGATTATTTGGGAAAATATGCAGATACCAAAGGATGACTGTAATCTCTTTTGAAGATATTCAAAGGACTGAACAGCTTAAAGCAGGAAGCTGGATCCTTAAATTATTGGAGCATTTTTATAAACCAGTAGAATTTTCTCAGCATCAACGTAGCCTTCCCTCTACATGATCAGTAAAATTCATTGTAATTTTAGTGCAAATGTCCAGATTTTTGCATATGGTAAACAAATCACGTTTCCAATCATGTTCCTATCCTTATGCTCTAATAGACAAACTATACACATTTTTATAAAATTTTAAAGTTTAGCCCAATAAGAGATATATACATGCAACCCACCTCCCCCAAAATTTACAAGAAATAAATCTTAGCAATTTTCATTTATGTAAGAAAATTTTACTTCACATATCTAATTATGTTTCTGTTTAGTGCCACCTAAAAGATCACTTTAATACCATACCTGGTCACTCATACCTGTAATCCCTGCACTCAGGAGGCTGAGGCAGGAGGATTGCTGTGATTTTGAGGCCAGCATGGGCTTCATAGTGAGTCCAAGGCCAACCTGAACTGCATAGTGTGACCCAGTCTAAAAAAAATCACTTTAACTTCTATAATTATGAGATCTAAAGAACCAAGTTACATCATGTACAGGTACAAGTACCCAATGATAAAGGTAAATGTATTGTATACCTATAATGTACCAGTGAAAGAATTTAAGGGAAAAAAACATTTTGCCATAAGATTTGAGAAAAACTAATTTATGCAGTTATTTCCAACATATGCTTTCCAAGCTCCAAATTTAATCTATTTTTGAAAGTAGTTTAACCTTCATGAAGCATCTGAAAGTAAGTGCCTTTTAGAAAATAGTTTAATACCTTCTAGAGATAGAAGTCAGCCCTCTTGTTCATTTTCTCCATTTTCACATGCCTGGTGTGGGCAGCCCAAATCCTCGCTATCGATGGGCAACAGTGTTGTATGTGTGCGGAAACTGGATCAAGCTGCATCTAATAAAAACATGAATCTCGATATCCAGATTGAGTTAAAAAAACAAATTATAAGGGGAAATATTTTCTGTATCATTAATTTTACAGTGAATGGCAATTTCCTACCCATCTAATCCTACTGAATAAATTTGTTCATTAGCACAAAATAATTCACATAATTTTCATCTAGGAGAATACTCAATGTTTATGGGCAGTCATGGGTGCATTTTTTTCATTCATTAATTTTATTGGTACATTTTAGATATACAATATGTTGGCATTCATTATTGGGAAGTTGTACCTTTACATAATCTCTCTTGGTTCTTATTTTTCTCCCATTCCCCTGCCCTCCCTCCAACCTCTCCATCCCTTCCTATTTATAAAGACTTTGTTTCCAGTTTTTCCTTTTCTCATATTTATTTCTTTCCCTTTTTTCCTTTCCCCTTCCCCTCCTACTTCCCCTCCCTTTTGGACCTTTTCCTCCTATTTCATATTATCTATTATACATTTTGATCCTTATTTACACTTTCAGTTTCTCACATCAGAGAAACTACTCGGCATTTACCCATGTGTGTCTTATGTGCATTTTGAATATTTGATATTTCAAAAGTAAGTTTCAACCATACCTTTAGATACTTCGGTCATGTGTATTAAAAGAAAAAGCATATTCTACTTGTCCTGATTTAATAAGAATGAATAAGAAATATCTAACTAGGAAGAAAGCCTATTTAATACATGGTTTCATATAAGCACAAATACATGTTTGTGAACATATGTATTATGTTTATGTGGATGCCCATACAATTAATAATCAAATGCATGGTTAATATAAAAATATTAAAGCTCTGTTTGGGTCTTGATGTCCCCCCAAAGTCTCATGTGGCAAGAGGCTTGATATAGAGTGCGTGAAGCTGAAATTGAATCATGATGCAATGCTAGCTTCAAGGGCACTAGGATTAAGGGTGTGAGCTCCACCCACTTTAAGTAGTCTGGATAAGATAAAAGGGGCAGGGGCATGCTATTTAGCTTCTCTCTTGTTACCTTTCCTACCTTGTGCACACCATGTTGTTTCGCCTCTGCCATGCCTGTTTCCCATCCCTGCTTTAGAGTCAGCAAATTATGGACTGAAACATCTATGAACTGTAAGCCAAATAAACCTCTGCCCCTTTAACTTTGGGTCTGATGTATTTTGTCTCAGCAATGAGAGAAAAGTAACTAACAAAAGCACTAAAAATGTCACCAATTTTAATATTCAAAATATCTTAAAAATGTCAATGAAAGTAAAAATTTTTAAAAATTAAAGTTTTTCACTTTAGATGTATTTTAATTTTAATTTAGAAAATTTTGAATGTTGATAATATAGTATAATAGCTTTTATCTTACAGGTAACATTTGGTGTTATGAAAATGTCAGCAAGAACTTTAACTGCGTCCGGTGTGGGAAAGAGTGCATTTCTAAAGTGGACAAGGTTGAGATTGTCTTGAATTGGACAAGACAACTGAGAAATTGACAATAAGATTGAGAAATATACACACAAGATATTTCAACGTATAAAAGAAATGTGTGTGTCAAGACAGAGCAATTGAGATTTGTGTGTTGATGGCTGTGCTTGGGGAGTGCTTTGCAAATAAGATAATGGTCATTCTCAGAAACATATCCTTCCTACTTCACTCCTCACATCTGTCACTTTCCATCCACCTAACACACATTTTGATAATACATCAACCATCTTAACAAAGACGGTCATACGGTATTGAAATGAAACCAAAAGCACAAAAAAAGGACTTGCATGTGGTGGGGAGAATGGGCTGTTTTCAATACAAATTATTTGTTCTCAATAGATGTTTTAGGATGATTATGTTGAAACTATTAAATAATAATGACTAGTGTTTAGTGAGACTTTATGCTTTAATGAAAACATTCTACACTCAAGAGAGTTTTAGTAAATTTATCTTATAAGCGTTTCCCATTATTCATTACAATTTCTTCTTCACATGTTGATGGTTAAATCATAAAGAGATTACTTCTCTTTATATATAAGCTGAGAGTATTTGAAATCTACCCTTCCACATTGGAAACTATAAATATATTTTTTACTTTACATTAAAAAATATTTTTCTTGGGCAGAGATTGAGCTCAGTGGTTTCGTCGCCTGCTGGGTAAGTGCAAGGACCCGAGTTCGATCCCCAGTACCAAAATAAAAATTTGTTTTTTCTTAAAATATAGGTTTTTTCAATCTGTTTCCTATTCATTCTAATTTTGCTTTCTATTTGCATACTAGGGAATTGGCCCTTCACCATAAAAATTTAGCAGTGCTTTACATACAATTTAAGTTTTACTTTTGTAGATTGAGTGTTATATGGTAGACTCCTATAACTGAAATGAGGTGTTTTCTATTTAATTGCCTATATTTGTAAATATCATGTGTTTTGTGATTCAAACCACATGTGGCAAGTTATCTTTTAATGGTCTACCTTACAAATAGCGGTAGTGTGTACAGAGTTACAGAGTTCTGATAGCTTTTGCTTCTGGCATCTTTTTGCAAAGGATGAACTGCAGCTCCTGTCTAGTTTTTAAAAAATGTATTGCATGTACCTGGATTTTCTGTAACATAAAAGAATAAAACCTGACGCTCATAAGAATAATTTATTAAGACTTTCTTCAAAGCAACAAAACTAATGCTATGACTGAAAATAGAATGATTTAGTACCAGATGTAAAAATAAGGTTCTCTATAGAGAGAAGTCCTTAGGGAGGTTAGGTAAACAGGTTGCTTGGATACAACTCAGTACATTGTACCACTTTTGTTACTATTTAACCAACCTCTGTCAAGAAAAAAATACTTGATTATCAATTAGTTACTCTGGCCAGTAAAGAGAGGGAGTAACACACATATCTCAAAAGTCTTAGTGCTGGTATGAGCTTTAAAAGCATAAACAGTACAACCTAAAAAATGATTGATACTCTGATTTTTAATACTCTAACATTCATTTAGTTTCATAAATTTAGAAAAAGAAAATTCAACTAATGCTTTTTTGGTCCCTTCCTACAGATGATGGCAATATTGGTTAAATATACATATTTTTAAAAAACTATTTGCTCCTACCTTTCACAATCTATACACACCTTGGTTTGGATCTTACTTATAATACTATTTGTGGAATTTCTGAGAAAAGGTTAGTGACCTAGCATGAAAATTGAATCAATAATACTGCCTTTCAGGGTTCCTGTGAGAATTAATCAAAATGTATATGTAACTTTTAAAATGGGTCCTGAAACTTTCTGCAAATTATTCATTTAAGTTTCTTTTATTAAAAGCACAGTAGATCACTAAAACACAATTGACAGAACCCAGAATGAAATATACCCATAATATTATTCAATTACTATGGCTTATATAATTATAGACAATTACAAGATTTTTTAAGCATAACCCATTTTTGACACAAAAAATAAACTGAGATCATCAACTTTCTTTCCACTATATCCCTCATTACAAGTGATTAAGAACCTCATTTGCTGTCAGACAAAATTAAATTCTATTCTTCAATCTAACAATAACTGTATCCATTTCTGATTTCACCACTATCAAACCTCCATCGCCTGATGTGTAATATTTGGTTATCCCAAACCCAACACAAATTTACTCCTGCCACCCAGATTTTTGTGACATAGAAGAAATAGACTTGTTCATTTTACTCTTTAAATTATTTATATTGTTGGGAGTGGACAGGAAGAGAAAGTAAAAGGATTATGATGTGATGTGCATATCACCTGTTCTCCACTCTGAATGTATACACTGTGTATCACAAACATATACTAATAAAAACTAAAAAATTAAATGAGTTCAATTCGATCTAATTCAGAGTCTTTGTGAAGTCTAAGGCCCTGCTCAAGCTTCCACAGATTCTGAGAGCATGAGGTGATTCCTAGCTTCTGTTTCAGGAATGCCTGTATCTATAACCATCAGAGCATGCCTTATATATTCCCCTCAGAAAAAATAGGCTTTTTCTGTTCCATTTTTTGGTTGTATTTCCCATGCCCAGAACACCATAAATAACAATAATATTCTCGTTGAATGATATACATAATGGTCTTCATATATATATATAATATTACTAAGGTTTTTTCTCTCCCATCACTCTACTTTTGATTTTGATTTTTTTTAGATAGGGTTTTGCTATGTAGTCCAGACTGGGCCTAAACTCACTATGTAGCCAAGGCTGGCCTCAAACTCTCAAAAATCATCTTATGTGAGCCTCTCAAGTGCTATGATTACAGGTATGGGGCACCACACCTGGCAGGATCTCACATTTTAAGAGTATGAGATAAGTGGGAAAGAATATAAAGTCGTTGTGACTTCTTCTGCCCTACTCCCAGATAGTCAGGAACACAGATTTATTTTTTTACTACATGTCTCTATCATCTTGTAGAATGCAAGAGCATGGGTAGGCCTTTTGAGAATAAAAACATTGCCATTCTCCTAGGTTTCTTACGAAAAAAGGGGAAGGTGCACATGTTTATAACATGCTAGATAGGTTATTTTTATGCACATCAGTCTCTTGTCAGTTAGGGGCACAAAAATTTGTATAATATTTGAATTTATGGGATTTGCACTCATTTTATAGATGAGGGCATTGCGATTGGAAAGTTTAATTAGTTTGTTCATGAACACACAGGTTATAGGGATAGATTCAAGACTACAAATCAAGGTTAGATAATCTGGTGATAATTAATGGTTATAGAAGTTTTAAATGATTACTCTCAGTTTGTGTATTACTATATCAGAGACCTGAAACCATTCATATAAAGACAGTAAATCACATTAAAGATGTGCAGATTGCTCAACAATTTCCTAGAATCCTTTTACTCTTGATTTTTAGCCAAAAGGCTGAGAAGCGATTCCTAGAATCCTTTTAAGGGGACGGTAGAATATATAGTAACAATAAAATGTGATTAAAATATTAACCTGGGAAGCTTAATGTCTTCCACACCTATATGGGTCTAAAGTTTCTCAATTTTTATCATATTTTATTCCTTTTTTATTCGCCTCAGAGCCAATGCTATCTGTAGTTATTGGTGTGAAGAAACAGAAAGAGAGAAACTGGATTTAGGTGAAAGAATAACATGTAGTCATCTCCTACATTATTTTAGAAATAGCTTTCTTTTCTTTATTTTTTTCAGATAACTATTGTTTTCTTGAAGCTGTTCAATGTCTTGTAGCATATTCAGCAACTTCCCTGATTTTCACCCTCTAGATTCCAAGAGTACCTCTTCATTGTGATAGCAAAAATTATCTCCAGAAGATGTTGGAAAATGGTCCCTAAGAAACAACATTAAAAACTGGCCTAGATTATAAATCAACACAATTTTAGAGTGACTTTTAACATTTTGTGAGGATAGGAATGATGAGAAAAACTTACTAAAACCCGTGTATGTAGGCCTCCATTGGGAGACTCTAATGGCATAGGTGTTTTGTGAGCAGGCGGTCACTTTTATCCTAAATTCCTCAGAAGGGATTACACAGGAGACTGAAATCTCCCTGCACAGATAACATGAAACATGAAATTCTGCTAACAGGGGAACGCAAAAGAGATTGTCATAGCTATAAGAGCATTGCAGGAAATCTGGCCTGATTTTTTTCACACCATCAAGAACACCTGAATTGGACAGACATTTGTTGCATTGAAGAAGTCTGGAGATATTTGAAATATGTTCTATTGGCTTACACATTATTGACACATCCATTGGTGTGGGCCAAAAAAATATCTACCATATCATCTACTTACAGTAAGCCATTTCAGACTGGAGTCTGTTTTATGTTATAGAATCTTTGGGAATGAAGGATGTAATGGATTAGCCAAGCTTTTTATCTTTGAGGATCAATTAACATAAAATCAGAATGGCATAAAGGCCAAGAGTTTGAGACTCACTATATTTGGTTTCTAGCTCTACTGTTCACTACCTGTATAATTTCAGAAAAGTTATTTTATCTTTTTCTTAACCACAGGTTTCTCATTTATAAAATAAGAATAATAATTTGTCCTAATAAACATAATAATGGGTCTCCAAACATGTTGAGAACAAAATCCCTAGAACGTGTAAGTGTTTTATCTTAACTGGTAAAAGAAACTTTGAAATGTGACTAAGGATCTCTAGATGGAGTTGTATTTGATAACTTCAGTGGGCTGAGTGCAACTAAAGATGTCTTTATAAGAAGGCAGAAGGAGGTTGGGCTGCACAAGAGCAGAATGTGCTGTGACAGTAGAAGGCAAGGTTAGGATGATATGGGCAGAAGCCAGGGAACGTTGGTAGTTTCTGGAAAATAAAAGAGACATAGACAGGATTCTTTCTTGGAGCCTCTGGAGAGGAACTAACTTTGCCACCACCTTGCTATTTGCTCCATAAGAATCACTTCAGAGTTCTGACTTTCAAAATTAAAAGAAAATAAATATGTTTTAAGATTGCAATAATTTTTATAGCAACAGAAACTATCACCTCACAGGATTGCTATGAATATTAAGTGAATTAATGCATATAAAGCATTTAGGAAAAAATTGGCTTATGAATAAAAATTAGACTGTGATATCAAATTAAATCTAGGTAATCATGTAAAAGTTAATACATGCTATTTAGTTTTTTTAAAAAAAACCACAAACATTCATTTCCTGAAGTCTGCTGCCAGTTAATCTGCTGAGAATGTCTACTGGCCCAACTATTTTTTATACAATGATGAGTATTAAATAGAACACTGTACATGTTTTTCATCTACAAAAAATATTTGCATAAAATAGTGTTAGTTCTCTGAACATGTCAATGGACACTTTAATTATGTATATAAAAAAGGAAAATCCTGAGCCCTACTGGAGTCAGAAAAATACCAAAACAAAATCTAGAGTATGAAACTTTCTGCACCAGCCAATATGTTCATGTGAAAATTCAGCATAAATAGACAGTTGTTTTAAACAATAAAAAATTAAAGTTATACATCTTCTGCATGGAGAGCTGTCTGTCAAGACCAGAACATATCGCTAAAGTTAGTGTCTGTGCTATAGACCCCAGACCATCAGGGGCATTATGAGCAGCACAAATGGCCGGGAAATCCCATCAGTGCATGCTGAGAAGGAGCAGAATTTGGTGGGAGACTGCATACACTTTTTACCAGGTTCCAGGTAGTTGTGGGCCACAAATTTGAGGGTGTATCCTCTTTATAGTAGTACAATTCACAATACCCACTGTGGATGCATCCCAGGTGTCTGTCAATATATGAGTGAATAAAGAAATGTGGTATGTATACATAATGGAACATTATTCAGCCATAAAGAAGACTGAAATAATGTCATTTGCAGTAAAATGGATGGATCTGAGGTTCATCACATTAAGCAAAATAAGCCAGAGTCAAATGTAAGTAGGGCATGTTTCCTCTTGTATGAGAAACCTAAATTATGAATAAAATAAATGAAAGATGATGATGGAAAATTAGAACGTAGACTCTGGGAGATGGGTGAGGTGATTAGGGAAAGGGGGAGAAAAGAGAGAAAGGAATAAAGAGATAGAAAAAGATATGTTATATACATGTACTAATTTCCCCAACAAACATTGCTATTCTGTACTAGAAGCATGCATTAATGAAATTCAAATAAATAATAGTCCTATTTCCATAAAGCTAATATCTATATGTTAATTTTAAAAACATCCTTTCCTTAAAAATTTTATTGCATAATATCTATGAAGTAAGGAATGTAACTGCTATCAGTCCCACTTTCTAGATAAGAAAATTGAGGTCTGCGGATTTTAATGATTTCCCTCTTGCCACTTCTTCTCAGTGGTAAGGAAAGGTTATGTATGAGATATTCTGACTCCTATTTCAGCATATATAATATTTTGGTATATTTGGTCTGATGTTTCAGGGCTAAGAGGAAGCAAACTACTGGGACTGCTTCTATGAATTTAGCACAAGGAAATAGAGGAATAAGGCAAAGGACAATACATACACTCATGCAGCACAAATGTCACAGCACCCAACATCAAACTCCTGAATATAAAGAGAATTCACAAAACCCCAGAGAATTTTTTTCATCATTTCATGTGACAAAAGCTTGCACTGATCACACTTTTTTCCCCTTACTTATGTTCTCTACGTGGAGAATTTCCGATGACATTTATTTTGCACTGTTTATTAAAATCACATTCTGCCAGCAACAGTGCGAGAGATCAGTAGTGTGATGGCAAACAGGGCATAGCTTGTCACCTCTTGGTTATCCTGAGTCCCCACAATGACCCAGTGTGGCTCAAGCAATAGATAACCCCTTTATCTGAGTTTCAGTTTCATTAAAACTCGGTGAAGCCCACTGCACTGGGGTGAAAACCCTGTGGTCTACAGTACTGCATATAGCAAGTACTAAAAATGAAAGCACATTTCACTCTGACCAGATAGTTTCTACATCACACCATGCTACTGATTCACCCTACATAAACACTTTCATTCTTATATCAAGAAAAAATGAGAAAGATTCTATGCTACTGTTTAACACATACTATTTTTATTTAAAAATGATTCACAAATGTATTTAAAAACTTTTTACACAAAATAAAGGAAGCACAAAAGTGAGGTGAAGATACTCCTAGTTTTCCAGAATTACTACATGTCAGAATTAATACATTATCACTTTCCTGACTTTTAAATAATTATGTTATGTCTACTGCTGACAATTTTCAAATAAAATGAAGACCTAAGTTAACATTCTTAGCTTACTAATGGAAGACGAAGAAGTCCTTATGCCAGTAGATCTATTATTTGGTAGTTCATACCCTCACATTTTTTAAAAACAAGCATCAAACAAAAATTTGTGTTTCCTTTTTATTCTTACATATGGATTTAATCATAATAATGTACATCAGAAGGATTTCACAGTTTTCAAGAGAAAAATTAAATATTCACTGAGATGCTTTTCATTTATCAAGGCTTACTCAAGTTACTGTCATGAAAATTTCACAGAATAAAAGACATTGCTTTAACTAATTGAACATAGTCATCCACATCACGTGTGAGCAATTCAGAATTTGTTCCCCTTTATCTCATCAATTCTTACCCATTTTTCCATCCTTCAGTATCACTTGTCTAGTAATGTAATCCAGGCACGAGTTTCTTGATGGTAATACATTCTCTGGTAAATTCTGCCATGAATTAATTTTTTCTTCTCTTACATTTAATCTCTCATTACTTAGTATAAACTGCAAAACAACATTAACTTTTGTTTTCATATCAATCCCAAGGTACACATTTTCAACATCATTTGTAATCAGAATGAAGACTTAAGCTTTGGATATATATGTAATTTCCTGTGAGACTTCTCAGTATTTTAGGGTCCAACTTCATGTAAAACATTTTGGAAATAAATGTCACAAATAATGTAGGTAAATTAACAGCTATTCTCCATTTCATCAGAGGTCTATAAAATTTCAGCAGAGGCCTATAAAATGGACATTTGGTATTCTTTCATACAAGACATGTCTTTACATTCAAGTTTTTTTTTTTTTTTTTTTTTTTTTTGGCACCAGGGATCAAACTCGGGACCTTGCACTTGTGAGGCAGGGGGTAGAACCATTGAGCTAAATCCCCGGCCCTCAAATATTTTTTAATGGATTACTGGATTACTCACATAGGTAGTTACCTATTTAAATTTTTCCACTCTCATTATTTTAACCAAAAGAGATTTACAAAACCTTTAATGATTTTTGTCTCTAGACATCTAATCTATAAATCAAGCAAACATTTGTTGTGCTGCATAATATTTAATATTACCAAAAAAACAGTATCTTGGAATAGAGTTCTTTTTGGGGATTGCTGGGGAACAAACTCAGGTCCTTGTATATACTAGACAGATGCTATACCACTGAGCTACTCCCTTACCCTATTATGTTTCTTCTCTTCACTTGTGAATTCCTGGGAAAGCTATTTCTCATGAATGTCTGAAGATAGATAAAAGTTATTCTGAGAATCTATTGTATGACATGAACTTAGCTGTCATTTTTATTATAGTTTTAATTTTGACACTAACACAAGGTATTTTTAAAAGAAAGAACAGTTAACAATTTTCATCATTCTCAATAATAAATAAATGTGAACACAAGTTGTGCTAGTTGGGAGCACTTCTTTAAATGTGAGCCTTTTGGAATTGGAAAGAAATTCACAAATAATCAAAACTGATTCTTGCGGATAGATGTGCTAAAGTTTACAGAATTCAAGAGAATTTCTCTGATTCAATTTCTAGTTTGGATTTATTTAAGATTTTAACATATCATCATTTTCTCAAGGTTGTTGTTACAAAGTTACTCCAATAGTTTCCTGCGTCCTTTCAACCTGAATAATTCATTTCCTTCAGAAAATGAATGAATGAATGAGTGACATAGGAGAAAAACAGAAAAATATTATAGAAATAAAGAGATTTGTAGTATGGAAAAAATAAATTGTAAACTAATAAAACAGAGGCTTTGTATAGCAAAAGTGAGAGATCTCGTCCTTGGATTTTTTTAAAAAGGAGAAATACAAAGATGAAAACCCACACATTTTCTTCATCATAAACAAAAAAGCTATAATATTTTCCAGGAGAAAAATAAGTGAATGCATTTTCCATAGAAGAGCATAAGCGTATTACTAATCTTGATAGTGGAATTGGGAAATAAATTATCTGCTCATGCTCAAATACTGCATTTCTTTATATTTAATCTTAATAACTTTGTGGTGAGATATTACAAAATTAGCTCTATTACCTAAAAAATGCAAATTTCATTACCACATTTTCAAATAGTTAAAAATTGCAATTATCTAAAATCCATGTAGGATGAATACCAATATAATGGCTGAGAATTTTGAGTTATTCTTCAGCCTGTACAATATTAATGAAAATTGAACCTTCATTTTTCTTTAAATTATATAATATGGACTTGAAGTCTCCAAACAAAGTGAATATAATTTTATTTTATATTATAATCATTTTGAAATTTGTTTTTTGTAATGTAACCATTTATGTGTATTTATCTCTTTCATACATTGTAGCCACCCTGAACTCATCATGCAGCATGTGACCGATAAATGGAAATATTTCTAAGAGTGCTGCTGACTTCAAAACCATAATAGTTGTGGAATTAAAAGGAATGTTACAGTTACTCTGGTTTGATTTCTTTTCAAATTTGAGAACTTTCTTCTGAGATTCTCTGACAAAAATGTAACCCATTTTTATTTAAGTGAGTCTAATAAAAAGTAGAAAAGCAATATTTCAGGCAGGCTAAGTTGCTCACAAATTCAAATTGTTAGAATCAATTTTGGTTTATTGGTCTAGAAACTGAGAGCTGAAATTGGACATGATAGAGATAGCCAGGAAGAGACACAATGACCTCTAAGTCCAGAAAGTACTACAGAGAGAACAACTAACAACAAACCCTCTTCTAGTGCCATCTTTAATTAAATCCATTTCATGGGTTAAGTGGGACAAGATAAAGTGAAAAGATAACGTAAAACTGTTCCCTTTCTCTGAAAAACTGAGAAACAAAAACTATTTACATCATTAAAAAGTGTCAAACCTTTATCTTACTCTAAAATTAAATTGAATGTGAATTAATATGTTGATAGAAGTTTTATTGTCTACAAAGGAAAAATTAAATTTAAAAAAATCTCATGCATTTATATCTGCCATGCTCATTTAAATATTTTACCTCCAGTTGTTGTCACAAATAAACAAATAATGAAAGCCTGCTAATTACTAGGTCAGACAAAAACTCTAAAACATGAATATTTATTAATTTTGGTAGATTCACAAATGGTGTGCTGGTATACTCATTGTGTTCATTTATCTCACAAAATTATTTTTCTGAGTTATAAAATGAGCTTGAAAGTGCTTTAAGCTCAACTCTTAGGGAATTCTTATGTGTTCAGTTTATGAAAAGGTACTTGTTTGATTTGATTCAAAGAAGTGAATTTTATTAAAGGAATGCAACCCAAAGTAAAAGAATAATCCTGTAGACAACAAGAAATCATATTTCATTAATAATAAAATGGAGATGTTTGTTATAGAAAAGGAAATGGAGGTAAAGATGAATATGTCATATAGAAAATAGAGATTTTTATTCTTACAGGTAACATTTCAAGGGACCTAATATATTGTGTAAATAATGATCAAGCTACATTTGAAATTTAGAGAAAACGTGTTCACAGTAAATAGCAAAAAACAAAAAACAAAAAGCACAAAATCCTCTATCACATGTTGTAATTTTTCTCTCACTATTTTATATCACCTAATATTTCAAATTAGTATCTCAAAATAATCAATATTTCATGTATCCAAAGCTTTGCTACATACTTGATGAAATAAAAGTAGAACAAATCAGATGTAGCTAGAATATTTTTCAAATCTAACTTGTTAAAATGTTGACAATATTTTCAAAGTGTTTCTAGACAGATATGCACATGAAAAACTGTGATTTCAAACCTTCCTTCATTCCCCTCTTCTAACATTATTTTTCTATTAATACAGTGTTTTTAAATTTACTTAACTGATAAATGTGATTTTGTGTGTATCTCTTTATGTTTTAGGTTTAAACATTATTATTATTACTATTATTATTATTATTATTATTATTATTATTTGGCACCAGGGATCAAACTCAGGACCTTGCACTTGCAAGGCAAGTGGCAGCACCACTGAGCTAAATCCCTGGCCCAGGCTTAAACATTATTGATTTTCTCAACATAGGCGAACATTTCATTTTCTTGCTTCCCTCCCCTATTACTTTGTTGAGTGCCCTATTTTTCCTAATTTAATTCTGTGATAATTTTGGTTAGATCAAAGTTTACTTTATAAAAACAATCCAGATCATACTCATAGCTGGCTTTGCAATTCCCATTACTCTTCTTTTTTTTAAAAAAAAAAATTATTGCTGTTTATCATCTAATAAAAATTTTAAAATCATTTTGTAAAATCCGTTCAGTAATATATGAAATTGAAATCCACTGTTCAAGACACTGTTTGTGGCTGAATGTATCTGCAGATCAGCATACAGTGTGTGTAAGAAGCTCTTGCCTGTCATTTGGTTCTTGCTGCTGTCATCTATGTTCATCTCTCAGAAAGCAAAACAATCCCTTCATTATCTCCAAATTTTCTTCTATTCCTGTAACTGAAAATTACCTTTTTTGTGTGTCTGCAGTGATGCTTTGCTTAATTTTTAACTACACTTTCTACTGAATTCATCCCCGTCCAAATCTCTTAAAACATTCAAATCCATCAGATACTCTATCAATTTCATTTTTCTAAACATCTCTCTTGGAGCCCTGGGGCTGATCTAGGATGGATTTTGGCTCTATAATGCAGTTGCACAGTTGTCATCTTGAGATTTCTATTAACAAATATCTTGGGGACTTGAGTTGATCTCTAGTGTATATATCCCAAGACTTTCTCTTCCTTTGTATGTTCTTTTTTTTAATTGAAGTATAATCACCAGGGCAAATGGGAGAAAAATGTATAAGAATATCAAATAAAAATGTAATAAAGCAAAGATGTAATCTTACCAAGTGATGAAGTAAACAAGGTTTTGGATTTATTTTTGTTCACTTGATGAAAATTTTTGGCATTTCTTTTGTTGTTGTTGCTTTTATGAGCACAGCAGGAAAGATGAGGAAAGGAACACGGCTTTCCTTACCAATCTTTATAGATATGCATAGTTCAGGAGTAAAATCTGACAGCCTTAACCTTTTGAAAAGTTTCTGTTCTTTATAATCTTCACTCCATCTCACATTTAGAACTATATTGTTGTATTCTAGTACTTCATTTATAATATATAGAAAGGCGAATGTCATTTTGTTGCACACTTTTGTCAAACTATTTATACCATTTTAATAAAATGATAAACTGTTCACTGGAAAAAAGTATTTATTCTCTTCTGACAAACACTTAACTTTTGAGTAATATTACAAGTTGAAAACAATCTTAATTCAACATTTATAAAGCATTACCCTGTTGTATCTAGTTTCCTCTATCACTCCTGAGGAGTCTGAAGCCATTGTGTTTCTTTATCATTTAGATGTTCCTATTTTTCCCATCAAACCTTACAGAATTTTTCTTTGTTTCCATTTTCTGGAATTTCATGTACCTTGATATGATTCTATTCTCAGACATTATACTGGACAGGTCAAATTATCTTCTTGTATTATAGAGACATTTTGTTTAGCTTTTATATATAATATTCTCTCATTTTCATTTTTTCTTTTTGAAATACACCTCTTCAGATATTGGATTGCATGGAGCAGAGTTATGTTATCATGTCATCTTTTCTTGCTTTTCTTATTTTTGTCACTTTGCTTTCTTTCAAGATAACTACAATTATATATTACAATGTGTCTACTGGATTTATTCATTCTTGCATTTTCTCTAATTTCCTATAGTTCAATTAGAAAAATATGCATTTATTTTCATGTAGTCACTTTTTCATCCAGTTTAATATCTACTCATATTTTAACTTTTCTCCTTATATAATTTCTACTTCATTAAAATGTTTTGCTATTGTTTTTGCTCTCCTTTTAAAAGTTTTCTTCCAGTGTCTAACAATCTTTTATTGTCTGATTGGATTTAAAGTGGAGAATGAAAAGCTGAGTGTACATTCTGGGCTTCTAGGTGTAACATTTTTCCTTTGCAGGTCATTGTATGGTGACGTGATTGGCCTACGTGGTTGTGAAAGCTTAGATATCAGTGTCTCTGAGGATGATAACATATCCTAGGGGAGTATATAGATATTTCCTGTCTAGAGAAGAAAGTAATGCCTACTGCCAATTAGGTAATCCTGACTACCTGTATATGGGTACCTTAGAAAACACCCATGTAATCTCACTGTATCAAAGAAAGTCTAAGTAGGAGTCAGAAATTACAAACGGATTTGAACAGATAATGTTGAACATAAAACATCAGTGATTATGACAGAGTGGTAGGTATATAAAAGTAATTTTAAATAATTTCCTTTGATGAAATGAGAATCTCCAAAAAATAAGGGGCATCATCAAGGCTGGATTTTAGACACCACTGGGTATGATGTAGTTGCAGACTCATTGTGCAGTGAAGAAATGAGTTATCATAGTCCAGAGATTCTTTAAAGTTGTTGGGCAAACAGAAAACACACCTCACACTTTTAAGGTATTGGCAGGCAAGACTGACGGCCATGGTATTGCAGCAGTGCTGGCAAATAAGAAACACCCCTTCCAGGTAGAGTTGGGAAGGAAATGGAGGCCTGCAGATGCCAGGAGGAAATACCCTTCTGGGATCAAAATTGAACTTTGGGAGCCACTGAGGTGGATTCATTAGGAATCTACCAAGAGATGATGGGGAAATTCATAAGGAAGCTGTTCCTACTGATGACGGTAACATTTGATTAGGAGTGAGAGTCACTGGATATCTCTCTGATGAGCAATTGAGAGCTCTGTGGTAAAAGAGGGGAAAGTGCATGTGAATAGAAACACATGAGGTCCAGGAATTTCCTTTTCAGTGCTAATATAAACTTTAGCACTTTCCACTGCTACATTCTAACATTGTGCTTACTGCAAAGTATAAGGGTATATTGGATCAAGTTCCACCATCATAGAACAGATGACTGCACATTCACTCTCATAGTAAAGTGCTTCTAATTTCTACCTACTAATTTCCTGGTTTCTTCCATTGAGAGACTTTGTGAGCTTTCTACTTTCTAGACAACCAAGACTACAGACATAATAAAAGGAATAATTTATGGGACTTTCTATATGGAGTGGAAAAGAAGAATAGTATTTTAGTTTCTTTTTTAAACTACTTCCTATACATTTCCTTTATTTTAGAACATCTTACTAACAACCAATTATCTGTGTTGACTTTAATACTTCAGCCATAATGGAACATGAAACATAAATCTATTTTTAATCTTCTCATAATTTGGCTTATATATATTTTTAGATTTGCCAAATCGTGTGCCCAACTTCAGTTTGATAATTCTCAGGCTATGATGCAAGTTGAAAATGTAAGGTCACTTTAAAACATAGGATCATGAAGAATTTTGCATTATTCAGCTCTCTTGTCACAGGGACACAATACTGACACCTGCAATTTAAAAGAGGAGAGGCTTAATTTGGCTTACGGTTTCAGGGGACTCGAAGCATAGTTGCCTGGTTCCAAGACAGAAGCATCATGGAAGAAGCGTGAAGCAGAACAAAGATGATTAGTTCATGGAACCTGGAAAGCAAAGCAGGGGAACAGTGCCATTAAACCTTTCTAATACACTTACAGGAATCATTGCTTGAATTGGTTAGGGTTCTCTAGATGAAACAGAACAGAGATAGATATTAAATAAATGATAGATAGACGGACAGACAGACATAGACATATGAACATAGACACAGATACAGATACAATCATGTAAGAAAACTTATTACACAGGTTTACAGAATCAGAGGTAGAAGTATTTTAGATAAAATCAAACAACCTGTCTTAACATATAAATTATAAAATATCAGTGGTTTAAAGGAATGTGAACTCTTGCTCATGGAATGTTTAAAATGAATGTTCTTCATTGCCAAGCAGATTGATGCTAAGTAGCAATTTAGAGCATACATTCCTTTATGCTTTTGATGCTACCACCCTTAAGGCCTGGCTTTTAAGGTAATAGGTGTGAAGCATGTGGATAACTGTTTATGGAAAATGTATTGGTGGGTAGCATGTCAGATTTCATTCTGTTGGCTAGAACTTAACAGTGTAGTTTCTCTTACCTGCAAGAAAAGATGAAAAAACTCATCTGCGTGTCGAAAATTAAGAGAAAATGTGTTTGATGGTTAGCTAGCATTCTTTGTCACACCAGAATTGTGTCAAAGTTCTTCAGTTTTTTTGATATCAGACTAATCTCTAACAATTACTGAATTTTCAGTCATGTATGATGACTATGTAAAATGTCCTAATTTAAATTTATGAAATGTTATTATCTAGAAATAAAAAAATCTTATTACTATTTTTTCTGAGACATAAAGATCAAAATGAATTACTATATTGTCAATATACTCTGAGTACACATTCAATGTTGTGATAGTCAATTTTATATTAGGCATTTTCTCTCAAGCCTGTGACACATACTTTCATGAAAAACATTGTGATGAATGTGAAAAATAAATTGCAAATCTTATTCCATTGTTCATAACCACTTCCTTAACAAACACATCAGTTTTTCAAGTATCCAATTTCTGTGGTTCTAATAAACTGATTTAATTCTATGAACATTCATCAACATTCAAGTGGCATAAAGTTTTAAGTGGCTAACACTAGTAAGAGACAAAAGAGAAAGAAGGATTTGGCAAAAGAAACAGAAGGGCAAGATTTAGAAACCCATTAAAAAGGAAGAGAATTAATGAGGTAGCAAAGTGAGATGCCCTCAAATCTAATATTTATGATTTTCTATTAAAGCAAGAAGAATTATGGTCAGTCGTAAGTACTTATTAACCATATTAAAACAACAACAAAAAATAGCTTAGGTCATTCATCTAGCTTGAGCCAGTATGTTTGCATTTCTTTCTCTCACTAGAGAAGTACAGTAGTTTCCTTAATGTTCTAGTTAATAAAATATTTTATCCTCTAGTGTGAAAGAGGTAGCTAAAATGATCTTCAAATCCTACTTTAGATCAGATGCTGTAAAGGTAAAATTAGTCAGGAAAATAGTATGTCACAAAATCTTCATTATAAACTTTACAGAATATATTTTTGTCTATAAAAACAAACTAGGAAAAAGATGCCAAATCTAAGTTTGGTTACTAAATTTTTGATAGTTTCATATACTTACAGTGAGATATTGGAAAAATAAGACTGGATATTTATATATCATATATTATATATATATGATTATTCTCTCCTCTGTGATCAAATGCTTAATGCTTAGGCTTTGACAGGAAAATATAAATCAAATATTTACATAATGATAATTTTAAGATGTGATTTTTTCTGAAAATAGTAGGACTTGTACCACAAGATTCTAGTTCATTGTTTTGTATGTATTTTATGGGGATAGTTGAACTTTAGCAGTATCTTCAAATAGAATTTTTACCACTCATCACTCATTTTTCTATCTGCTGTCCTTGTTTCCTCTTTCACCTGCTTCTGATACAAATTACATAAATTTCCCAGGCTGGATTTTGGAAATAGCTGTTTAATAAGCTTTCTTCTGGCAGATTCAAGAATCTGCCTCCTCGTGCCCAAAGAATTAATATATTAGGGTCTTCAGAATTCACTGTCACTCATCAATTTTTTTTAACAAATGTTAGCTAGCACAAGCACAATATACTCATCCTGTAGTCAGGTTTTGCTTATGCCATTCTTAGAAACAGTAACATCCTAATTACTTTTCTCTGACTATTTAAATCTCATACTTCCCAAGTCTTGGTTGAATTCTTAGATTTCACAGGGTTTTCTAAGGCTTCTGGAGGCCACCATCCTGCATTCATTCTCTCTTCTTCTGTTGGATTGAGCTACTCTGTAATGATCCTCTGGATTTAGTACCACTCTTAGAGACTATATTGTAATGGAAAGAATCAAATTGCTAAATATTTTTCATATTAAAAATTAGGACATGGAAAACATAGTGTGACTTTAGTTCATAGGAAAAAAATAAAACGATTCCTATGGGACAGTGCCCTGTTGATTATGTCCAAAGCAAGCTGTAAGTAGTGCAGGCTGTAAAGAGTTAACCCCGCAATTGTCTTGTTTTCAGAAGTGAGTCAGACCAAAGCCTACATGACTCAGCCAAGGTAAGAGTGCCTCACAATGAAATTCTGTTCCCAAAATTAAAACCTTCTTAACTGAAAAGACAAGGTTAATAGTTAACCACAACATTTGCCTGATCTGTTCCTAACACAAAAATGCTTAGTCTCTTCTTTTACAAGCCTTGTCTGTGTCAACAACTTATCCCTAGCAACCATAACTAGTCCCCTCACCCCAATTTAATGATTGTGTCACCAATAAATATCAGTGGTTCTGGCTGATCAGGGCCTTTGCTTCATCCAGCACTGGCCATCCCAGTCCCTCCCCGACCTTTAAGCCTATCTCTAAGTGTTTGTTCTTGCCATTTGTTGTAGCACCAAGCAGGAGATCAGGATCTTCTGCAGGGGTCTCTGATACATTCAGGCTTCTTTTATTGACTTACTCTGACCCTTAATTAAATTACTTAAAACAAAAACTAAACTGAAAAGGTATTCTTTCCAGTTATTGTCTTACCAAGTATCAAAAAGGGTATTTAAGTTTTTGTGATTGGTAAAATGTATTGGAAATATGAACACATTGCTGGTGAGAGAAAATAAGTTCGTTTGCAAAATTAAAAATAAATATACCATATCCTATGAATAAAAATACATATCAATAAAGATATTGTAGGAAAGATTGTCAATACTCCATTGATACTTCCTTTATGAGACTACTTTATGTGAAAATTTGCATTTTATGTTTGAAGAATTCTCTGAGTATCAGATAATATTCAAGCAATGAACAGAAATATCCAAAAGCTAATTCGTTGTACTTAGGCTTTAATCAATAATGGGCAGGATGAGGAGTCATGGTATGTATGCCTTATACTCCTGTCCCAAAGTTAGGATTAACTCTGAGGCAAATTGCCTATTGTCTGCAGAAATTTCTCAGCAAGACTGAACCCCAACTGCCTACAGTGGTGAAGGTTTTAAATCTGGAACTTTATTAGGTTCTCTCCTTTCTCTCTGCCTCTTTTCTTAATCTATTGTTTCTGAGATTACTGCCAGATAAATTGTGTTGTAGTCCTCTTAACAAGTTCATTAACAGGAGTCAAAATGAGAAAAATATTCATTGCAACCTCCTTGTCTTTAATAGAGAAGGATTTGGGAAAAATATCTAAATGCTTATATATACATATTGATTTAACACATTGAAGTAAATCATTTCAGTGAAGTACTAGGTTTTCTGTGAAATGAATAATAGAGCCTTCTATAATATTAATAATTCATTATGGCTAAGCTATGGTATTTAAAACACGTAAAACAATAATATAATTGGTTATATTTTATATAAACATGTATGATTTCAAGCAAAATAGGAATTGTTAATAAATTCTCTCTGATATTAGAACCTAGGGGTTGTACATAGGATATAGTTGAAAGGAGTCCTGGACATTCCTACTGGGTCTTTTGTGCATTTTGATTATTATTCCATGTGCATTTTGGTGTGTTCAAATATTGAATAATGGAATTTCAAACTATAAGTTAGATAACTTTCTGCCTATAATTGTCAGTTGAAACTTACCTGTTAGTGATATTTTGATTGATTGATAGAATAGTATATGTTCTAAGACTGTTTCTACTATTTCTTACTAAATTTCAGTTTGTCAGATTTATTTTGTATATGGAGTATGCTGAGTAAATGTTCATCAAAAACAGAAAAAATATAAACAGGTTCAAATAAAAAACAAACAAAAAATTGACTTTCTAATATAGGTAAACTAATATTATGAATATATATGGAAACTTCGAAAATTTTTGAGACGTACTTTCCAAGAATGGAACATAAATTGGGTAAGAATATGAAGAATATTAATTAAACATTAAATAAATATTAAATAAAAAGCTAGAAAGATTAGATCAACTTGCATGGAATATAATAATTTTTTAAAAAGTTGTATGGGAAAAGAGGGGACTGAAAAGGGAAGTGAAAAGAATTGAGATGTGTTATGTACCTGTACTGACACCAAATGATGAATGTAATCATTATGTACTGCAAACATGTACTAAAGAAATAAAAGTTACACAATTTAAAAAACCTGTAAGTAAAAGGAACTTTAACTCTGCTTATGAAATTTGAATATTTCCATGTGTGCTTATTTTGTATATAATCATTATATTCATATTTTCCAATCAGGAAATAAAATGAAAGCAAACAATCACTATAAGTAAAGAATCATTGCAATAAAAGTGTTCCTTATTTGAGAAATACAGGCCTGATTTCACTGTCACCTAGTTAAAATTTCATATTAGCTTCTTCCATATACAGTTCATGACTTATTCTCCCTCTACCCCTTTTTCTTGACATAACTTTCTACATAATTGATTTTACTTATCATTAATGATGCTTTTTCTCAAAAAAATAGAAAAACCATGACTTTGTCATTTTGGCCGGTTTGGTAATCTTCAAGCAAATCAAATAAGAACAGTCTTGTCACCCCAAAGAATCGGGAAATGTATTTGAAAATGAACCTTAATTGCAGTCAGCATTTCTTAGACCACTGCTGTTAACATCTCTCTCACTTCACAAAGGTGGCAAGAGTGTATGGTGTTGAGAGCCTAGCATGTGGTAACACATCTTATCAGACAGAAATTCTCTGTATGCTCTTCTTTAGAGCAAAAGAAAAAAATACTATTTTGATGGTAGAATATGGATAGTCATTGTTTTTAAAGTAGTAATGGCCAATCAAAGGGGAGACAAAATTATATAATAATTTCTTTTATGTTTAATTGACATACTGATTGCATATCAGTGATGATTTATATATACTGTACAACAGGATGTTTATTTTTATTATGAAATATACTGAACTTATTTGACATTTTTCTAGATTTCCACAACTAATTAAATTTGATTGTTTTAACTTGATAGAGGATTTAATAAATATTGTTTTAATTCTGTTGCATTAAAGTGAATGGAATATAAGATAACATCATCAATCACACATTCAGGAAACAATTTTCTATAGTTGCAAATCTATTAACTCCACATCCAACCATTCTGACTGAGGATACATTGCTGCACTTCTTCAAACCATAATTGTTCAAAAGAAAGTTCCACTTCTGAGACATTGGCTCTAATACAGTGCATCAAAGACCAAACCTTCAAAATCCCTGAAACATCCAAACAGGAGATTTAATAGATAATATGAAAGGGAAGTTATAACTTTTTTGTAAGATATAAAAGCATTTATGGATAGTAGGGTAAGGTGAAGTTTAAAAACACAACTGTTATAGATCTCTTCTAACATAAGGAATAAAACTAAGAGACCAGCCTAAGATAACTGACTGCAACAATTTGACAAGAAAAAATTCTATCATACATTCTCATGGTCACTCCTTGACAAAACTTATTCAAGGAAGCTGAGCCTAAACCAGAATAGAAACTAACAGGCTGGAATGCTAGGGTTTAGATCTACAATGTTCTACTGAAGTCTCTTGTGTTCAGAAGTGGGGCTTTCAGACAGTTATTGGATCATACAGCAGTGGATTAATCCATCGATGAGTTTATAGTTGAATGTGCTGTTAGGAGGGGTGGCCTGGTTGGTGGCGATGGGTCACTGGAGGCAGACTTGTGGAAGATACATGTCTCTCTCTCTGGCTTTTCCTATTTGCTCTGCTTCCTAGCTGCCATAGGCTGAGCAACTCTCCTCCCCATGCCCTTCTGCCATGTCATTTCTTCCTTGGAGAGAGCTAAGGGCTGGGTTGAATCCTCTGAAACTATGAAAGAAATGAAGCTCTCCTCCATTAAGTTGTGGATGTCTGGTGCTTAAGGCCAGTGATGGGAAAGCTGACTAATACATAGATCAAGTTATAAATTTATCTATTGAAACAACCATAGCATGCAACCTTCTATATATTTTCACAAACATTTTAAGGAAAATAGTATGTAAAAAGTGTCATAAACACAAACCCTTAGTGTTACTGAGGATATTCAAGATTGCTAAAATATATTTAATCTTTAGTTCAGTCTGAAAAATCTGTTATTAAGTGTTGCATATTAAAATGATTAAAGTGCTATTAAAATAAAAGTAAGAGCACATTCTTTAAGTGAAGAGATGTAAGAATCTTAAATGTGTATATATGTGCTTGGGGTTATGTGTGCTTGTGTGAGAAAATTTTTAGGAGGAACTGCTCTCGAGTTTTGACGATTTCTTTTTTCCATAGATTTAAATAATTCTCTGAATTCTTATTTTCTCTGCTGGGGTAATAATATGTATTTTAAAGTTTCAAATATACAAAACAGTTGCATTTCAAAAATGTTTTTGTTTGTTGAATATAGATAAAAATGCGATATTATTTTCTTTTATGTGGAAACACCATTTTTTAAAAAATACAAAACCTGTTAGATGTTTTGTCAATACTACTAGTGTGGCTTTCAGCAAATGATATATCATTATAAAATTTTTTATCTGTCAATTTTTTAGCTTTTAAAAAAATATTAGAGCAATTTGAGTAAAAAAGATGCTAAACTATTTAGAAAAAGGCCTGCATAAGAGAAGTGCTAAACATAAGCTATATTTCACTACTTCCGTAATTACGATTAGCCTTAATATTACTCTTTAACATTTTATACTTATTCTGTCTAAAATGTGAATGGTCCCTGATCACTTATCTCTCTGCAGCGTAACCTTCCATTATCTTCATCTCCTAATGACACGAGAGCTTTTCAGAGAACAGTCTGTTTGGTATACACATCTCCTGAACACAAAGGGTTAAGAGCAAAGGGTCTGGAGTTACTGTTCAGTTTGATATTTTGACTATAATATTTTATTTACAGGGATATTTTTGGAGTACTTTTTGAGATCTTCTCATTAATATTTTATTGCAAATCTATGGTGGGTTTCTGTAAGAGATATTTTATACTTACATAAAAAGAAATTAAATATTTTCTTAGAAAATAAACATGGATTGTCATAGGCTCTAAAGACACATAAACACTAACACATTAAGACTACTAAATTGCTACTCTGGAAAAATTAGTATATAATCCAAAGATAAATTATAGTATTTTATAGTATTAAAACTGTTTTATAGTATTTTGGAGGAAAATGAAACAATGTTTTGATCATGCTATGCGCTATGGATGGAACTGTAAGTAAAACAATCAAATGGAATACTACAAAGACATAATTGAAGTTTCTTTCTCTTGTGTCTTTATATATCTCTATGACACTTGCAGAAGAAATGGAGCTCAATTCTTCATTTGTATCAATATCAAAATATGACATTACTGACAGTTGAAAAAAGAAAAAACTTTAGGTGCAACCCTTTTTTATAACTACTTTAAAGGATAAGTCAGTGGAGCAGGTCCTTGTAGGGTACACTCCGTGGTGAAGAAGAAGTACATGTTTGTAATTTTAAAATATCTTTTAGGGGCCGGGGATTTAGCACAGTGGTTTCGCCACCTCCTGTGCAAGTGCAAGAACCCGAATTCGATCCCTGGTACCAAAAAAACAATAAATATATATATATATATATATATATATATCTTTTAGAATACATATGCCTTGATATCAACAATATTATGCAGCAGGGTCTATGTCGTACAGTAATTCATACTAATTGAAGAGATAAATTAATCAAAATTATAGTCAAGGTTTTCTACTCCAGGTACATATCCACTGTGTCACAGTTTCTATTTTATCAGATTTCAAATCCCCTACAAAAATTTAATACAACTAACTGCTATTCATTTATATATGTTACTTTTTGACTTTTTAACAATATCTTTTTTATTTCAGTCCTTATTTTTAATGGCATCAATTAGTAAAACTTCAAACTGCTGTTGTGAATCAACATCCTCCCATGTTTCATGATTATTGAAGGGATCACACAAAAATGTCACTCACATTCCCATCCTATGTACCGCTAACTCAAGAAATGCATGAAACAACCACATTATCATCATTGTTACTGATCTAGGTTGCCAGAGAAAATTCTACTAGGGAACATTAGACAGACGAAGATGACTTTATTCAAAATAATGGCCACAGAAGACAGAAAGTATAAATAAGTCTGAACTCAACTCACAAATAAGTCTGAATTCCAACCATAAATAAGTCTGAACACAGCTCTGCTGGGGAAAAAGTGGTGGTAGGTTATTTCAGGCATAGTAGAAAAGTACTGCAGGACATTGAAGGGGTGTTGACGAATGATTTTTGTCAAATGCATTATTAACTGAGTTTGTTTTTCTTATATTTTTATTTTAATATAATGCACATAGATATTAATAAAGAAAATATAAAAAGCACTCTTCTTATTTGAAAACATAAAACAAAACTTCATAACAAAATAATTGGAGAATAACAATAGTTAATATACTGTTTATTATAATTATAAAAAAATGGAAAAAGTGTTATTCAGAGAACAAGTAATAGACAAAAAAGACACAAAGAAGCAAACAAAACGACAAAAGTTTCTTTTCAATGAACAAGAAGAAACTAGTACTATAAATGAAATAAATTAGCATGTATGTTAAAATATTTTTGAAACAACAGAATAGATAATTTGGGGAATTTGTTCAACTTCGTGTGTGTGTGTGTGTGTGTGTGTGTGTGTGTGTGGAGAGAGGCTGATTCTCATATAAGAGAAATCCTGGGATATTTAAGGCTGTGTGTTTGAGTTATTTCACTCAACATTATATTTTCAAGTTACACCTATTTATCTACAAATGCTGAAATTTTGATTGGGGTCAATTCTTACAATACTTTGTTCTATGACCAGGGTACTTGGATTCTAAAGGTTGGAGTGAGAGCAAAGTCAGTGGTCTGTGTGAATAGCCCAGCTGTTCCAGAGTGAGAAGGAAGTCAGGGAGGTACCTAGGGTGGAGGAAGCATATTTAAACTTCAATCAAGGTGATGGGAATATTAAGACTCTCTTGGCTAATGTCACTCACCCTAATTTGCCCTGACAGAGCGTAGCATAACCATCCTAGAAGAAAATAATGGGGAATCTAGGACTCATCACAAAGTACTATTTTAGAAATTCTCTACCAATCTTAAAACACCTTATTTTTTTTCAACTGAATGAGATATGAAATCTGATAGCAGTTATATCTCTCGAAGATAGATTTCAATGTTATTTCTAGGGCTTTCTTACATTAATAAACAGGAGTATAAACTGGGTTCCCTAAGGAAGAATGGAGCACCTTGCCAACTGATGAATTTTGTAGTTCATACCACTTATACCAAGTTATGTTTTCATAAATTAGCTTTCATATAAATGCCATTCTATCCAGTTAGAACCCAACCTTTAATGAGAAAAAAATCAGAAGAAAATTAGAAACTCAAAAACTGGCAAGCAACGGTACATGTTGAGAGAAGCATGAAATCCAATGTTTGGTATGCTACTTTAGAAATGACACATTTAGGGCATAAGTTTAATTCTTTGCCTTCTAGAAACAAAGGGGAAAAATAAATGAAGAAAAGATGACACAATTTGTCCTGGGGATATTTGAATGGGACAAAACTCCTTTTTCTCTCTGAAGCTGAAGGAAAACAAAAGGTAGAAGACCACTCAGTAGAGCAATATAGATATAAAGTAATATATGCTATGTGAGAAGTTGAAGACATGCTTTTGAAGGTGATATCAGCTGATATTTATTATGGAAAAAGTAGTTACCTTGGAAAATCTGCAGTAAAGTCTAAGAAATCACCAAAATTATACACCAGACTATTAACACATTTTGTTTTGGGACTAGTTTCCTTTAATTTGAAATATATTGCTATTTTTTATTTCATCACGAACAGGAAATAATTAAATTTACTTTCTTACAATATGAGAACTATGTAGATGATGATGAAGGCCTTTTGCATTTTTCAAGTAAACTGGAATGCCTCTTAGCTTCACACAGTCTAGAAAATACTTAAATTTAAAATTTCCAATAATAATATACTTAAGGTGGTCCAATCTAAATGATTCTGATTGTTTGTTTGCCTGACTGCTTCGGACACCCTCCTCCCCCATCATCTTTTAAGGACACAAAACTGGAGATCATGTGACTTTATCATGCATGAGAAGATCTGTGAGTAGTAGAAGCCTTCCTGTAACACAGTTAATGTCTTCATTTACAAATGTATTCCACGTATCAGTGGGAATATGAAAAAAATAATTAAGATATTAATTTTGATATGCCTAAATAATTAACATGTGTTTCCAAATGAAATTAGTGGTGTGAAGTTGGAACCAATTTACATTTGCCTGTGTTTCATTTTGATGAGCTCTGAAGTTAATTAATTTTGATTTGTTCCTTAAAATGTGATTTAATTGATTAAAAATTAACTTTCCGCAGTTTATAGTATGAAAAGATTTATTCAAAAATGATCACCTAGAGTCAGGATTTAGCTCAGTGGCACCATGCCTGCCTCGCAACCCCAAGGTCGTAAGTTTGATCCCTGGTACCAAAAAAAAACCCACCAAAGGAAAAAAAAAGATCACCTAGCTAAAGGATAGCAGAGGACTTTAAAATTGGTGAAAGCTGATTCATTATAACAGTGCTGTACATATCTTAATATTAACAGAAAATGAGTGGTGGTCTTCGTTGTGGTGTTAATGAGTCTCAGAGATTTTGCATTCATAGCATGTAAGAAATGTTTGCTTAGAAATTCTTAAAGGTCATTGCTCCTGTATTGCTATGCTTTAAAGAAAAGTAACAGCTAAGATAAAAATGTATGAATGTTTCAATACTTCTTTCACTTTATGTCAAGTGAACTCGTAAGCAAGCATGTGTTAATTGATGTGACCTATTATCCTCATATCTTTCTGTTTGTGTTTCTGCATTTCAAAGAATTGGCATTAATTGTAACAGTAAAAGTTATTTAAAATGTCTGTTGAAAATTTTACAGCTTGAAACAGCTTATCCTTCAATAATTGAGTTAATAAAACTAACTTAATTTAATTTAAACAGTGATGCCATTTTGGGGGCCTTGTGGAGTCATTACAATTAGTAATTTATAATTAGTATTTTATTGATTTCCACATATGATGTTGCTGAGCATTATCTAGAAACTGGTGATTGGTGGTAATTTGATAAACATTCAGAACCATTGCATTAATTATGTGCCTTCCAATTGCATCTGAAGTTAATGAATATATGTGAATGTTGTGTAGATACATTTAAAGGACAGCTCAACCTTAATTATACATCAGTTTTTTTCTAATATTCTAATTATAATTTTCCTAGTTATCAGCTCTTAAACAAAATGAGGCTTATCTAAAACATAAATGTGAATATTGTTCATGCAACAATCTATTTTCTAAAATGTTAGCAATTAATTCAAAACAGTATTTAATATAATTTCTACATAATATGATGAATAAAAAGGCTGTAAAGCATAGCTAGAACAGAAAATATTCCATAAACATGGAGACTAGAAACATTCAAGATTAAAGATGTCACTAACTTTGGCTCCATTTTCTACATAAAATCTATACATAAGTTTGCCACATTTAACCTCATGTATTTATTTATTGCTGACAATTAAAATAATTAAAATTAATATTTTCATAGAAAATAGATAAATGCCCCACATCAATCAATATCACAAATTTTTTTTTATTGGTATAGCAGATGGAAGAATGCAAGAGCACACTTGTGATTAAACTCAACTAGCAGAGTTTATATTACATGGCTTTTATAATAGCCAATTCACAGGAAAATTGGTACACTTGTATTTTCTATTGGAATGAATAGAAATTTGCAGGAGTGTCTATGAAATTCAGATGTTATAGCTCTTCAGAATGCTTTCTCTAATACTGCAATTATGTTGAAGACCCTAGGTTTACTGTTTAACTTATGCCATGGGGCTCAGACTTACACTCTTAAGGGCTAAGGGCTCCTTGGTATTTCCTTTTCTGCCCAAATCTCTGTTACTAGGGGACTACTGGGAAGGCAACCTATTAATATTGCCATACATGGACATGGTTTCCACAGAGTAAAAAACAGAAAGCTAACCTGAGAAAATAAAGGTGGAGAGAAAAATTTAAAAAATAAAAAAAAAAAGAAATTTTAAAAAAAGTACAAGGCATCTTATTTTTCCAAAAGTTATTATCTTCTACATAAATAGAACCAGAATCATGACTATAATAACCATAATTTGATAAAGATTTGATTGGTGGTGTGGTTATGAGACTATGAATTGAGGGATTCAAATGCATAGCATAACTATCAAGACATGGAAGTTTTTATCAAGTCACTAACTTTTCTCCTAAATTAGAGGTTTAGAATAGATAAGCTACATATTTCTGAAATTGTGGATTTTGTAGATTGCCCTGAGTGCTATATTATTAATATTGAAATTAATTTATATATAACTAAATTCTTAGATTTGTTTGTAAAGAACTTAACCCTGCTTTTATGGTTTGTTAGTTTCCTAGGGCTGTCATCAAAAACATTACAAACTAGGCGTCTAAAAACAAAGTAAATTAATTCTTGAAAGAACAGAAGTTTGAAACCAAATTGTTGCCAAGGCTGGATCCTTCTGGAGATTCTGAGGCAGAAATTATCCCAAGCTTTTTTCCTAGATTCCTGTGCTTGCCAGGAATCCGTGACTTGAGGGGGCATACTTAATGCTGTATGAAATCATCTTCAAAAATGTAATTGATCACATCTTAAAAGAAAGCTAAATACCTTCATTAAAATAAATATGCATATTGAGGTTGAGGTGGACATGAATTTTGGAGGTTTTAACTTTTTTGGTCACATTTGTTTTTACTGGGGGAAAAAAATGCCTCATACCCACCACATAAAGGAGGAGAGATCTATTTGCCTCACAATTTCAGAGGGTTCAGTCCATGGCTGGCTGGCTCTAGAAATTACATGACAAAGGAGTGCACTTCTTGGTAGCCAGAAGCAGAGAAGGCTAACAGTACCAGAGAGGAAGGAGCCAAAGATAAGATCTAGTAGCCAAGGCCACACCTCCATTTCCCACTCAAACACATCTAGAAATGTGCTTTGCTAACCCCCTGTGTGGCTTTCAAGCCAATTAAATTGATAATCCCAGCATAAATGACACAAGGCATTCCTTATCAACTTGGCTCTAGAACACATCTTCATAAACTATACTTAATCTCCAAATGCAGACAATAAAAAGATCATAATTCTGCCTACCATGATGTAATTATCTTATATACATCCAGAAGTGTAATAATCCCTTCCTCCAAAATCTCAATAGTTTTATCGTTTCTTAAAAGTTCAAGTCCAAGTCTCCTCTAAGACTCAAGGCAAACTCTTAGCTGTGAACCTCTGTAAAGTTTGAAAAGCAAATTATTTAATCCAAAACTACAATGGCACAGGGTAAATCTTATCATTCCAAAAGGAAGGAATAGAGGGAGACAAAAGAGTCAGATGAAAGCAAGACTGAAATCCTGTAGGGCAAACATTAGACCCTGTAATGCCATGGCTAGCTTCTAGGGAACAAACATAGAGCCATGCTGCCTCTCTCAAGCTAGTTCCGCTCACACTCTGAAGCTTTCTTCAGCAACTGTTTCCACATTCTTGGCATCTCGAACTTCCTGGAATCTCTACTGCACATTCAGCTTCATTTCAATGCTCCATGCATTGCCCTATTAGGGGCTCCCAGCAGGACTTCTGATCGTATCATATATTGTTCATGGCCAACCAGGGCTTCTTTTGGAATGTATGTGGAAGCTTCTGTGACCCCACAACTCTTGAATTTTGCATACCTGAAAAATCAGCATTACCTCAATGAGGCTCAGGTCTGCTACTAGTATGAGAAATGGCCAGGTTCCCTTTTACCGTGGCTATCACAGACTCTCAGAGTCTGAATGGTTGAACATGGGAGATGAATCCCAGAGAACAAATTCCCTAGCCATCCCTTCTTGAACAAGGGTCCAGAAGCTCATTTCTCAAGTAAAAGTTTAAATTTTTACATTATTCAGCCTATCATACATGAGCTCTTGTTCATTCATGAGATGCCCTCAAGATATCTTTCATCTCATCTCACTTCAAAGTACTTGGTTCCTTTAGAATGACACTAATATTTTCAACAACCACATTTTTTTTGGTCTCAACTTTGCACAGGGTTCTTTTTAGGTCAAAATTTTAATTTTAAAAAATTTTATGCTCTGATTTTTCTTTCAATTCTCATTTAAAAACCCAGCTAAAAGTAATCAGCATTACCTTACTGCAGCTTGAGCATTGGGCTGCCTTGGTATTTCCCTCACTAGATCAATTAGTCCAGTGCCCTTAAACACTACCTCCCACAAAGTCCCAGTACTTGGGCAAAAAAGAGACCTTCTTTTGTCAGAATGTAAAATGTACAGACACTATTTCAATTGCCATTAGTGTCCTCATTCTCAAACAGAAATCTCATAAGCCTCACCTTTACTGTGCTCATTCCTATCAACATTCTGGTCTTCTGAGTTTTAAACAGAAAAATCATCTAGCATGCTCTGCTTGCAGCATTCCAGGGCATATCTGGGCTTCATCTCAAAAAATTTTCAAAGACCTTCACAGTAATACCCAATGTCTTCTGAACAACATGGTCAGGTATAGTCATAGTAACAACCTCACATCTCTTATTTCAGCTTACTATGTTGTTCAGCTTTTCTGTTGCTGGGGAAAATTATCTGGCACCCATAACTTAAATAAGAGACATTTATTTGGCTGACAGTTTTAGATGATTCAGTTCATGGCTAGCTACTTCCAAAGTAGGAACTTCATGGTGAGGGACTTGGCAAAAGAATGATGCTCACCTCATGGTGGCTGGAAGGAAAGTAGAAGGACCATAATAAGAGGAAAGGGTGAGAGACCAAATATGCAGGATCCATGGTCATGCCACCATGACCTACCAATACACACAGAGAAGGGTTTTTATATATCCTCCGGTCAGTTCTTATGCCAATCAAGTTGACAGTCCAGCTTAACTGTCACACTATTCAATGTCTAGAATGTATACATGCTTTCAAATATGAATCCTAAATTTATATTTAGATTTTTAACATACAAATGTAAAATATGTAAATATTTGATGGAATTTGAGAATATTTAAAGGACTAGAAAATATTGAAAGGAATAAAAAAATCCAGCACCTAATAATATAAAAACAACACTATCTAGGAACAGAAAAATATTTATCATGCATGTAAAAATGAAGAAAAAGCTATGCAGAGAAAAGCAGTGAAACGAAACCATCTCAGAAGTGACACAAATGTCTTGACATTATAAAATTATAACATAAGTTTTTCACATAATAAAGTAGAAAAGAGAATTATCATGTTAAACAAAGACATATATAGAGAGAATTTCAGGTTTTGGAAAGAAGTTTGATTTTTTTCTGAAGTGTTTTAAACACAGAATTTAATAAATATATCTATATTTATATTTATCAAAATTAAAATGTTACTTCAAAGTCGCTGTGAAATTTTTATAATCATATATGATATCACTGCCTTTTCTGTGGCTTTGTGAAAATAGTTACACTACATATATATTGTTTTAATGCAATTATACTGTATTTATGGATAAATTAAACAGTTTGCTCTACTTGTAACAGATTCAGATGAAATTTAATAAGAAAATTATAAACCTACTTTTAAATATTTTTTCTTCATCTTTTATTCGTTTAATTTAAGACATGAATCTCATCAAATTGTTACATAAATTTCAGAGAGATCCTAATTTATATTTATTTAGAAAAATGAGATTTCCTAAAATATTTTTAAATTCTTGGTTATAAGCTTGAAAAAATATGCAGCCAAATAGTATTATCTTTTATCCCTATGCTTGCAGACCTTCACTTTTTAAAATTTTTTTCAAAAATGAGTAAGTTCTCGGGAAAATTTTTTATTGGCACAATATATTCAAACTTTTAGATCCATGTAACAACACAAGAATGAGAAGCAATACTTCAGTGTTTTCATGACAGAGGTGGTTCATTTGATAACTTCCTTTCAGTTATAAACCTGTAAATTTATATATTTTGGAAAGTGGAGGAGCATGAAGGCCACAGACCTTATGTAAGTCCCTGAGCTGACACTCAAATCACCTGATAGTCTGGCCACCCACAGTAACAACAGATCTTAAAACTTTATTGAGGCCTATTTAAAATATGATTTATTCAACTCACTAATTAACTCTCTAGTTCCTTGCCCTGGTTATCACTAGAAACAATATAAAAACAAAGAAAAACAAAATCATTTTAGCATGGAAAAATGGTATTTGTGAAACAGTCAACAGAAAATATCAACTTTGCAAAATATATTCTTAATTTTTTATATTATTATCAGGCCTCACAAATCTGTCTATCACCATCACATCTTAGACATTTAAGTGAACAAACACAAATCAGTATTCATTTACAATATGAAGTATGCATGAGGCCATAGGGCACTTCTTTCTCTAAAGATCATTATAACTATTTATAACAGTTTAAGGAACCTTCCCCTAAAGCCAACATGGTCTGTTGTTTGGAAACTAACACCAATAAACGCATGTCTTTTATATTAATTAAACATGAATTTTGATCTCTAAAAGATTAAAGAAAAACTATGAAAATTAAAGATCACTCTGCTTTCAAAGAGTCTATGAACTTATTCTGACGAGTAGGGATTACCGAACTTGCTCAACATTATTTTATAATGAAGATAAATAAAAGGAAGTGATAGAGTTGGAAAAAGCACATCATCAAATATTAGGAATCATATTTAGGGAATTAAAAGATAGAGATTTACAGATATAAAAATGATAATCAAACTACAGTATTTCTAATCTGGAAGGAAACTCAGGTTATTATTTTTACTTTGGTTAGGTTTCTTTTTCCCAGTTATAACTTTTCATTAGTATATATTTACAATGCATAATAACTACATTCAACTTAGAGAATAAATACATAAACAAATCATATCTTGATCATTTTTATTTCTTTTCTATCTCCACCCTCTGCTCATCTTTGTCCCAGATCCCCTTCCCATTTTCCCAGAGTATTGCTTGCTGTTTCCTACCATCTTTTATTTTGCTCTTTAAATTATATACATTTAGGGTCTCTCCTATTAAAGGGAAGATGTGATATTTAACCCTCTGTATTGTCATGTCAAAATCCACCCATTTTTTTACAAATGACTTAAATTTATCCTACTTTATGGGTGACTACTAATTCATCATGCATATATATATCAGATTCTCTTTCCCTATTCATCTGTTGATGGGCGTATAAGCTCCTTCCATAGTTTAGCTATTCTGCACGGTGCTGCTATAAACATGGGTATGTATGTAACATTGGAATATAATGACTGTAACTCTTTTTGGAAGATACCCAGAAGAGGTATAGATGGATCAAATGGAATTTTTAGTTTTGGTTTTTTGAGGGATCTCCATACTGATTGTCATAGGTGTTGTGCTAGTTTATCTTTTCACCAACAATATAGGTTTTCTTTTTCTGCACAAACTCAGTAACATTGGTTGTTTATTGAATCTTTGACAATAGCCATTCTTATGTGAGTAAGATGGAATCACATATTGGCTTGATTTTCCTTCTCTAATAACCAATAATAATGAATAATTTTTCTCATGCTTATTGATCATTTGCACTTCTTCTGAGATGTGTATTGCTCATTTTTGATCATATCTTTTATTTTAGGGGAGTTATTTTAAAAATTATTTTATATTATAGATATTAGTCCTCCATTCAAGCAGTAGCTGGCAAAAACTGCCAAGAAAATCTCAAGGCCCAGTGGGTTCACTGATGAATTTCATCAGAATTTCAGAGACGCAATAATGCCAATATTCCCCCAAATCTACCATGGATTTGAAAGAGTAGGAACACCAAATTCATTCCTGGAAGCTTGTTCCCCCCCCAAAAAAAACCAGATAAGAACTCAACAAATAAAGAAACTACCAGGATAATTTCCTTAATAAAAATAAATGCAAAACAAAGTGTTTCAAAAAGATATTTGCAAACAGAATGCAATAAATTATTAAAAAGATCATAAACCACGACCAAACTGCCTTCACCCCAGGGATAGCGACATACATATATTAATAAATGTAATACAGCGGATACACAGAAGAATACCAATCACATTATCATCTCAGTAGAAACAGTAAAATTATTGTCCAAATTCCACTATCCATTTCTAACAAGAGCTCTGACAAAAGTACATATAGAAGGACTACATTTTAAATTAATAATATCATTTATGATAAACCCACTGGCAACATCATATGAAAAGTGGAAAAAAATGAAAGCTTTCCCTTTAAAATCAGAAACAAGACAAGCATGTTCATATCACTTCTTTTGTTTAATATAATACTTGAAATACTAGACAGAGTTATCAGGGAAGAAAAAAAAGGTGGGCTGGGATTTAGCTCAGTGGCACTGTGCTTGCCTCACAAGTGCAAGGTCCTGAGTTTGATTCCTGGTACCACAAAAAAAAAAAAAAAAAAGTTATCAGGAAAGAGAAAGAAAAGGGAGTCAAATAGGAAATGAAAAAGTCCAACTATCCTTATTCACACAACATAACCCTTTGCATTAAGGGGATGTGATGAATGTACCTGGAACATGGACCTGTTTTGGCCCATGGTCTGCTAGGAACTGGGTCAAACACCAGTGGGTGTGTGGCAGGCGAGTGAGCGAAGCTTCACATGTATTCACTGCAGCTCTCCAACACCCACATTACTGCCTGAGCTCTGCCTCCTGCAAGATCACCCGTTATACTAGATTATCATAGGAGTGTGGACCCTGCTGTGACCTGTGCATGCAGGGCATCCAGACTGTGCACTCCTGAGGAGACTCTAACACCTCGTGCTGAGAGGTGAAACCGAGGATGTGACAGCAGCTCTGAGGAGTGAGTGCCTGCAGGTACAGGTGAACATCAGCAGAGAAGTATGACTGCACAGAGACCACAGTAAGTCAATTGGTTGCAGACCCCTATCAATTCCATATCAGTGAATGGTAAGTGACAGTTAAACTGCATCTGATGAAAGGGTTTAGAGTGACAAGTGAGTTACTGTACTTTAATTGCACAGCTGCGTCTGACGCCAGGCTTTAAGTCAAAATCTGACACTTGCTTTAGTCTGTATGCAGCCTATTCAGGACTTCACTTACCACTTCCATCTGGTCCTCTTTCTTGCACTGTGTCCTTGTCTCAGTCACAGCTTTGGTAAATCTCAGAAGCTATGCCTAGCCAAAATAAGTGAAAAACAAATATTACTGGAGAAGCCCTTTGAAAAAAAGAAGAAGACTCAATGAAGAGACAACAGAAGACTGTAAGCTTGCCAACAAAAAAGAAAGGTGCATTTAAAAGAAAATACCAAGAGTACTCTTATGTGAATTATAGGTTCATTGCAACCAGTGATTCACATTCTTTAAGTCAGCTCTGTATGATATATGGCAACCGACTAACAAATCCATAAAACCTTCAAAATGGCTTCACCACATGAAGACCAAGCATGAGACATTAAGAGATAAGCCCTGCAAGTTTTTCAAAAGAAAATGACATGGACACAAAGAACAAAAGCAATTTTTGAAGGCCACCTCTTCATCAAATGTGTCTACACCGACATCATCATTCTTAATGGCTAACTGCATTCCTAAGGTTAAGAAGCGCTTCAGTGTTGGTGAAAAGTAGATCTTACTATGTCTAAGGATATTTATCACGAAATTGCAGGAGAGGCTGCTGTTCGAAAGATGGCATGTGTTCCTCTTCTGGCTCACAACATAACTAGAAGACTTGATGTAATAGCAGAGGATATTGCAGCACAATTATTAGAGAGGATTAATGAGTCACTACAGTACACAATCCAGATTAACAAATTGACCAATGTTGACAAGGCAACAGTGCTTGTTTTTTGTGTCATATGTTTTCAGGAGAATGTGTATGAGGATATGTTACATACACTTTTGTTGCCAAACAATACCACAGCCGATGAAAGATTCAAGTCTTTGAATGATTACAAATCACCAAAACAGAATTGGTCATTTTGTGTCAGTATATGCAGGAATAGAGTGGCTACCATGACTGGACCTTTCTCTAGTTTCACTACTTGGGTCAAAGAGGCCACTTTTAAATGCATGTCCTTTCAAGGTGTCATTCAGAGAGAAATGGTAGCTTGCTGAAAAGTGTTACTGGAGCTCAACAATATTTTGCATGTGAATATATATATTAAAGTTATATATATATGTGTGTATGTATGTGTGTATATATATATATATATATATATAAATGTATATGGCCTTAACTCATGTCTGTTTGCCTAGCTCTGTGAAGAGATGGGCACAGAACACACACGTCTAGTATACATAGAAGTGAAATGAAAGGGTTTCCTAATGGTAGATCACTGGCCAAGTTTTTGAGTTATGAGAACTGGTCCAGCAGTTTCTTAACTGCCCGCCCCCCCAAAAAAACAAAGAGTGACCCCTGGCAGCACATTTCAGCGACAGAGAATGAGTCATAAAACTTACTTACTCATGTGATATATTCCACCTGTTCGACAAACTCTATATGTCACTTCAAGAGAGAATGATAGTTATGCTCAAAGTTGACAGAAAAGTGCCTGGATTAAGTCAAATTGCAATTCTGGAGTGGACAATGGGATTTTTGACTTGTTTCAAACTTTAGCAGGGATTTTCTAAGTGACTGAGCAAGGGTCTTTTTTCTCACAGCTGGGGGATTATCACCAATTTAAGGTTTCAAATGAGTTTGAGCATTACTTTCCAACAAAAAAATACAATGAATCCTTGACTTACAAACTCAGTCAGTTCCCAAGGGCTGGTTGTAACTAAGTAGTGTTAACACAGCTGAGATCTGGATGTTTATCTGGGTGCACACTACAGATAACGAGAGGCAGATGGATCTTTCATTAACCTAATAAACTCAAGTTGTTTGTATGTCAGGCCGGTCATAACTTGAGGGTCCACTATATCCTTAAACTGGGGAGGAATAGATCAGCAACCAATTTGTAAATAAGCCAGGTGAATTCAGTTTCTTCCATGCTACAAGCTTATCTTATCCTATCCACTGCTTGACACTGTAGGTGATGGTGGCCTTAACATTATATTTGAGACAGCTTTAAATCTCCATACATTTTGGATTAAAGTCAAGGAAGAATATACTCATATTTTTTTCATATATATTTATTTGCTATTTGTACTTCTTCATCTGAGAAGTATGTATTCATCTCAGATGCCCATTTTTGTACTGGGTCTTTAAATTTGGGGGATTTGATTTTTCTTTTTTCAGTTCCTTATATATTGTACATATCAGTCTTTCTGATGGGAAAATTTTTTTCCCACTCTGTTGGTTGTCTCTTTTCTCTGTTGGTGATTACTTTTGGTATGCAAAAGCTTTTTTAATAGGGTGAGATTTATAGCTAAATGGATGCAACTATAGACCATACTCAAGTGAAATAAATCTGACACATGTAAATATCATATTCTTTCTCTGTTGTGAGAAATTGGAAGTGTAAAAAAGGACCAAAATGTATAATAGATAATGTGAAATGGGAAGAAAACATTCAAATAGGAAGGGGCACTAGGGAGGGCCGAAGGGGAAAAGAAGAAAGGAAAAAGGGAAAATGAGAAAAGAAAGATAAAATAGAAACAAAGTTTTTGTAAATAAGGAAGGGAAGAAGGGTTGAAGGGAGGGAAGGTGAATAGGAAAAAAAATAAGAATTAAGATATGTCATAGACAGATACAAATTCCATATGATGAATGTGATCATTATATATATCTAAAATGTACCAATAAACTTAGTTAAAAATGTCTAATTGGAAAAATGTGGCTTATGAAAAAGGCAGATTCAGGCACCGTTCAAAAAAAATTCTGTGATTTCCACAAAAATCCTGCTTCCATTTCCAATATCCTATCATTCTAAAGAATACTTTTCTAGGGTAGAGGATTTAGCTCAGTGGTTTCACCGCCTGTTGTGCAAGCACAAGGACTGGAGTTCGATCACCGGTACCAAAAAAAAAAAAAAAAGCATACTTTTCTACAGTGGCAGCAATGAAATGAGATTACAGGGTAGATTGAGCGTGAGGGACACATTTTGTTACTGTTTCCCATCACTCCCAGATGTGACCACGTAGTTGGAGGAAAACAAGCTCAGGCCTCTTGCTGATTCAGCATTATGGTGAGTTACACAGTTATTTCATTGTATATTACAACATAATAGTAGTGTAAATAAAGTGCACAATAAATGTAATGCTTTTGAACCATCCCCAAACCACCTACTCTATCCTAGTCTTCTATGAAACTGGTCCCTGGTAGCAAAACTGTTGGGGACTGCTGCTTTATATAAAAGCCTAAAAAGCTATACCAGAAGGCTCTTAGAAATAGCAAAGAAATTCAGCAATGTGGCACAGAGTAAAATGAGCATTCTAATAATAACTAATAATAAATAAACTAACAATGCATCCACTGAGGAAAAAAATCAGGAAAAATACCATTCAAAATACCATAAAAAATTAAATATTGAGGAATTAACCTAACCAATAAAAGGAAAGACTTCTGTAACAGAAACTATAGTGCTCTGCAAATAAGAGATAGAAAAAGACATTAGAAAATGGAAAGACATCCCCCGTCCTTGGATAGACAAAATCGATATTGTCAAAATGTCTATATTACAAAAAATGATATGTAGATTTAATGTAATTCCAATCAAAATATCATGAGTATTTTTTCACAAAACTAGAGAAAAACAATTCTCAAATTTATATGGATCTAGAAGAGACTCAGAACAGCCAAAGCAGTCTAAGTAACAAGAGCAAAACAAAAGGCATCACAATCCCAGAATTCAAGTTATACAACAAAGCTAGAGTAATAAAAACAGCATAATACTAGCACAATGCAGACATATTGAGCAATGAGATTATTTTTCCAAAGGTTGATTTTCAGATAAGTAAAATGTAAAAGAAATGATTTAGAAATTTTGCATAACAGAGAGAGGTCTGGACTTATTTTTCTGCATTATAAAAAGATTTATGGAGATTTTATTCATAAAATAATCATTAATTCTTTAAAATTGGACATCCCCTGACTCTGCACATTTACATAGAAGAAATAAAGCATTAGATGTACATCCCAAATAATGTGTATTATCTCTAGCATCTCAAAATGTACCCAAATTTCATTTTTCTTTACTTAAACTTCTCACCCAAGATTGAATACAAATTCAATTTTCTATTAGAGAAACAAACATGAAGTGCAGTATTAATCATATCACTATATAAACCACACAGTTGTTTTAACAATTAAATGGTAGCATACCTGTAAAGTGCTTAGAAATATGACTTGAAAATATGTTACAAGTGTTTGTTTTATTAAAAAAAGAATGTGAAAGTATTCACCTATTACGAAAAAAGCTATCTATTAAGTGAATGTTACACATCAAGTGATGCTTCAGCTATTGGTCAAAAAGCAGCTAGACTCCTATTTTTCATTGACAATATGGGTAAAGCAGTGATATGTACTATTTAAAAATTATCACAACAAATTTTTCATTATGTCAAATATTGAAATTTACATTTTAATATGGATTTTTTCAAAAAGATTTATTCAAATGCAAAAGAATCTCTAGGATATTTTACTTTAATTTTTATACTATATATATGTCATTTTTATTTATTTGAATATATATAAAACTATTAATTGAAACAGTTTCACAAAATTTTCTTAACCTAAAAGTGTTTCAACTGTTACATGAAAGCCTACAACGTAAGATAAGGGTACGGACAAAGGAAAGACAGAGTTGCCACATCTACATTTTAATTTTTGCCTAAAAATTCAGGCAGAATTTAATGTCTTTATGGTTCCTCCTTTTATTGTCAGCCCAAGCCCTTAGGTAGCTCATTCCAATCTAAGGCAGCTAACCAGTACTTTAAAATACAGACCATCATGTTTTAGTGTAAATATAGTAGAAGACATTAAGGATTTTTGAATATTCAGAGTGAGTGATATTTGTTGAATAAATGGCTTGATCTGCCTATGGAAATTTTATTTCGTTCAGGTCTGAGGGAGATAATCATGATTTTGACATTGTCAGTACTGATCAAACAAGAAATGTTTTATTGTTGTTACTATGCTCTCATTATTATTGTAACTGCCACTTCTTCTAATCTGAAATGTAATCTGTAAATCACCTTAACTCAAATTATGTCACAATTAAATCATTTTATCACCCATATCCATTTGATTTTTTATGCTTTAATGTTTTGTGCTTTGCATCACTATCTTTATATACTAACACATTCATCCCTGGGTAATTTTAATTTTTTGATCATTATGCTACAGTTATTCTTTTTTGTTCTCCAGTTGAATACGGTACTGAGTGGTTTTCTGGTCCTTCAAATGGAAATCCCTTAGCATATCAAATATTGATATGACACTAGAATTACCAATTTGTTCTTTGGTAGTCTTAGAAAAGTTTTACATTTGTTTCAGGACAAAAGCACCACAGTTTTCACAGTTATTGGGCATCGTCTTTCATCCTGGGGAACTAAGCAATTGAATCTACAAGGGAGACTGTTAGGTAGATAAAAGACCCAAGCCTCTACTTACTATAGCGAAATTGTCTGTACTTCGAAATTCAAGGTTATACATTCAATCCTGCCTCAAAGATATGACCAGTTTGTAGGCAATCGGCTTATATGGCAAGAAAGTAGCAGAAACATTTTTCTTAAAAACCTAGGCTTGTATAAAAGATTGCAAGGCTGACAATATACTGAAAATTACTTAAATGGAGACATTCATTGTGATGTCCATAAAAAGTTACTTTATTGAAAATTTTTGCTTAGAAGTAACTGTTTAAAATCATTCTTATCCTTTTATAATCCAAATGTATAAACATAATTCAACATCTAGAACATTCTCTTGTTATTCTAATTGTTATTGCTGGTGTCTATGTAAATATTTAACAGCAGTACTTTATCAGCTTTGCCTTTGTATTTAAAAAGAAATCTAATGAGAAATGGAAAAAATGGAAATAAAGTCTTTGTAAATAGGGAAGGGTGGAGGGGGTGAAGGGAGGGCTAGGAATGGGGAAAAAACAAGAACCAAGATGCATTATGTAAAGGTACAATTCCCAATGAGAAATGTAATTGTGTTGTATACCTGAAATGTACCAATAAAATAATTTAATAATAAAAAGAAGTCTAAGTGTGTCAGTTTCAAAAGCTAGGAAAAATTTTTACTTTTCTATACTTATAATAGTCTCAGTGGGAAAAATCTATATTAAAAGAATATTTTAGCACTAAAATACTAATATCACTTTGTGGGACTCAGAGTATTTTTTAAATGTCCAGAACAGTAATTTGGGGGATTTTTTTAAAATTTAAATATAGCCCTAAGCTTATCACTTGGGTAAAAGGCTGGAAAGAATATAAAGGTCTTCTGTGCAAGTGTGCCACAATTCCTTGACTTGCTAAATCGTATTCTGACACAGGGGTACAGAAAGCTTCTCCAAGGACCTGTCCCCGGAGGAAGGCTTATTTTCTAGCTCCATGATGAGAGTGATGGTATCATTCTTGATGTTAGTGAAAGATGCTGCCCACACAGAGTGGGAGCTTTGAAGTCTTAGTATTTCAGTCTGCAGGTTTCCACGTGTCAGTTGGGAAAACAAAATGTAGAAAAAAGGCAGCTGCAGAAGTATCTCCAGGAATAGCCCAAGTCGGAGGCAGATGAACAGGCATTCTGTTGGACATATTGATTCAGTTTGTAATTTTCCCACTGCTTGTTAAAAGCCAGGATGTACTTAGATCCTTCTTCTCTGTACAGAATAATATAGCATTGATCTTTTCATAAAAAAGTATTTGTCAGGGAATATCTGTCCACTTAAGCTTTTATGCAGAGCAACTGTTGGTTTCAAATGTGAAGCTTAGTCATGATATATCCTAACTGAATAAAATGGAAACACGAAGACAGAGAAAGAAGAGAATAGTAATTTATTCTTACCAAATTTCTGGGATGATGTAATGAAAATATAATTCTGACAGAGATGAGTTTTAAACTACTGGTGCAAATCCAGTGTATTTGATAGGGGAATATAGTTCCATCGCTTCACTGCTTTTGAAAGTTTCACTTTAATGGTTAGTGCACTTGTTCCTTAGGGTCTCCGGTATATTTGCAATACTTAAGTACAATATTTTTTAAGGAATAAAAATAGATTAATAGAAATGGAACTGGAGGCAGCCAAAGAAAACTGTATTGAAAATAAATAATATAAAAAATTGACATTATATGCCATAAATAAAAACAAAAAATATTTATTGATGGTATATTATGCCCACATACATTTGGAGAAGAGAGGAGGAGTGTGTGGGACTCTGCAGATGAAGAAAATAGTCCCAGGCTAATAATAAATTAAAATACACATTTAAATAAATGTCAGAAATGTACATCAGAGGTAGGGCTCAGAAAACATTAGAGGGAATGGGACATGGACATGTAAGATTACAGTTATAACCAAGAGGGTCAATAGGAATGGTAAGCATACAATATTCAGAGAAGGCTAGGGAGAGACAGCATGAGTACTGAAAAGAATATGATGAGGATAAAGTGGAGCTTTTAGGATATATAGAATTTCAGGAGAAGAAATACTGCATACAAGAAAATAGAAGAATGAAGTGAGTAGACATATTTGGAAACTTTTAATATGTTATCTTACTAGAAAGAGGGATTCGAGGTGAAATTTTGGAAAAATCAATGGTTGGATAGAAATATGACTGTAATATAGGAGATCTCTGTGTGACAGACAGAGAGATAGATTTTAAAAGCAATACTGTCATGGGGCTGGGTATTTAGCTCAGTGGTGCCGCCACCTTCCTCACAATCACAAGGACCTGAGTTCGATCCCCGGTACCAAAAACAAAAAACAACAACAAAAAAGCAATACTGTCATGGATATGTGTTGGACCTTTACCTATCCCCCCACAGTAATGGCTGTGATTACTTGAACTATTTTTTTCTTTGTTGCCTTTTTTAATGAGCACATTTTATAATCATCTTTATTTTGTCAAAAAAAAAAAAAGCTTACTACAGTCTTCAGAGAAAATTATTACTTCTGATGAAATGAAAATTATACCTCTACTTGTGGAGAACTATTTTTCACCCCCTCTCCAAAAGTAGAATTTTGCTAGAAGCAGTAAACTCGTCCTACATTTCCAGTCTTCAGACAGGGAACATCATCCAGTGAAGGCTCTGGGATTGTCACAAAATGGTGACATGCACACGAGAGAGGGCATGGGTCTGAAAATTTTCTGTAAATTTTTCAAATGAATTCACTTATAAAGCTAAATTTTTGCGTTCTAAAATATTTAACATTGCGTTAACTACAGCTTTTATGTAATGCAAATATGTTCTTGGTAAAAGTGTATACTTAAGTAGGTAGGTTTATGAATCCTATTAAGGACTCAGAACCTTTAAAAGTTTGAGCTTAGACATTATACTTCTCAAAACTACTCAATGAGTATTTTCAAAGATTATTCAAGTCTATATAATATCAGTCCTTTCTAAGATCTGTACTAGGGAGCTATTATCTGGAAAAGTTGTGGATAATTTGAGAAATGCCCTTATCCTAAAATAACATGTGCCTTTAAAACTCTAAATGAAGTGAAAATTTTTTCTATCTCAAATGTGTCGTTTCATAACATAAAAAACAGGAGCCTTTGTTTGTTTGCACTGAACTAATATCCTTGTAAAATGATATTAAAGGATCTATCTTTGATGAGGTCCATTGAGTATATACATACATCTGTCAGTAGCCAAAATTTGTAACTGTCTGGATTGAAAAGGGAGAAAAAGAACAGGGCATTATACATCCCCCTAATATGATAAGCTACATATTAAGAGATTTATTTTAAAAATCACATAAAAGTCCAACATAGATATCTTAGTTATGTTTTTCTTATTGTTCGGTTTTTTAGTGTAAGCCAAATCTACATAAAATGTGGAAATATGTGCTATAGATTCAATGTGTATATATCCATACAGTTTGTTCAGTGTAGTTTATCACTGCCAATCTCTATAGTTATTTGGAAAACAACAAAAAATGTAAATAATTTAATACTGTTGATGCTGAAGAAGTATCAGACTTTCTAAGTAGACTAAACTTGGTGATCAAATATTACTCTTCACTTTATTAGAACTGCTACCCTAATTCGCAAATATTGTGTACATCAGCTTTCCTATTGCTTGGACAGATTACCAGACAGCCCCATAACATAAAAGAAAGAGAGGTTTATTTGGTTCATGGGCTCAGAGGATTCAGTCTATCACTCACTGGCTCCAAGGCAAGGCCAGAGAACAGAGTGCCAAAGGTTGTGCCTGGGTGACCCACCCAGATACACCTGTCAGTGTCTTTTCCTAACCCTCTGGGAAGCTCCCAAGCCAATCAAGTTGATGATTACACTTCACTGGCACAAGCATGTTCCAAAAGGTCAATCAGATATGAATTTCAAGTGATTCTTAATGTTTTCTTGGTTTGTTGTTATATGTTATTAAAAAAAAAACACTTCTGAAATCTGGAAATCAGTAAACCCACAACCACCTCAAATTGGGAGAAATGGAGCTACTGTTCTTCTACAGAGAGATTTATTATTATGCACATGTTATTTGTCAGCTACTGTGTTAATGTGTCAGGGGAATACCAATGAGCCAAAGTGTTCATGACTTTGACATAAATAGAAATTACTTCCGAAGAAGAAAGATATATACTAATCAAATACAGCAACATATAGCTATATAAATTTGACTTTGATGTTATGAAGCAACCACACACAACATAATGAATGATGTACACTATGGAAATACACCTTTAAACTATAGCATTAAAGAGATGTCCCTAGTAAAAGCAAGTTTGGAAACAGAGGCAGACTGGCTGTTATAAGAATCATGGAACTGCCATATATAGGCCTAATGATATCAGCAGTTAACTTGTTTTATTATACTCACATTCCTTATACATCCAGTGTGGGCAATAATAGGGTCACTGTGAAGATCTAAGGAGTAAAAATTTGTGAAATACTTAAAATTAGCATGTAGTATTTGCTCTACATATATTATCATTATTAATAATAATCTCATTTCTCTAATTTATAGATTAGTATGTTGGTAGAAGTTAACTAATTTTTTTAAATAGTGGATTTGAGGTGAGAGAAAGGCATTTGTAAGAAAAGGACAGAGTCCTATGGTTCTATATAGCAAGAGAAGTCTTTTAAAAAATACAGAAAATATAGGGAATATCGAGAGACTTGTGAGAATTAGGAATAAGGAAAAAAATGAGATTGGAAGAGAGATCCCAGAAAGCGAATAAAAGGCCAACACTAGGATTCCAAAACTAAATTCTGTGTGGAAGTTATAGAACAGAAGCCAGGGGAGGTTGTTAAGAAGGCTTTTGAAATGGTCCAGATGAGCAGTAGTAGAAATAGAAACAATACCAATTTACTTGTTTTAGCTTCAAATGAAATTAGATGCAAGGAATGAAATATGTACTGAAATGTGACACTTGCAAATCTAGATAACAAATACCTTCCTTATTCAATCCTTATTCTTATTTGTAATTACCAGATGGGATGAAAATATTTAAGACACTGAGTAGGAAACAACAACGGAAGCAAAAAATGGCAAGATGTGAAGAATCCTGAGTTGCTGAGTGGCTCTATTAAGCAATATCTTTTTTTCATTTCTCTTTTCATGATAATTGCTATATATTCTCAAAAGGAACAAGACAGGGCAACATCCTCCCATAACCTGAGTCTTGAAATAGTAGAATCACACTCTGTTGGTGCTCTACTCCCATAGCATCCATCTGCTGGTTACAATGTCTTTACCTTAGAAACAATACAATTGTTCCTTTGCATTTTTGTGATAGCTCTTAGTATGACTGGTTATTTGTAAACAAGTTCAGCTGCCTCCTAACTAGAGTTGTTTTATATGACATAATGTTAACTAAAGCTGTGAGTTAATAGAGACATTGGTTCTGTATTATACCAAGTTCTACATGTGTGAAATGCATGAAGTTGTTTATCATCTGCTATATTTTGGGCTTTGAATGTCCACCAGATGCCTATGTGTTAGGGGACTACCTCCACTATCGGGAGGCAGTAGAACATTTTAAGAGATAGAGCCTAGTAGAAGGTTTTAGGACACTGAGGTGAGCCTCAAAAGGGGGTTGAGGGCATTGCTTCATTTTCCTTTTCAGTTTTCACATCCCAGTCATGAGGTGGGAAGCTATTATGAACTACCTTGCCCCAAGTCCAAAAGAAATGGGACAGTGGAACATAGAACAAAGCCTCCAAAACTTGGAGATAAAATAAAACTTGTCTCTCTGGTGTTTGTTACAGTAATGGAAAGCTTCCTTATCCCCCTATATCTACTTTTTCTTTCTTTATGGAATGAGATAAACAATAATTACAGTAATAAAATTCCATACTCATGGTATAATAAATGATATAGTAAAAGAATGCAGCTATTTCAAGACATGAGCTAAGGAGGTCTGAGCTATGATGGTGGTGATGACGATCATGGTACTATAGTTAGGGTTATTTAGCACTACTGGCGAGGCCCTGACACTGTGTTCCTCTGATATCAAGGCAGAAAGTTCTAATTGGTTCTGCCACTGTTTATCCCATCCTTTCCTCTCAGAAATGTTTTAATTTAAATCAAAAATTGTATATGATCATGCTTCCTATGGAATTACTGGCAATAATTCATTTAATAATTGTCTAATGTGTATTTTGTGCGTAAAGGTGATTTATCCTGTTTTCCATCCCCTTTCTTTCCCCTCTCTCCCTTCATCCTCGCTCCATTTCTTGATCTCCTTCCACCTTGAGAAAGGTCTGTCTCCCTACTTCTTATTATCTATCTTCTATTCTGCTCTTTATTTTTACTCTGGGTCTCCCATATAAAAGAAATGTGATATTTAAGCTTGTGGTTTGGGCTGTTTTATGTACATGTGTCAACTCCACACAAGGAATGTAAGCATTATATACTGCAAATGTGTACAAAAAATGAAAGGGATCAAGAGAAGTGTGAAGGGGTGAGAGAGAAGGGAGAGGGAATGAAAAAAAGGAATTAAGATGTGTTATGTACATGTACCAACTTCCCACAAAGAATGTGAGCATTATGTACCATACATGTGTGCTAGTTAAATAAAATCTGAAAAAAGTGACTGGCAAGGTCAAAATAAAGCAATAAATAAGAATATTTAATGCTATGGTATACCGTAAATGCTGGCAAATAAAAAAAAAGATTTCTCCATGGTTTATTTGATGTCTTGCTTCCTTATTTTTCTTCCCAATGTATATCAACATATGTCTTCTTAGACCAAAAGACCTACCCAATATGTTTTTCTAGTATCTGGGCTCTAACATATCACCACACCAACACATAAGATGTGATATCTTCCTCTACCCTTCTACCCACATCTTGTCTTCTTCCTTAAGAAGATAATTCTTTGGTGGCAAAGCACAGATTTCATCCCTTCTTTTTTTCTTTACTGTTATATTCATCTATTTCATTATTACTTTTACTATAATTTATTGTAGTCTTGAATGAACACAATAACTTCAAATATGTTTATTTATTATGCACTCTGTAAACTGTTTTTCATGTAACCCTATGCACCTTGCCTACTCTGTCTTCATTTGCTGTACAGTAAATGTTTGTGCACCCCTAAACTTCATAACTTGAAACCCTGAGCCCCGATGAAATAAAATTGGGAAGCATTCCCTTTGAGAGGTGATTATGTCATGAAGGTGGAGCCTGAAGAATAGGATTAGTGACTCTGAGAGCCACTCCACCCCTTCTACCATTCAAGGACAAAGCAAAAAATTTAGCTGCCTGTGAACAAGCTGTTTGTAAAATCTCACTGGATACTGAATGTACTGGAACCTGGATCTTGGATTTTTTCACCCTCCTGAACTGTGAGAAAGGAATCTTTGTTGTTTATAAACCATCTAGTCTGTTATAGTTTGTTACAGAAGTTTGAACTGACTCACACACCACTTCTCCTCATACACTCTGCTTTTAGTCTATATTCTCTCTTTCTTCCCCTGACCTGTACAGGAAAGCGAGGTAAAAGTAAAGTTATACAGACCAGAAAGATCAGCATTACCACAACTATGAAACACAGGCTTGTGCAATGCTACAATAGCAGAGAAAGTCTGGCTACAGTCAGTCTTGACAAAGAACACTCCATGTGCCTAGGGATGCACTATTCCTGACATGTTGGCTCAGAGCTTTCTCATCAAATATCATTTTAAGCCGCAAGTTCTCCCTCCCTCTCACTGTTAACTCTAAAATAGTTTTTCTAGTAAAAATAACAAAGGTATAATGAGCATAAGGATGGCATAATGATTATAATGGTATAATGGTATAACAATGGTATAATTTTGTTCCAGGAAATCAAAAGTATCCTTATGATGCTCTAGCTTCCCATAAGCTTGTAAAGATTTATAGTGTTTTCCTTTTCTTTCTTTTTCTTTTCCTTATATGTAGAAATGATGTTTGCAGACTTAGGAGTAGAGAACTGGGTTATAATGAAAAGTGACAATAGCAACAAAAAATGTTTGCTTTTGCCCCTTAGTTATTATAATAAAAGACTCTTTCATTTCAGGAAAGACTATAACCAATATGTAGTGTTCTTTTTGTTTCGATTTGTAAATATCATTTACATTTATTTGTTTTAACGATTATTGATACTGCTAACTTTTTATTAGTACATGTTGCAGTACATCAAGTTTACAATCATCTTGGGGAGTGGATATATGTACATAAAACAGCCTGATTCCTTTTTGTTTAATCCCTTTCTCCTCCCCTCCTGCCCTGTCATATTCTTAATAATTAATATTAATTATTTGGTAATTGGCAAATCCAAGTGTGTAGGAGTTGTATTTATTTCCAGTCTTCCTCAGTGTGCACTTGCCTGCTAGCTGGGCACTTGTGTAAGGGTTGGACCTGGCTGGAACTCAACCATCTACTTTCTGGATCACCATTCCTCCCTCCTCACACATCACCTTGCTATTTTCTAGCTCTGTATCTTTCCCTTAAAGCCTTCTGTTTTCTACTCTCTATTTGAACATGTGGATCTAGTACTTGTTCTTTTAGGAATGAAGCAATAATCTCAAGTTCCTCATAGTTTACCAGTAAATAATATTGAGGAATGAAATGGGCTAAGAAAGTCATGCTTTTTCGATTAATTCCAGGAATGTTTATTTTTGCAAATATATTAGAAGAAGATAAATTAAGGCATAGTTTAAAAAATATATTTACAAAATAATTGGATTTGTTGTTTCAGCACAGAAGCATTAAGTATTTAATTTTTTGCCTGATTTGAATGGCACATAAATTTAAATTGAGAAAATACAAAATAGCTCAGGATTTTAATATATTTTTCTGTAAAATGATATTACTGGGCCTGGAAATCTCCTTCTCATTCAGCTTTAGTAGGAAGCAAATCTGCACACCTAACACATCTTCATTTAAATTTTATTTATTTGAAACAAGTTCTGTCCATTCTAATAAAGGGAAAATTGAAAAATATTACTATTTTAGAACTCAGATAAATAAATTGGAGACAGTATATTTACCTGCAATGTAAATAAATTCATTATGTATTTACTTCTATATATATATATATATATATATACACACACACACACGTCTCACAATTTATTTTTGTCCAAGAATTATCTATTTTCTAGTGCTATGCAACTTTAATGATATTGCAGTTATTTTGTATAACTAGTTTTCAAGGAGAAATGTGATTAAAGGAGGGCAGGGGTTTTGCTAATACCTTACCATATATTCCGGATTTATCACTTCAGTTTTACTAAGGTGAGTGTCATGCAGTCAAGTCCTAAGGAAGTTAAAATATAATTCCTCTTTTTTCTTTTATTTGCTATGCTCAAATATGTGTAATTCTATGAAGAAGACTTAAAAAATTGGCCAAGCCAAACATTTCCAGAGCTTTTTAAGGGGCAAATAACAAGGTTGAGAAAATGGGAGATAGAAAAATGAATTTCTTCACAGGGGAGGCTGTTAAATATCTGAATAAGTTCCTAAAGGAGTTGGTAGAACTGGAGGACTTCAGAAAAAAATGAAATATTCTCCTATCTGTACTACAAGTGATGATTTGGGTGAGATTATGACTAAAGGCAAAATAATAGACCTGATGAATACAAATGAAATTTTCTAGCCCTGTGGGTTAAAGATTTATTTTGTAGGATATGGTAAAATCAGATTTAAAAGTCATACCTCATTATAAAATCCAACTGGAGAAGATTTTTTGAGACATTTTTGAGCAAGAAAAATGAGAGGAAATTATTATCTACTTCATGTTAATACAGTCAGTCTCTACTGCATACAAAACAAAAGAGTTTTACATTCCAATAACATTTGTGAAACACCATGAGAAAACTTTCAAGTGTATTATGTAGCTGAGATAAAAAAAATAGAAGTAATAACAGAATTTCTCTTATGGAGAAAAGCCATCTGAATTTAGTAAAGTTTATTGGTGGTTCATTTTGATTATAGAAAGTTAACATACAGAACATTCACTGATGGGGCCAGGACTGAGCCAAGAACTGTACATAGACCACTGAAAAAAAGTTTATGAATGGACTGCAAGTGAGCAAGAAGTGCAGGCATCCAAGTAGAAGTAAGGGACCCAGAATCAAGACAGCCCCAGGAGCAGGTCATATGTGAATCTCGATCCAGTCCTGGGCCCCACCTTGTGTTGCCCTTTCTTGAAATCTTTGAAGGGCTCCTTCAATGCCTGGGACATGCTGCAGCCTTCAGTTTTCTCATTGCAGCCCCATGTGCCCTGACAAGGCTTTGCATGGATTAAGGGTGCTTTTATGTCCTCCCTTTTTGGAACTTTCTGACACTGTCACAAAGTACATAATTGGACCAACCAGCTGCCCAGAAGAACTGAGGGTTTACTTCTGCAAGATTATGTGGTGGCCTGTGGATTCTTGTTTTAAAGGATGGTAGCTCAGGCAACTAATCAGCCTTGTTGACCAGCAATGTTTGTTGTTGTTGTTGTTTTTTCCCATGGGATCACAGGAGACAGGCCACTCAGAATAGTGTTGACTGCTCATGTAGATTTATGAATTTTAGAGACCAGAGCTCAGGACTGTTCACAGTCAACTTGAGCTTTGGACTAGGCTGCAAGTGTGAGATCTCATGTTTACTATGGGAGTATCTTTAGTCTATGACATGAAAGAGCTGCGTAGATGCCAGCAAACATCACTCATCCTCTGTGGGCACCTACTGCTGGTACAAAAGATAGACACCCATCTTTTGCTTCAGGCTCCTGACTAGTCTTCCAAAGGGCATCTGCACCTATCTTCTTTGAACTTTTGAAACGATTGTTTGATGCTAAGGGACTATAACACATTAAAGGTATGGGTAAATGTCAGACAATCCTGTCCAATGCTTTATCCCCATGAGTAGTGATGTGGATGATGGATGTATTATAAAAACTCAAAGGTATTGAATTCTAAAGATATAATCACTATGGATTAATGAGTTCAACAAAAGTGGAAATGAAAAAGGTACTCTTTAGATTTACTCCTATAAAACTCAGAATGGTATTTTTAACATGACCGAAAAATGAATAGCAGTCACAATTTTCTGCCTAATCTTGGCAAGATGACTATTCATAACCATTGCTAACAAATCATCGTGGCAACTTTTGATGCAGTCACTAGAGACCAGTATTCCTGATAGGATAATTCATGATGAAGGATCAAGATTAAGTAAATGATTTTAGGGAACTGCAGAAGCAAGAAGAATTGTAATGTTCAAATACAAATAATGCTCAAAGTGTTATAGGAATGAGTGTCATGGCAGTTTCCACCATCTTCAGTATTTTTCTCATCTTTGTGGATATAATGATAGGCAATATGAGAGGCAGAATTCTCAGATGAGCTCCAATGTCTTTTGCTGTTGAATTATCCCTTCAATGCTGATGACAAAAAGATAGGTTCAATCTACGTCCATGTTTTAACTTGTACGCATGTTCTCAAATGAGAAACTTGCTTAGGGATTAACTCTTCTGAAACCTTGAAATGCTCAAGCTCTTCTGCTAGACATGTGACTCATGGGATAAGGTAGCAACACAATAATGTTCTGGGAGGTTTTAATGGAGAACCAAATTAACATTAATGAAAGATATCAGATTGAATTATTTAATAAGCTTAACTAAACTCATGATTCAGCCTTCAACATTATTAAAACGTTTTCCCACTGGGTAACAAATTTGTATTTCATTTATTTTTAAATTGAAAATTGAATTAAGCAGACCTTTTTAGTTTTATAAGAGCTCTGTCTATATATAAACATGACAACTTGCTGTATCTCCCAAGTTGCTTTTTTGGTTCATGTTCCCTTAATTATTTAGGTAAAATTAGTTCAAATCAACTCTTTACATATGGTCATAGAGTAGTGAAATATATTGTTTTTAAAGTCATTAGAAGATTCCTGGGAATTTATTATTTTTCACACAATCCTTTGATGTAACTAGTGTTACATCCTCATGTTGAATAGAAACACAACAAAATTAAAGAGGTTAATTTGTCCAGATCTTTTAGCAGTGGAGTATGAAGTGGAAATTATACAAAAGATTTCAAATCATGTGATTGTATTTGCCTTGGTTTAATATTACATTGCTCTGGGTAGGACTGACCCAATGTATAGACCTATGAGCAGATAATTTTTGCAAGGAACATCTATACATTTGTAAATATATCAAAATCCATGAAGAAATATGTGATAGAGTATCTTGTTTTTGTTTTTTGTTTTGTTTGTTTGGTACCTGGGATCAAACTCAGGATCTCATGCTTGCCAGGCAGGCTCTGTGCCATTGAGCTACATCCCCGGCCAAAGATAGAGTGTTATTAGTGAACTTTTAGAATAATGGACAGAAAAGAGTGTATTTATGTAGTTTTTAATTATCCATCAGTGCACAGACTATTTCTTTTTAGTATTCTCAACCATATTTTCTTATTCAGGCCCAGAGAACATTTATTTATTTTCTTTATTGTTAAATGTACTACTTCTTACTAGTTTCATAAATCTTCATAACATGAAAAAAGATATCAATATTGTTATTATACATAATAACATGGCTCTTATCAGCCTGTTTGAATGGAAAAATATGGACATTTTTGCCTCCAAAATTCTGTAATACCATTTATGTAATGTCAGCTGCATCATTACTCATGATGGTGCAACCATTCATTGTGCTAAACATCAATATTGACTTTATGTAACTCCCTAAAAGGCTGTGACTATGGTTCATTGATAACGATTGTAAATGCAATATTCTCCACAGTATGCTGGAAAATTAAATGATAAATATTTTTCTGGTCATTTTATATTTACTGTTAGGAGTATAACTGTAGAATAACAACATTTTCAACCATACATTTTCCTAGATTTGTTAGGCACTATTCACTGCATATTCAGACCATCAATTCTTTCATGGCTGACACTGTACACTTCATTTATACAAACTATCATGAAGAAGGGGAGGAAAGGAGGAAGGGAGCTGACAGACATGCAGGAGAGCTAGAATTGTTGCATTTACGCAAAAATGTTCATTGCTATTCTAGCTCAGATTGTGACCTCCTTGAGAAAGCATGGTGAGCTATGGATTAGAGGTAATGTTGCTGTCGTTCTTTGGAAAAGGGTTATTCTTATTACTTGAGATAATAAATCTTCTTTTGGATTTATCCAAGTATTTTTCCTGCAATTTATACCTAAAATTAGGTATGCTTCACTGGTAAAAACACATCTATGAAATTTCATGGATAGGTATGATGGCACATTTTTGTAATCTCAGCTACTTGGGAGACTAAGACAGAGAGATTTCAAGATCAAGGCCAGCCTGAACAAAAAAAATTAAACCCCATTGGAAAAAATAAACCAGACTTCTTATTCTAACTATTAAAATATAACATAAATGGCTTGTTTAGAATTATATGAATGGATCAAATGACAAAGTGAAACAGTGATTTAAGATTATCCTTTACAAATTCATAGAAAATGCATTAAATGATGTGTTAAAATTATTTGAAATGCAGTGAACAAGAATAGATTTTTAAGAAGTCTTTACCCCAAAGCATGATAAACTAAATTTGTAATAGCCAAGAAATATTTGCACCATGGGGAAGCTTTGTTTTGAGACTAGTAATGCAAAGAACTTGTACATTCATGTTTTGCAGATGTATTATTTTCAAACTTTGGCTACAGGTGCTTGTTTGCCTGAAGTGAATTCTGAGTCAATTTATCCTTTAAATAGCATCTATTTCCTCACCTTTAACTTGGGAAATCTGCAAGCAACTTTTGAAGAATAACAAAGAATAAACATTTCAAAGTAAAACATCTATCAGAGACTATCCAGATAATTTATGTATCAAGGAAAATAGTGATATCGCACTGAGTACATACAGTTGTCCAGTAACAATAAGATTTGATACTGGAGTTATCATTACCTAGGATTCTGCAGGTCTGGGTTAGAGCCTTGAAGTAGCTATGGGACTTTCATCATGCAACCACTTCTCCAGATAGTTTTAATTTTACTCATATTTCAACTTAAACTATTGAGGCACTAATAAGTAATTTGGATACTTGGGAAATTGTCTTTCCTTGAAGAAAGTAATACATAATGGTATTTAAAACTCACTAGAGTATTTTGAAGGAGGGAAATGAATTTACATCTTCAGGGCTCCCTCCAGAATTTCTCTCAGGCATTATTGTCAAGAAACCAAACAAGTCAACAAGCAAGCAAAAAATAAAATAAGCAAAATTTGCCTCCCATGAACAAGTGACTTATTTTTGGCTTAAATTAAGAATCTCAAAATCAAACATGTTTACCATTTAGATTTTGAAATCAAGACAATAAAGAATTACATTTACACCCTACCCCATGGCCTTCTGTTTGAATAGGAATAGATATGTACCCCTAGCTATTATCTGTATCTTTGACTTCTGTATTGTCTTTTCTTTCCTTACACTCCAGCTCCCTCATTCATACAATTTAAATTCAGGTGCTATATCTATTTTTTATAAGTATTTGAGAGTTGAGGGTAGGTAGGTATCTGAGTTTCCTTATTAAAACTCAAAAAAATGTGTATAGATGACATAGCTGGGTGACATCTTTGAATTTTAAAATTTGTATTTATCTATGTTTCTTTTTTTTTTGGCACCGGGGATTGAACTCAGGACCTTGTGCTTGAGAGGCAGGCGTGGTGCTACTGAGCTAAAACCCACCCTTATCTATGTTTCTTATTTTAGTTAATTTGATGCAAATAAATTGTGAGGTATATTTATTATTACATATATTTTAAAATATATGTCTATTGGCAAATTTTAAAGCTTCAAAAATCATTTGAAGCAAAAAGATTTGTAGTGCATATCTAAATTTTGCTTTAATAGAGGAAATAAGAAAATATCCAGTTAATGAAAATTATCCATAAGCATATATTTTGTTGGGATAATTTGTTTTTCTTGTCTATAGAGACACAAGGTATTTTGCCATAATGTATTTATTTTTCTAAATATAAAGATATTTTATAAGAGGTCATAATTAAAATAGTTTTAATTTTCTAATAAAATATTATTAAATAATTATTTAAATATGGGCAATTTAATTTTTTAAATTATGTTCATATATTAAAGGTTCATGAAATACTTATCTAGCAAGATATTTTAAAAGAGAACATGTTCTAAAATATATTCCAGATGGATAAAATGAAATGTCTCTTAGGTAAAACATAAACAAAAATATAGCTATATTCAAGAGATCCTTTGAAATATAATTAAACTCTAAAATTGTGTTTGGCAGGTTATCTCCTTAATGTTTATTCTTCTACAATATCCCTTGGAAGCCAATTTAAATGTGAACATCAAGTTCCATAAAATGAAGAAGTTACATTTATCCAATGTTTAAATATAATAATTTAAATAGGACATCTCTAATCTCTTCAGACTTCAAGTAATAAGCCTATGAAAAAGAACTGGAAAGAATTGATGGTTTATGTAACACAAGGAACAAAAGGACTAGTGGTTTGAAAAGTTTTTTCCCCCCCTTCTAGACCAAATCAGAAGCAGTGATTAGTTTAGTTTCAGGGAAAATGGAACATCTGGCACAACATCCCCATTATGCAGCTATTTCCTTGTCCACTGTGAAAATTCTCAGACAAACATTGGCATAAGGAATCTATATCTTTTTGATGTAATCATGTTTTTCATTCTTTGTCAATTAGATGGTTTTCTAAATTTCCTCTAAATCCTTGTAAAAATTGTATTGCACATCTTGTAGGAAATTTTATAGACTTACCATTCTCTTGTCAAATTTAAACATACAAGAATTTAATTATTCTGATTTAAAATAAGTCTTCCTAATTTCTAAAAAGTTACTTAATATAAGAGAAAAATAAGTACTATTTTTTTTACATTTTCTAATATTAGTGTTTATTTATAACAGGAATTATTAAATGTGATTTCATTTCCCTTTTACTTTTTATTTTCTATATTTTAAAAGTATTTGTGTGTTTATCTATTTTTTAAATTGCAGTACTATGGAGTGAATCCAGGACCTTCACCTTGAGCTATATCTTCAGCTTTATTTTAAGACTGGTTCTCACTAAGTCACTAAGTTCCTCAGGCTGGGCTCAAACTTGTATTTATTCTGCCTCAGCCTTTCTGTGTGCTCGAATGACAGGCATGCATCAGCGCACCTGGCTTTCATTTTGCTTTTAAATCACATCCCATTGAAGTTTGGATCATTAGAATATTATTTCAGAGCAAGTGAAACATTTGACCCCACCAGTATTGAAATTTAGACTTGGACAAGAATATACTCTAAATTCTCGAAGAATCAATCCAAATGTTTTTTCGGTTTTTTTTTTTAATGGTACCGGCGACAGCAGGGGGCGAAACCACTGAGCTAAATTCCGGGCCCCAAATGTTTACAAGCCGTGTTAGAGAAGCCTATGCCAGCTAGATGGTATTATATTTTTTTCTTAGTAAATTGGTAATATGACATGGCAGAAACAATTCTGCCTTCTCCTTTAGAAAAGGATTAAGAGAAAAAAATAAAGCATGAACAGCTAAGTAATTAAGAATTTTTTGCTCTGCTCTTTTATCTGTTGCTTTGGTGTTAGGTAGTTGAGCTGAGGAGAACATCAGAGTGGCTTTGGCAATGCAGCAATATTTAGTTTGTGTTAGCATGCTTTTTTTGTTTGGCTGGAAAAAATACTGTAGGAAAACATCTAAGAGAAGGACAGGTTTATGTTTTCTGATGGTTTCAGAGGATTCTCTCCATGGCCAGCCAGTGCCATTGTTTCAGGCCTTTGGTGAAGCGAAAACATCATGGTGGAAGGGCATGGCAGAGAAAAACTACTCACCTCATGCTGGCCAGGTAACAGAGAAAGGGGGAAAGAGTCAGAGAGGTAGGGGCTAGGAAGCAGATATACTCAGCATGGTCATGTTCCATGATCAATTCCCTTCAACTATGACTCACCTATTATTTCCATTACCTCCTAATAATGCCATCAAATTATGATTTCATTGATGGATCAATTAGTAGATGAAGTTAAAACTCCCATATAGGGGTTCAAGAGCTCAATATCTGTATTCATATTTATACCATGAAAGATAAGACAGCTATTCATGGCAGTCTTGCACAGTGACTGCAGTGTCTTATTTTGGTGCACAAAGATAGATGAAGGGTGAAGCAGAGACTCAGAAGTTCATGAGGTCATAGGTGGGGCTTTTTCAGAAGTGGCTGGATCTAGAGTGTGAAGCTGGAATTGATTCATGGTGCAATGCTAGGATGGAGGGCACTAGGATTAAGGGTGTGAGTGCTACCTGCCCTAAGTAGCCTGGATAAGATATAAGTGATAGAGAGAGCTGGGGTAGTCTCTTGCTTACTTTGCTACCTTATGTCCTCCATGGACTGTTTCTCCTCTGTAATGACTGTCTGCCATGCCACCCTGCCTTGGAGCCAGGTGACTAAGGACTGAAACCTCTACAAATTGTGGGCTAAATAAACCTTTCCTCCCTTAGTATTTGGTTTCAGCAACAAGAAAAGTAACTAAGACAATGCTGTATACTTTCCTGATCACCACTGCCCCAGCTCTTCAGACCAGAACCCACCTCTCAACATCAAGCCAGCTCTAGGACCTCCAAAATACAGTTGCCAACCACAAACCCCTGAGCGCAAACTTTGAGAGACTGTCCAGACATAAACCATGACAAGGACAAAATTCTTTATGATTAGAAATCAATGAGAAATATAAAATATAAATAAGCAAAATAAAGGAAAGAGGACTCTTGGAAGTAAGGAATGGGATGAAGGAAGAGATTTTAAAAGGGAGAATTGGTCAAAGGGATTTAAAATGATCAATACATGTTATATGCATATACCAAGTTTTTGATGCAAACAGCATCAATATTCTATACTAAACATGTAGAAAAAAAAGAAAGAAACAGAAACAGAAAACACAGAAATAGGAGTTTCCAATGGAAATTTATGGCTGACAAGGTAATATTAAGGAACATTAAAAGACTCTCCAGCAACCAATCATGCATATTGAATACTGTACTCCATTCGATACCCATCTCCTCTTTCAAAAAGTCCCATGCTTCTCCATAGACAGTATTGCTAAGAATTTAGTAAACTTATTTTAAAAGGCGATATATAAAATATTTTGTAAATTTTGTCATTTACCTAAGACCTATAAAGTAAGGGGTAGGGCTAGGATTAATTAACCACCTCAAGCAAGGAATTATTTTTTGTGCCAATTTTGATTAATGTAAACATTTTTTTTCCTTAATTTTTGTATTGGCACATTTTAGGTATACAATACATTTACATTCATCATTGGGTGCTTGTACCTATTCATGATATATCTTGGTTCTTATTCCTTCCCCATTACCTGTGCGCCCTTCACCCCTCCACCCTTCCCAATCTACATAGACTTCATTTCCATTTTTTTTCTATTCTCATAATTTTTCCTTTCCATTCCCTCATACTTTGAAATGTAAGCATTTTGAACAAATCTCTTCTGTACTTGGACACTTCATATCAAAGTTTTAGCTACTTTGAGCATGCCATATGGAAATACCTTCTACATATATCTTTATACTTCCTCTGATTGTTTCTTTAAGTAGGATTATAAAAGTAGGGAGGCAAATTAATCATGATGTTGATATGTGTGGCCTCTCCAGACAGCCATCATGGTTTGGAAATCTGTCTCCAACACTTAGCAGCCTTGAATCATTTATTTAATGCCTCAGTCCCTCAGTTGGATCATATGGAAAAGGGAAAACATGATGACTGCTTCATGATTTGTAAGGTTACACAGGTTGATATATTAGCTAGAGTATGAATATATCAGAAGCATATTTTAAACATTTTGATATGTGTTACTAAATTGTTTTATAAATTGTTTTTATTTCAATACGCAGAAGTTAACAGACTAGTTTCTAACACTAGTTATATATTCACTTTTTTTTTTTTTTTTGAGATAGTCTCACTCTGCAGTTCAGTCTGGCCTTGAACTCATGGTGATCCTCCAGCCTCAGCCTCCTGAATGGTGAGATTACAGGTATGTGACACCACATCTGGCTATATATTAATTTTTGGTCTTTGATAATGTGCACAAAATATTACATTTAAATTAGCACTTTTTTGGTTATTTGAAGGATTCCCTTCATAGATTTTTTTATATGTTTTCTCTTCCTGCTCTTTACCTATTTATAAGAGAATGTGCAGGTTTTAAAAGTTATTCTGTAAAAATTCTTTAACCAATACTATATGAATAGTTATTGAAAAGTGATAAATATTTTCAAAACATTTTTCTTGTACATTTTTGCTCATGATTTATTATTTTTAAATAACAGGTATTTTTATTCTTTTCTGAGAAGAAACTTTATCAGACACCTTTCAAAATACACAGACATGTTTTTAACGTACCACTTATCACCTAGCCGACAACTCAAGGAGGACAAACACTTAACACTTGACAGAAATGGATTCTTTCAGGATTTATCAAGGGAAAAAAAGTTTAGAATATGAGATTATTGCTGCACTTCATTGATTTTTTTTTTTACTTTAAGAGACATAAAATGCACTGATGATTAATTAGCAGCAGCATCCTGCTATATGATGTATATAAGCATATAGCTCTCATTTCACTGAATTAACTAGAAGTAAATGAAAATATGTTATATATGAAAGCTACTCACATATAAAGAAGACTGGATTCAGTTACAAAACCACAATATAGGCATTTTTAAAATAGGTCTAATTTTACTTTCTCAAGTGACAGATAATTATTTGTTTAAAAACTAAAAGTAACTAGGTTAAACATGCTGGGAGTAGGGCATTGGGAAAACTAACCAATTGAAAAAAATGTTTAGTAAAAACTTGTTATTATCAATTTGTTTTTTTTATATTTTAGTGGTACAATTTTGATATACATAATGATCACATCCATCATAGGGAATTTGTACCTTACATGGTATATTGTGATTCCTCTTTTTCCCCCAGTCCCCTCCCCTTCCTTTAACTCTTCTTACTTTCTTACCCTCCTTATTTACAAAAGTTTTGTTTCCATTTTTTCCTTCTTCACTTGCTTTTTTTCTTTTCTCTTCCTTCCTTTCCCCCTCCTATTCCCTAGTTCCCCTTTCCTTTTGAACCATTTCTTCCTATTTCACATTATCTATTATACATTTTGGTCCTTTTTACCCTGTCAGTTTCTCATATCCGAGAGGCAATGTGATATTTATACATGTGCATCGGATTTATTTCACGTAAGAGTAAAGTTTCTAGGTGCATCCATTTAGCTATAAAGGTCTCAAGTTTATCTTTTATTTTTGAGTAGTACTCCATTTTATAAAAAAAAATTTTTATCCATTCATAAATTGATGGCAATTTGTGTTGTTTCAAAGATTTAGCTACTACAAACTGTGTCTCTATAAACATAGATGTGCATATAACATTGTGGTATGATGCTTTTAATTCTCTTGCAGAAAATAACCAGAAGATTCAAATGGGTCCAATGGGACCTCTAATGCTAGTTGTTTGAGGAATCTCCACGCTGATTTCCATACTGGTAGCACTAGTCTGCACTCTCACCAAGAGTGGAGCAGAGTTCCTTTTTCCCTACAGCCCTGCCAGCATCTCGTGTTGGTTGATTTATTGATATTAGCTATTCTTTCTGGAGTGAGATAGAATATCAGCATTGTTTTAATTTGCATCTCTCAAATGACCAGTGAGGTTGAGCATTTTTTCATATATTTAATTGCTGTTTTTTACTTCTACATCTGAGAAGTGTCCATTCATTTCAGATGCCCATTTTTAATTTAATT
>NW_004624745.1:9037945-9115365 GCF_000247695.1 Heterocephalus glaber | reverse complement strand
AAAATCTTTGCTGTTATCTGAGTAATTATTTCTGATTTCATTTTTCCCAGATCCTCTTTTGTTGCCAGTTCAGAGAGTCCAGTTGGTTGAGTATCAGATTGTTCCATCTCATTTCCCTTTGGGGTTTCTGTAGGTGATCTGGGAGTCTGTTTTTGAGACTTGTTCACATGTGTTCTCATTTCTACCATGGGCCGGTGCTTCTGGAGCCCTTGTGGCTCATCTTTTCTGCTCTAGGAGCTTGGGATGACAGCAGGGGAGCTTCCTTCTGGGCACTGGGACCAGCTCAACTTCTCTTCCCTAGGAGCTTGGGATGGTGGAGGGGGAGCTTCTTTCCGGGTGCTGGGACCTGCTCAGCTTCTCTGCCCTAGGAGCATGGGATGGCAGCTGAGAATACGTTGTTTTCTTATTAATTACACTATTATTACAATACCTTTGATACTTTATGTAATAATTTTCATTTATTTCTATCTCATCTTGACAATGTCATTAAGTTGTCTGGTATTCAGTTTTACCAATTCAATCACATTTCTTGAAGTTACTATTTTCATTCAATTTCTTTATTTTCATTTAATTTCATATTCTCTCCCTTGTTTTGTATTCTTTTTATCATTATGTTTATTAGTGCATTTAGATATACATAACCATCACATTCATCATATGGACTTTGTACCATGATATATCTTGATTCTTATTTTCTTCTCATTCCCCTCCCCTTCCTTCTACCCTCTTCTCCTTTTTATTTGCAAGAGCTTTGTTTCCCTTTTATCTTTCTTTTCTTATTTTCTTTTGTTTTCCCTTTCTACCTTCCCCTCCCCCCTCCCTTGTGTCCTTTCCCATTTAAACATTTTCTTCCTATTTCACAATATCTATTATACACTTTGGTCCTTATTTACACTTTCAGTTTCTCAAACTAGAAGAACAATGCAATATTTACACATGTGTGTCTGATTTCTTTCATTTAAGATTATGGTCTCTAGATGCATCCATTTAGCTATAAATGTCTTAAGTTTATCCTTCTTTATTGCTGAGTAGTTCTCCATTGTTTATTTAAAAATAACCCCACATCTTCTTTATCCATTCATTGGTTGATGGGGATTTGGGCTATTTCCAAGATTTAACTATTACAAATTGTGCTGCTATGAACATGGATGTGCATATATCACTGTGGTATAATGCTTTTAAATCTTTCAGGAAGTTGCTCCTTTGAAGCAAGTGTAGAGTTATGTGCCCAACCCTGGACCCCTTATGACCTAAAGTGTTTTGAAAAATTTCTGAAAAGTTTGAAAAAAACCCCCAAAAACAAAGTTCAGACTTGTCTTCTTAAATCTTGGATTGGATTTGACCATTTCTTATGGTTTATATCTAGATGCTCCCCCAGAACATCTCATGTGTTCACAGGCAGGGCTTTTCAAAGGTGATTAGATTATAAGAGTTCATAGCTGGCTTGCTATTAGGAGGAAAAGTCTGGTCAGAAAAGGCAAATCCATGGTAGCATGGGTTGGAAGAGTTTAACTCTCTCCCTGGCTCCTTCTTTGATATCTTTCTGTTTCCTGTATGCCACACAATGAGCAACTGTCCTCTTCCATGCCCCTGTGCTATGGCATCCTACCTTGGAGCCAGGTGACCTTAGACAGAGACTTTCAAACTTGCCAAGCTAAACTTCCCCTACTTTAAGTTTTTGGCATTGGGTATTGTGTCTCAGCAACAAGAAAGTGACTAAGGTGGCATCTAAATATGTGACATTAGACACATAGCAAATCTATTCTATGAACAGGACAATAGTGCAGTATAAACCCAGAATCTTCATGTTCATGTTTTCTACTTTATTTCTGGACTTCAGGAGTGGTCATGAATTTCAACAATATATAAATAAGTTTTCTCTCATAATAACTGGAATATGTTGTCTATTTACCCTGAACACCAATGTTTGGCTTATTTCATTCAAATTGCAGTTTTGCACCTTACAACTGAAACCATTCTCAGAGTAACATAAATTTACTATTCCACTATCTGCATTTAACAGAAATATAGTTGTCCCAAAGTTTCACACTCAAGAAGATGAAGTCACAACTTTGTTGTTTCTTTTAAGATCTTCCTGAATATCCACCTATATGAATAATAGACAAGCCTACTTGCCTTCTTGATGGTAAATAACCCCTTCTCTGACCAACAGAGGCTCAATTCATTTTTAGTACAAAATCTCAATACTTGAAGATTTACCTAAAACCTTTCTTTCACTATACCTGTAAATCTTTACCCACCGCATAGCAAGTTTGCCCAGTACCTAGCAGGGCTTGCACATTTGACGCATATGGATTCAGCTTGACTTCTTCAGAGAACTCTTGAGTCCTGACCATCAGGATTGCCCCTGAGTAATACTAGTCAGTTTTGCTTATATAGTTTTCCAGTATATTATTGATAAATAACATCGTTACTATGCTATGTGTATTTTTATGACTGGACTGTGGCAACTTGCTTCAAACAATTTAGGTACAGGTTTGGAAGATGTTACTTTTGTCCTAATCAGTGTATATGCCCTGTTTTCTGACTCAAATCATGGAGGTTTACCTGGCATTGCATCCACCTAGGACTATGATCCTGATGGTAAGTCCCCATTATGTTTCACCCTGTATAATTTTGGCTCCATTTGTCTCTTCCCTTTGCTTCTTAGAACATGCATTAGTTCTCATACACTGGGACTGGATTGTTCCAGGACAGGAAATGCTGGAAAAATAAAATTATAAACAAAATCATCCACCTCAACCAAGAAATTTCTTCCCCAGGAATTTAATAGAGCTGTAAAGCAGCTGTATTATTGATTAAGCATTATGGTAGAATGGGACTTCCCTTACAAACAATCCATTTAAAATTTTCAAAGGCAAAAATAACATTTACCCTTTTATATAGTCAGAAGCATACAACCAATTCTGTATATGTTTACTAGAAAATGAATAACTAGTCCTTACTTGATTAAAAGATTTGAAAGTAGAATTTCTCACATATTTTAAGAGTTAATTGAGGACACCTTCAGAACTAGCTAATATTCTTTAGAAAATAGATTTTCCATAGCTTTAGAAGAAGAGATATTTTAGCAAGCTGAGTAAGATGCTACCAAAATTGATCTCTCAACATCCCACTGAAGCTGTCAGAATGGGTGATCATCTTAATGTTTGTATTTCAGGAATGACTCCTAGTCCTGCAAATTGACCAAATGTCACTATATCTCACAAAATGTCAATATATATATTATATTACATATAATATTATATATATATATTTTGTATTAAATTCTTTTATTGGTACATTGTAGGTATACAACACAATTACATTTCTCATTGGGAATTGTACCTTTACATAATGCATCTTGGTTCTTATTTTTTCCCCATTCCTAGCCCTCCTTTCATGCCCTCCACCCTTATGTATATTTTTTTAAAAGAAAAGAAACTACATATTTTTAAGAGAATGATGAAAGGAAAATGAGAGGAGGGAATTTTCTTTTCTCATTTTTACATGAAGATATATGCTTCTTGTTAATTTGTCTGTACTTAAGAAGTATTATAGATAGCCAAGTTAGAAAGTAACAGTCAGAGAGGGATTGATATAGGGGGAAGAGATGTAACTCCCAAATGTTCTAGATATCCGAACGCGTGTTTGTGTTCTCTAAAATCGAAGAATGAATTCTAGGAACAATGGAGGTTAAGCGTAAGAAAAATTTATTGAGAGAAAGAAAGCTTCTGCCTAAGAGAGAAAGAAGGGGGATTGGAAAGTGGGTTGCCCACCCACCCCACGTTTCAAAGATGTTTTATACAGCAAAGCCATGTGGCGAGGTGGGTACAAAGTGGGACAAAACTATAAGACCCAATGGAAATTTACAAGGTGGACACGAGGTGGGGCAAAACCATGACCAACCAATAATATTACAAGTAGTCATCCAGGAAATATTGATTAAATAGGGGTCAAATGGGGGAGCAAGTTACATAGCAAGCCTACAAGGATTTTCAGTAAGGGTTGGTCAAGGATATTTCCCAAAGAGTCTGGGTTAAGACCTTGCCCCCCCCCCCAGGTGATTCATACTTCTTTAGAATATCAATCACCGTTATTCAGCCTACATGGGTGTGCTAATTTCTCTCCTTTTACAATGCGTTTTCATTGTCCTCCATGTTGGCTCCTCATGGGATGGCCCTGTCTAACTGCCTATAAGATATCTAATTAACTTACCTATGTACAATAGGATCATGGCCACACACTGGGATACTAACTTCCTCCTTAGTTTCATGACTTCATTCCTGGATGTTGTGAGACCACAAACTTAGCACACGCAACATCTAACAAGTTGGGAGTAATTTATCCCATAACGAAAAGACACATCTTAAAAGAGATCTCCCAAACTTTAAAAAAAATTGTGCTATTGCTACCTTTCATCTTAAACATATTAAGAGGTTGTGAAGGTAGTGCTTTCTTCTGCCGTAGTATTAATAAACTTGGCAATATTTTTTCAACAGGCTATGTTGATAGTATGATAGGAGAGATGGCAGCAAAATGCAATATCTTGCGTCAAATTTTGAAACTTTTACCTTTCATTTGGTAGATTTTAGGCTACCATAATGTAGAAAAGATTTCTTATGTAAATTTATTATTTTATTTTTTTCATGTGCTTAATGTGACTCTATATCTATCTACATGTATATGTATGTGTATATCTATATTTACCTCTATATCTAGTGGTACCTCAGTTTGTAAGACCGAGGGCCTTGCCAAATGCTCCGAGGAGCTGACTGCAGTGAAGAACACCCAGGAAGGAACACACTGGACAAGTTGGAAAGTAAAACAGACCTTTATTAGTCTGGCCAGATGGCACTCCCAAAGCAAAGTAGCTTAGAGAGGCAACTGGCTCAGAGTCCGAAGCTGTTCTTATACAGGGTTGAGGGGGAAGTTAACATATAGAATTAAAAAAAAGGACAAAGGTTAGTGTTTGACTGTCATGTATTGATGGTCAGCAGACATTTGCAGATTGTTCTACAGATTGTGGTGTCTGGAACATCAGTTCCGGGCAAACAAGGAGTTGAGTAGTCTACTTTGGGACTTTAGGTCTGTTACAGATTTTATCTATTGTCCCAAAGCTAACAAGCATCTTTATCCATTAACTCACATTCAATCACAGTTGAGGCTAGGAGGTTTTATGATTACAGAGTTATGCAGTCTCACAAGTTCACAAAATCAATTCTCTCCATGCTTCTGGTTGCTAACTAAGCTAGACTAGAACCAAATCAAATTTCTCCATAAGGGCAACATCGAACTTAATCATTGAGTTTGATTCAGTTCTAGTTCAACTTAGTTTGTGATCAGAATCCTGGAAGAAATCAAGTTTGTGAACCGATATATATATATATATATATATATATATATATATATATATATATGATTTAGGACTCTATGTTAACCAAAGAGAAACCTATACTTATGAGAACATACTTTACACTTATATACTCACAATGAATAAACACATTTACTTTTGCGGGCACCACAGTGCCCTATGTTCTATAATACAAATGGTAAAAAAAAAAAAATTAACTGTCTGGCAATTTATAATTTTCTTTCTTACTCTGAACACAATTTAATCAATAATATGATTTAATAAGTCACTTATCTGATGTAAATTGAGGAAAGATGACAGAAACAATTAAAAACAATAGATTTATTCAATATAATGTATAATAAGTGAATACAAAATAATCCGCCATGAAAATATTTTTACAATATATATGTAGCAAAATGAATACCAAGCATATGATCTCAACAGACAAAAAATGCTAAATTTCCTAATGTACTTCTAAAATTACTTCTTGTACTTTCTAGTTCTGACTTCCATGATCATTGGCTGGTTCTCCATTTTCCAAAATATATACTTTTGTAAAGCATTTAAAGATGCACATATGTACACCTCTCTGAAAATGACCTCTCCAAGAGATCTGCTTTGAGGGAAATGTTAAGCTTTTTTTCATTCTTAATTAACCCCCTATCTGGGCATTGTGGTTTCTCAAGCACCATAGAAGCTACAGATTTCTTCTTTTATTTAAACATGACAGAGAGCAATGGTTCCTGGTGTGACTGAACAAAAGAAATATGCTAATACAAAGTTAGTCTTGACCTTTGTCCTCTACCAGAGTCAGGAGGCAGAAGCTACTTCGAAATCACAGATGAACTAACAGTATTGAAAATGGTAATTAGATCTCTGTTCCAATTAGAAAAAGAGAAATATTGCAATTCCTTATCAGATTTTTTCAGTTTACTTGCAGGGAGCCTTCAGAAATTGCTGAACATCTTAACGCATTTATTTGACCTCTAGAGTTAAAATGATCAACTATCTATGAAGATACACAATTAAAGTGGGTTAATAAAGAGTTAGAAATTAGTGAAAATATTCTCAAATGACAGGTGTAGGTATATGCTTAATTCCAAATAAAATGTACCAATAAACTTAATGAGTAAAAATAAATAAAAATAAAAATACTTTACATACTTTTTACCTTTTACTAGGCTTCCCTGTGAGTCACATTTAGCTTTGAAAGTCTACAATTTAGCAAAATTTGCATTTCATCCAGGTACCCCTTCTTCCATTCAGATAACTCTTTTCAGATGAATTAATAATATTTGCTACGTTTCTCAGATGGAAAGAAATAAGGAATTGGCAAAACCATTGTGATATTGTTTATGAAAAATAATAACTGTGCTTTAAAGGAATTAAGAAAGAAGTTTATTTTGAGCCAGATCTCAGTGGCTATGATTCAGGCACAGGAAAGCTAATTCACAAGTTTCCCTGTGACCATCCTGAAATAATGATCATCCAGACCACAGCTAAGTCCTATGCCATTTATGTCTTTATGTAGGTGCCATTCTTTTTGGAACTACACTGTCCTGTTGTAGCAAGAATCCTGCTATCAGTTTATTGAGAATTCTCCAACCTTGCTATTTGATCATTCTCAATATCTGATCCAACATCTCATCTCCCAACATACCTGATATCTACTCATTCAGATTTGCTGTCAATAAGAAACTCATCAAGTTAGTTACACCACTGTTCACCTGGTGTTTCTGCTTAGTAATTTTCTGTCCACTTACTACCACCTCCTTGGGTATACATTCTCATTCTTACTATATTCAGAATTTGAGGTCTCTTTATTGTAATAGTTCCTGAAAATCTCTGTTTTTATTGCATTTACTACATTCCAGAATACTACTACCCGAATACTGCTGGTATTCTTCAACAGTACATATCAAGTGTTATTTGGGATCTCTAGACCTTTTCCATGTTCACAGAATATATTATACCCTTTATGTAACCTCAAAGACATTGTATAGACTATATATTGATCTTCCTATCACTTTCCAGATTCCTCTGATTTTTTCCTGCAAATTTTCACCCATCACAGGACATCCAACTGCTGACATACTATGCCCCTACTCTTTGTACAGCAATGTTGCCTCAATTTTTATTTCTCAGAAACTGTCAGCTTTCCTGTCACTGAGACATAATGCCCAACACTCACAACTTAGTGGAGTACAGATTTAATATGGATCACAGTTTCAGGAAATTCAGTCCATGGTTGACTGGCTCCAAGACAGAAATCATGGCAGAACAAGGATAATGGCACTCATGATGCAGGACAGAGAAATAACACTAGAAAAGAAACAAGGGACCAGAATTAGACATTAGGGTCACACCTCCATGACCCAACTAGAAGTGTGCCTTACTAATTTCCTGGATGGCTTCCAAGACAATCAAATTGACAAATCCAGTTTAACTGTTACCCTTTTCTGTGATGAGAAAACTTACTCTGTGGGAGTAGTTACAACTCTTGTCACAACATGTGTATTGATTGGACTTACTGCTCCTGGAATCCAAGGTGCGCAACTCAGAGAAAGAACAATCAGAAAGGAAATATGGAGTGAGTTAGGTCTATGATTAAGTAGGTATAGGGCAATGATTGGTGACTTCTAGGTGCCTGGTGGTCTTCAAAAAAACAAATTATAAAAGCTGGCAGCTGCTAATCTGTTAATTTTGATGTTCCTGTGAATCTTAAAAATATCTTACTTTTACCTTGATGTCTTCAGCTATGAATGAGGAAGATTACCAGTTTTAGACAAAACCTCCTTAAATGATTAACATTTCCAGAGTCAGAGTTGAGCAGGAATCAGACCCAAAGTTTAAAGTAACAAAGGAGAGAGATGCAACCTGAAGGCAGAGATGGTGAGTTTTTGTTCTCTTTTTGTTTGGGATCGTCAATCATATATAGGTCAAAACAAAGTCAGTAATTTTTGGAAAAGCAGCTTCTAAATTGCTGTTAATCCCTCGGAAACAGAACGATGAACAGGAAGAGGAATGGGCAAGTACTGAGGAGATTTAGAGGGGAATGCTTTGGCTAGCTCTCTGGGAACATCAATGTTGAGCCATGCCCACTATGTGGAGGCTCCTGAAAACCCACCTTCCACTTCATCTATTGTGCTGTTATGGAACACAAATTTTACATGAATTACTAAGTCAATTAAATGCACAGAGTTTTATCATCAACATTCAATATTATGAATATCTAACAATTACTTTGGGTTCATAGCTTTGCAAATATTTATTTGAGACATAATGTTAAGGTGGTATGATGAGGTTTCAAATGTAATATGCTGAATCAAGCTCAAATTTACCATTGCACAGAGAAAGAATATATAAAGAGCTAAAGTCTTCTGTAAAGTAAAATCTTTGTTTTTACCTGGGATGGCACTCAGGACCTTGAGCTTGCGAGGCAAGCACTACACCACTGAGCTAAATCCACAGCCCACAAAGTGAAATCTTAATCCACTGGTCAACACTCAATAAGGACTGAAAAATAAAATAATGACTCAATTTAGAGTCATTGAATTTTTGAATGGAGTCACATTATCAGGCAATATCTGCTCATGTTAAAACTCTTCATTTTGGCTATAAAGTACAGCTTTTAGGAAATGAGTTAAATGCCTAATGACATAACGATTTCCTCCACTATATAAGAACGAATAAAATTCTTTGTTGCAGACTACTTACCATCTATAAATAATTTTTAAAAATGACCACAATTGAAGTCATCATTTCTCTAAAAGATGGAAAGAAAAGTTGCTATTATGTTTACCTGTAATTTTGAAGTAAACTCTTATCCCTAAAACGTTGCCTCTGATGACACTAAGATGGAAAGAGATGTCACCATTGGCTTTAACTTCTGGACCACAGGTCTCAGGTCACATAATTCAAATGTAGCCCTTCTGAATAACTGACAGTGGTATTCTTTTACTAAACAAGATATACTAACTGCTACTGTTATACAGACTAATACCTTTCATTTAGGAGTGAAAATTTAAAGTTAAACAATATGGATAATTTTAATAATATTCTTGGTCCCTGCATGTGTGTGCTACATTTAATTTAATATTGAGAGCTATTTTTAAGGATGTGAATTAAGAGACAACGAAAACTTAAAAGATTTCATATTGACAAATTATCATGCAAATATTTTCCAACAAATCTGAGAGCAAAAAATTATTGGAAGTATGCCTCATTTTCTAGATCCTACCTGTGACAATTATGAGCACTTTGAAAAAGAAGTACATCTCATCATATACACAATAAGCCATAAAAGTAGAGGAGCTAGAAACACATGACCATAATATACCTAGCTGTGCTACGTGGGTGGTCTTTGATTTATAATGGAGTTAGTCTGAGAAACCTGTCATGAATTGAAAATATCATATATCAGAAGTGCATTTTATATATTTATCTTACTGAACAGCATAGCTTGGCAACATAGTACACGGCAAAATTATGGGTTGTTTACTCAAGATCATGTGGCTGACTGGGAGCTGTGGCTCATTCACTGCTCAGATCATCCTATTGCATATCTCTAGCCTGGAAAATATCAAAATTTGAAGTATGCTTTCTACTGAATTGTATCACTTTTCTCATATCATAAATTTTAAAAATTGCCTATCTAATCATCATAAGTCACGGTCTGCCTGTTAAAATGTACCATTCCTAAATACGTAGCAATGGTGAAGAATCTTGTAAAAACTTGCAAACTTGTTCAAGTTTTAGCCCATTTCCTTTTGCTCTCCATTATATAATTTTTTTAATGATAAGAATTATCTCCAGTGAGCCAACTTCATGCCCACTACTTTCCCATTTCACTCATTCTTAGTTTTGCTTCAAATATATTTTTCTCATCCCTTTCTTCTCTAGATATTCTACTTTCACAATATGACTTAAATCCCATCTGTTTCCAAAAAATTTTTCTGATTGTTGTTTGCTCATTTTAATCAAAAAGTTTTATTTTTTTTATTGCAGTAAAAAAACCTGTATGTTGACCAATGTTAGGAAGGAGCTTATATTCACACAATAATGCCAGTCACCCCCATATATACTACTAATGGGTCATAATTCACTTTCATCCTACATAAAACCTAAACTCAGTATTTTCCCCAAGTACTGTATAAAAAATAACTCTTACAACAAAGAAAGGAAAGAATAATATGCAAAGTCCTATATGTCATAAAATCAATCAGATTCAATTGTAGCTTCTTTTGATCTGGGAACATATGAACTAATAATGTAAGTATAATCACATAATCACTATTTAAACTTCATATTTTACAGTGAAACAGGGGCAGTATAACAAATAAATATACCAATCAGAAGAAAAGGAGATGATACTCAATCTTCCTGCCCTATGACAATGAATCACTATGGAATAATAATGAAAGTCTACCTTCTGTAAAGGTGCAGAATATTCTGTAATTTGACCCTAGTTCCATTCCCTGGTTGTACACTACCAATCATTGTGTCTGATAACTTTGAGTCTGCCCTCTGGGAGTCTCTTCACTTTCCATCACCATTTTTGACTGTATCAGAAAGACACGTGGGAACATATGTCCATTAAGGCAGCTCACCAACTTTGTCAAGACATTGTTGGCAGGAGAAATTGAGGGCCTAATGAGTGTTTTGCCTTTATTTACAGACTCTGTTAAGCCAATATCATGGTATATTTTTGGGCTGCAACTTGTGAAACTTTTTTTGTGGCTTTTTGTTATGTGATTTCAGTGAGGAGCTCGTGCCAATAAATACACAGTTATGAAATATATCTCTATTCTAGACTTTATGAGAGATACGGTGATCTTAACAAACATATTTGATCTTTTTTCCTGGTAATAAGTCAGTGAGAAATCCTACCAAAGAGCTTGATGACTGTCTCCTCCCTCTCCTGGAATTAATGTTTATTTTGGGGCTTGTCTTCATTTGCTTATGTGGCTCATGCCTTTTCTTAAGTTTAGGTTGTGTGGATTTGAGTTGAGCACCTCTTTCAAACATGCAAGTACTGAACTTTTCGGATTCTCTTTTTCTTCCTAATTTACAGCAGTTGGACTTTTTAAAAAACTGAACTCTCTCCCATGGTGCTATAATAAACATTGCTAATAACAAAGCTAGACACAAAAATTCTTTATATACATTATCTAAGTTTGTGATGGAGGTAAATATTTCAGCTTAAATAACATAGATCATCATTTTGCTAAACACAGTTTCACTTCCACACTCCCTGTCACTCAACCCAAAGTCAGTGGCACATATTACAGTTTTACATGTGGCCTGGTACCACTCTTAATCTAGTATTCATTTCTGTATGAGAGACCTGCAATAACAACAGTCTCTAAATATTAGCACTTTACATTATACTTTTGTCTCACTTATGTTACCATGAGAATGATGATATTTGGTAGCTTTACTCCTCAGTTCTCTTCCCCATGTCTCCTCATTCTTGGTGCTGAATGAAGCAGCCTTGAAGTGGTTTTCTCTTTGAAAAGTACAGAAACAAGAGAGAGAAAGAGATAGACTTTAACTCATATTTAAAATTCTGTTGTGATATAAATTTCACATTCATTTACATTCCATTGATCAAAATACTCTACATGTTAAAAACTATAGAGCAGTCAGATAAGTTCATGCCTTATACTCACAAGATGCTTCAGAAGTTCATATAAATATAAGTGTTTTATGTCTAAATCTTTCAGGATGAAAAACAAACAGAGCAATGATCTATTTTGTAGTTGTTTACTTCAGTGGTCTCTCTTCTCATGCTCTAAATTTTGTGTTCTTTTCAGCTGGAAACTTTTGTTTCAGGTGAATGAATGATGGTTAGGCAAAGAGTTTGTGACGACTTTGATGTTAACCCTGTCTCCTACAGATTTCAGTACTTTTTAAAAGTGTGCACCACTGATTTATTGACTGTGGGGCTCAATAGTTTTGGTCCAATCTATTTTTGTTTTAGAAATTTCAAACTGTTTTAGTAACATGCTTACAAATGTAAATATCACAGAAAATCTGCAAAAGTTCATGGAAAGAAAACATAAAGTACTTCTTCCATATCAAAAAATATTTGCCCACAGTGCCAGTTGTTTGCTTTCCTGATTCAAGGGATTATTTTTTCTGGAATTACCAAAACTGTGAACTGGGAAAGAGTGTATTGGAGACTGTAAATTATGAAAGATTCTCTGAGCCAGAGTAAGTCCCTAAGAATCTTCTAGGACTCTTGAAGTTTCAGAGTTTCGAGGTTTGCAGTGATCACTTTTCAACGACATAGCTGTATTCCAACACCATATAAATGTGGATTTGTCACACATGGTTTGTTATTAGCATGCATTAACTTATTTATTCAAGTAATAAATTATTCACACAGTTTTTGTATATGAACTATTTTGGTCATAAATGGATAAAGAATAGAATATTGGACTTCAATTATAATGATCTAAATAGGAGCTATAAAGCACAAATTGAATGTAAAAAACAGTTTGGCAAATGTAAGAATAGAAGTATAATGTAATGTTATGAAGGACCTAGGAGACAGAGGCTGATGTTACCTGCCTGATGATATAAGAGAAGGCATAAGGTATAGTTTGTAAAATACATAAAATTTTAATAGTAAAAGAGGATAGGTTTTCCAAGGAACAAAAAACATATATACATATGTGGAGGATACTGTACCTTGGAAGATTGATTGTCGGAGCTATAAATGGTAGAATATAAAAAGTAAGGCATGATACAAGAAGAAAAGAAGAAGGGAGAAATTCAGAAAGCAAAAGAAGATGCAAATGATAGGAAATACCATGTTGCAGAAATGGAAATATATACAATCTTTCCTCTTCAAAAATTGGAACTTTTTAGCCATGGCATAATTTTAGGCCAAGTGATAATAATTGATAGATTTTAACATATAAACTAATGAGAATAAATATATCTATCAGTACCATCATAGAAAAATCTGAGTACCTCAGACATTAGGAAATTTTAAGATAATAAAAAATCTGGCATTTAAATGTTGGAGGATTTTAAAATCATTAATATGTATTCTGACTTATATTTATATGATCACTGGTTAAACAGACTCATGGGCCTAAAACTGAAAGTTTTAAAAAAATACTCCAAATAGTTCAATTTATAAGCTTGCCCTTCAAATCTTAGAAGTATACTGTTAGTCTTGAGTCAAAAATATTCTCTTTGTTCAACAAGCTCTACTTGAGTTGGAAGCACATATATAAGAGAGAAACTTTCTAATTTATAAATCTAAATTAATAAATGACTTTTAAAATTGGGACTAAATTATCAACACATGATTCTGAAATTCTTGAAAGAGTGATTGATTTTATTGAGTTGATGGAATTTAAGCTATGGAGAATGGGTACATTATGTTTCTATGCATATGTCAATCAAGTTTAAAAGCTGAAGACATCCAATCCTTAAAAAGTCAACACTGTGGTTTTATTTTGCAGTTTCTAGTTAATTTGGTTTGTCTCTTTCGTTTCAGAAGAAATTTCACACTTGTAAACCCCAATATGAATAAGTTAAGTAACTAACCTGAAATAAAACCTTAGTAAATTTTTTTTTTTCCAGGTACTAGAGATCGAACTCGGGTCTTTGTGTTTGCGGAGCAGGCGGCGAAACCACTGAGCTAAATCCTCGGCACTTAGTAAATTTTTAACAACTTGTATTTAAATAAATAAAATCTGCACAAGCATCTTTACATATCCCTGCTGTAGTCTGAATACAATGAAAGTGTCCCTGAAAGTTTCATGTGCTGGGAGCCTGGTCCTCAGTGTTAATACTGAAGTGGTAGAACCTGTTGGAGGTGGACCCTATCATAAGGTAATTAGGTATTTGGGGGCAGCACCATTGGACGAGATTAGTACTGGTTTCTGGGAGTAAGCTAATTCTCATGGACTGTTTTAAAGCAAGTCCACCCCATTTCTTGGCCCTCCTACGTGTGGCCAGTTCCTTTTCTGTTTTTCCCTCATGTTGTGAATAAGCCGGGGTGGCCTCACAAAGGGCAAATGGTGGAGGCTAGCTGATCTTGGACTTTCAGTCCCCAAAACTGTAAGTTATGAAGAAACCCTTTTTCTTTATGTTTCCAGGTATTTTAGATTATTGGACATTTTGTTATGGGGCCAGAAAAAAGAGTAACGTGGTTCCTAAAATTGACTTTTCGAAGTGTAAATATAGAAATGCCTATTTCTTTTTATTTATTTATTTTGTGATGTTGGGGATTGAGCCCAAGGCCTCACACAAATGCAGTCTTTCACTGAGCTACTTCAAATCCCTCCATTTCTCCTAAATGTCTTCACATGTAGTACAAATTTCCAAAGAAAGAATATAATGGAAGCGGCATAAAACTGGCTCTTTAACTTGAATTTTTTTCTTATGCATTTCAGATGCCCTACTGTTTCAAAGTGTAAATCCACAGTTCCACATTCCCTACTCTGAGGGAGCTAAGACGTGCCCCGTTTCACGTGCAAGCTTCTCAGGCAATCACGCACCTATTACAAACAGGAAACCAGGGGAATGTAGTGGTCATGCATATGGAGTTTTTGTCAAGAGTTACCTGTGAAATAACCTCATACTGGGGTGGAAACTATCAGAGTTTGGCAGGTTTTTTTTTTGTTTGTTTTTCCTGCCAACTAAAACCTCACCGTAGTTTGACTTTTGGAGGTAAAGGGAAAGTGACTTGAAGATGTCATTTCTTTATAAAACTAGGATGATTGTTATTCAATGTTTTGTTCTTTTAACATTACATTTGAGAAATAATTTCTTAAGATTCATTTTTGCATATTAATAAAACATACCCCTTTTTATACTGTGTATACTAGAAGTTTTTGACTTTTAATTTCAAGATAATCCATCATTTCTGTTCCAAGGTTACCGTGCCATGTTCACCTTCTGTAAGTTTCTTAATTCAAAATCCTTTATTTCTAAAGCAGGCTTTTTAATTGATCATGTGAAATATATAATATAGTTATATCTAATAATTCAAATTTAAAAGAACAGTCAGATTGATCTAATCAGTGTAAAGTTCATTAGAAGTGAAGATCAGGGAAATTATTCTTTTAAATTATAAGAAACTAAAAAAAGGTTTGTGATAAATTAAGTGATTAAAATTTTTATTTCCTTAAGTTACCATTTACTAGGTCAGAAACCAATTGTATCGCTATCTTTCTAATAGGTTTTTATTCTAATCCCTTAGTTAAATAGATCTATTTTTTAAAATAATTACCAACTCAACAGTTCGGCTAGATAAAATACAAAGGCAAAAACCTCATCACTATAACAAATTTTTAGCAATGAAATCATACGCACAATTCCAGCTATTTCTCTATTCCAACATCTAATTATGTTACATACCCATTATTTATTTCACTGAAGTGAATGTCAAGCTAATTAGGACTTTTATTATGCTCCTCATCTACACTGAAAATAGACTGTGGTCAGATTTTCTACTAAATTGGAAAGTACACTCTGTGCATTCTAAGATTGTGTTATTTGAATTTGTTGATGCCGTAGTATGTATCTTTTAAACAATTTTCTGTACTATCCTAAAACTTATTTTACTTCTTTGCCTGACTTCTTTTAACACCTTTGATGCTGAAGACAGTTCAGATTAGATGGAGCCAATAGATTCTCTATGTTCCCATCAAAAGCTCCTTTTATATAAAAAAAACTCTCTATAATGTCAACACACTATTAACTTTACAGATCATAGATCAAATTCCATTATGCCCTTTATCTTATTAGACATCATCATAAGACTTCAAGAAATCAAGGTAGGGCGGAAGATGTAACTCAGTGATGGGCCACTTGCCTAGCACATGACAGGACGTGGATTCAATCCACAGCACTGAAAAAAAATCAAGGTAATGGTTAATTTCCTAAAAACACACCCATGTTGGGTTTGCATTTGTATAATCCTTAACGTGACTCATCTGACATCCAACCAGCCTTCCGAAAATTTCCATTGTGTTCTCTAAACATCATTAGCCATGAGCCATTAAATAATTTGTTTAAGTCCAAGTTCTTGCCTCATTATTTTCACTCTTTTGATCCAAATGATATCCTAGCTTTCAGCTAACATTACTTTTTAAAAAATCTGTAGTCCTTGAATACTGAAACTGAAAATGGACAATTATTTTTCTTTTTCACATTTCATTAGACTACTATTATTCCACCTACCTGAATTTCTTTTTTCCATCAATTGTTTAATACACTTCTTAGGTTTTCCTCCCTGCTCAGACTCTTTTTTCTATACTTCTACATTCTATAGTCACCTGCCATTTATTTCTTTAAGATTTTAACTCTTCACTCACTGAAATTCATTCTAACACAGACCCCATCTTACTTCTCATTGATATTAGAATACATAGTGTACTAATAATCTTTCTACTCATAAGGTATATCAAGCTTCAATGCTGCTATCAAAAACTATGATTGTCTCACAGTCATATAGGAACATCCTTCCTAGTTCCTTTGTTGAAAAGTAGCCATGAGCCACTACATGAGTTATGAGTAGAGATGATTTAAAGAGGCGTTGAGATTGAAACATTGAAATGTCAAATTAACTTTACAGAGTCTGAATACAACCAGCAGCAAACCTCCACCCCACCAACCTTGATGGATATGTAATATGACCAAGAAATTATCTTGTATTGGTTTATCTGATGAATATTATTTACTTTATGTTCTGAAATATTACCTATCCAATCCTCACTCCACGAGTGGGCACCAAACACGGAACCTTGTATGCTAGCCAAGTGCTTTACCACTGAGCTACACTCCAGCCCTAACCTACCACTTCTTAACTGCCTTTTTACTTTTTACACTTTAATAGTAAACCACCAAAATTGATTAAATCCTGTTCCATATTTTAGCTGTACACATGCTACTGAATGTAACTGAAAAAGAGCCAACCACTTTACTGATTGGTCAAATGCTAAATTCAGAACTGTCAGCAGCATGTGGTCCTGTAGTTCAGTCATATTTTTCTAGCCCATTTAAGCTCCCACTCAAAAGTAAACCCTGCTCTATTTTGGGACATATTCTGAACTTTATATGCAATAAAGTCTTTAATCCATTGAAGCTAGACATTAATCTCAATCAGTGGTTATTTTTATATAATGACAGTAAAAATATTTGGTATTGAAAAATATAAATGATTAAAATATACACTCCTCAGTCCTTTATATGTGTCTTGACTTTCACACATGTCATTATATTGTATAACTAAAATGTACCACACTGTATGTTTTTCAAACATAAAATAGCTATTATTTGTTGAGTGCCTGGTGAGTGCAATCCATTTTATTAAATGACTACTATCTCATTTAATCTTCAAACAATATTATTACATATGACTATTATTTCATTTTAAGGGAAAAAAGTGAAGACAAAGGTGTGTTGTATGTTTTACATCAAATCACAGTCATCAGTAGATTTGGGATTTAGCTGAGAGTTGAGGCTGGATTTCAGAGATCAAGGGTCTTATTAATCCATATCTTGTCTCCTTCAAAATATTAGAAAAAGTATGAAGAGTTTTATTAAGAGCCAAGGGAAATTAGAAATGTAATATCCCTTCTGGATGTTTTAAAATTAAGATATGTTATGTTGATTCCACCCAGCAAAAATAATCTTCAGACCTGAATTTATTTGCTAATGTTGGTCCATGCACTTGGGCTACATATAGAAAAAGCCCATACTGACATTAGTGTACTATCCTTTTAGTCAATAAATTGTTATGGTTAATTCAATGAAATTTGAATAATGACATCTTTATTTTGGTATTTAGCTATTTCATGTTTGCTCCACCTTTACTACTTCCTATTTGACTTTATCTTTTTATTATAAAACATGATAGCAATTCTAAAGAAGAGCATTTAATTATAGTGCAAATTCAGTGAAATGATGTATATGTCAGGGCCTGTATAACAGATTGCCCCTTTCTGGACTTTAACTCAACTTAATATAAAGTAGGTAGGCAGGCCATATTATTTTTTAGTTTCCTATGCAACACCCAATGTATTCCTGTTCAAGCACAGGCTTCTCAATTATTATCAAATGTGTAGAATTGTTTTAAGCTTGTATCTATTCATTGCCTTAGATTTACAGTTACAGATTCTGCTAGCTATAGAAAAGAAATATTCAATATCCATCTGACAGAATGGTGGTAGGAACACAATACTATAAAATGCAGATTATAGGAAGACAATGGGCTGCTTTAAAGAAAAAAATGCCTATTAATGACAAAAGAGCTGGTGTTAAAGGCCAGACTAAGCATGGCCCTACATGATAGAGTGGAGCGGACATTTGAAGGAAGCGTAGTTGTACATCTATGAACATTCTCATTTCATCTCAGGCATTCTAGAAAGAAGACTGTATTGAAGTCCATAAGAACTGTATTACTGTGTGGCATGAATTGTATCACTTGATGGACAAGAAATTCTACCTTATAATCTCTTTTCCCACAAACGTCAGGCATGATAAAGGAAATCTATTTTCCAATGTACCAGAAAGAGAAGTTAAACTGGAGGATACAGAAGCAGGCAGAGAAGATGATGAGCTCAAACTGTTGACTGCCAAGGGATTAATTTCCCCAAGATTGTCAGAGATCAAGTACAGTACAGTGACGGAAGAGTCTGCTTGAGAAAACCCTTTTCACATAGCAGACTACTGCAGGTGGATTGATACAGAATACAAGCAGCCAGACAAAAAGTCAATAGCAGGATACAAGGACAATTAGGTAAAGGCTTTACAGGCCACAAAGGAATAGGATTACATGGAACAATTTACCCTGGGAATTCCTAGAGTTTTTGTAGGATAATGGGCTATGGTTTTGACTTTGGGTGCCATCCAACGATCTGAGAAAATTGGGGTAAACAGCTAAAGTATTTTTCTTATGATCTTTAAGCTAAAAGATAACAGGAAACAGTTGGTAATGTCAAGTAAATGATTTGGTAAATACTGATAATCAAGAAATACTAGTTTCATTCCTGACAATTCTGTAACCCATTCTATGTAAGAAATGGCTTTAATGTATAAATGCTTATTAAGACAGCTGTTACTATATTGCACGAAGCCATATCTTTTGGCTCAGAGTAAAAGATGAATTTTGGCTGTTTAATATAAGCTATATATTTATTTTCTCATTACAAAACAAAATTATTTTCTTTATGGTACTGGGGATCAAACTCAGGACCTTCTGCTTGCAAGGCAGGCACGATGCCACTGAGCTAAATCTCTGGCCCAAAAAACAGAATTCTATGTGTCCAAATTACTTAAATCCCCATAGTAGATTTGTAAACTCTGCTTATTTAATTAGTTCTTTTAATTTTTATTTTTATTAGTACACATCTGCAGTATATAATGATTGGAGAATTGGTACATGTACAAAACACACACCTTTCATTCTTTTATGTCCTCTTCCTCTCTTCTCCCTCCCCTCTCCTTTCATTGCTTGGCCACCTTTCCATTTGCAAAAGTCTGCTTGTTTGTAGACAGCACAAATATAAAAATTGTCAGCTTTCCACCTTCTTTTATAACAAGTAAACTTTTCCTAGAAAGTGCAGTTAAAGATTACTGCATTTTTCCATTACAGACTGCTTGTGTAAACGTCTCTAAATTGTTAAAATACAGATTTTATTGAAGTACTGTGAAGTAGAAAGGGACTAAAAAACTAAATTTGATGGATTAGCTCAGTTTTCCCCAGCAGAAATTTGTACTCTCTTATGTTTGGTACTTTCTTATCTCAGTGAACTATACCTCTGGTTTTTATCAATTACCTTAGAGGCACTTCTCTACAAATGCTTGCAATTCTATAGACTCTTCTGGCAGACCTCTCTGTTACCTTTGGCTCTTTATCTCTGGATGCTATCAGAAGCTTTCAAGAGAGCTGTTCTGTAGCCAATTCTGGGAACCTTCGCATTAGACTGTTTCAGATCTTTTTCCTGTGAAATAGCTGCAAGTTCCAAGATACCTATTTTCAAAGCAAATAGCATTTTATAAAAAAAATTGAAAACCTCTCTTTAATTCACTCATGACAAAACATTTCTATAAATTGTATTTGTATTCTTTTGTAAGGAAATTGCATTCTTTTGTAAAGTTTCTATGGAGATATACTCATGTATGTGTGTATGGTACTATTGTTGCTGAGAATTGTTTAAACAAACTTCTTTACTATTACAATGAAAAAACATTTGAAAAAAGTATATTTCTGATAAAAACAAGTTCTTAATCACTTCAGTAATAAAAACTGGGGCAGAATGAGTTCATGAACTTAGATGTGAAAAAAAATTATGCATTTGTTTTTTTCTAACCTTCAGCTGAAATTTAACATTTTTCTCAATAATAAGCGAGTATGACAAATAATAAAAGCATGTGAAATATTTGTACGTATATATAGAAATCATACATATTTTCTTTTTCTTAACTTATTAGAGATATTGGATAGGCATTTAATTTTAGATGTCCCTATTTTCATAATTGTTAGATACTCATCTGTATAAAATATTAATGTGTTAATAATTCATAGCATTATGTCATAAACATATAAAGTTTATTTTATAAATTTCAATGTTTATATTATTTTTTATTCTTAATTTTTTTATTTTACAGATTTTAAAATATTCTATGAAAACCAAAGATGTTGTACAACTGTCAAAGTAGTTACACACAAAAAATTATGAATACTAAGTATAAAACCTCAGAAGTCTAACAAATCTTCAGTTCTTCATATCCTTTAAAATTTATAATGTTAATGAATATCTTTAATATTTAGGGGTTCAAATTAAGAATGACTTCATATGTTATTGTCAATTCAGTAGATATTTATTGAAGATCTGCCATATGCCTAGCAGTTTTTCAGTGACTAGAAAATAATAGAGTAAATAAAATGTACATACTTAGACTATATTTGTCTTTGCTATTGAGGATTTTATATTTTAGGAAAGCAGAGAAAAACTAAAAATGCAAAATCCTATAGTAAAGTTAAAACTCTCACTAATTGATTGCAACACTTACAGGAAAGCTCCACTTATAAAGAAAGTGTGGTATTGACAAAAAGACTGAAGCTTAGATCAATAAAAAATAATAGAAATTTCATAAATAGACCATGTATATATAATCAATTGATTTTCAACCAAAATAGTATGGCAATTAAAATAGAGACATCTATCTTGTTAACAAGAATTTGGACGAATTTGACATTCATATACCCTCTGGAAAGAAAGAAAGAAAGAAAGAAAGAAAGAAAGAAAGAAAGAAAGAAAGAAAGAAAGAAAGAAAGAAAAAGCAAGCAAGCAAGCAAGCGAGAGATAGAGAAATAAAGAGAGGAAGAAAGGATAACCACCCATATTTTGTGTCATATAAAGCCCCTTCAAATTGATCAGAGGCTTAAATGAAAAAGTTAAAATTAATATTTTCAGAAGAAAACAGGACAAAATCTTTGTGAACTTCTAGTAGATATAGTCATATCTCACTGCTGCCTGTAGGGTTATGATGTTGAAAATATTTTCATGAACTTATTTGTCATTCATATATTTTCTGTCACTAATTCATTTTTTAATGTCTTTGTCCATTTTTAACAGGATCATTTTGCATCTTTTTATTGCGTTTGGGGAGTATTTTCCATATTGTGGTTACAGACCCACGATATTAATATTTTCAAGTAAGTGGCTTGTCATTTTCATAAGAGTCATAAAATTATGTACTTTCAAATTTGTTTGACTTATTCTAATTTTTTCATTTTTTAGATAAAATTTAGAATTTGTTTATTGATTTCTATAAACAATGAATAAATCAGTGAAGAAATAAAAATAAACAGAAAGTAAATAACCGTGCTGTAATTTTTATTGTATTTGCCTAGAATCTGTAAGTAATTTGTGAAAGAAAATCCATAAAAATAGCATAGAAAATTTCAGATAGTCTTTGTTTCCCTCATCTGTATTTTGTTTGTGTACTTTAGAATAGAAGTGGTAGGAATGAATATCATTGCTTTTTTCCTGATCTTTGCAAGGGATAATTTAGTTTTATGCAAATACAAATGATATTTTTATATTTTTATTAGATACCCTTGTAATTCTGAGGTCATAAAATGAATTGTGTTACTTATGTTTGTATTTTATGGAAACATTTTTGTATAATTTATATTCTTCTTCCTTAAAATTTACTGGAATGTGGTAGTATCAGTACCTGAGATTGGAGTTTCCTTGTTGGAAATATTTTGATAATTCATTCAATTTCTCTAGTAGATTTAGGACTAAACAGCATAACTATTTATCCAGTGATCTTTGGTAGGTGTATCTTCTGAGGAACTTGTAATTCCAATTGAGTTATCAAATTTAAAGCCATTGATTTTTTCTAATCGCCTATTGCCACCCTTTAATGTCTTTGTAATGCATAGTTATTTCCACTTCTTCATTCTTGATATTGGTAATTTATGTATGCTCTCCTTTTATTCTCTGTGGCTGAAGATATCATTTTACTGATTCTTCCAAATAACATTTTGGGTTTCTCTATTATTTTTCATTTGCAAAGTTAATTTTTTTCTTTCTCTTCTTTACTTTTCATTTCTTTCCATTTGACTTTAGTTTAAGTATCTGTTTTATCAAGTTTTCTAAGGTATATGTAAATCTTTTGAGAACATTTCACTTTTCTACTAAAATTCTTTAGTGCTGTAAAATTTTCTCTAAGCATTATTTTAGCTTTACATATGCTATATTTTCATTCTTATTCAAAAAGTTTTTTTAATAACCCCAGTGTATTTATTTCTGAGAAAAATATCATTAAACATAAATTACTCATTTAAATATTTTGACAAATATAAGGTGGCTTGTAAATATTTCTGCAGTGAATAAAAGTATGAGTGAGGAAATCCACCCCTGAAATGAATATATTTTTGAATTCTTAGTTTGAGAAAACACATTGACTCCTAAGCATTTTCTTACTCTTATAATTGAATTACCTGTGATTACAGAAAATTCTAGATTACTTAGACTATAAATGGACTACCATGCAATTATTGACACCAACATGTTTATCTCAAGCTACACTGATTTAAAAGAATCTTATAACATCAGTTTGTGTTATAATTAGGGAAAATATGGGAAGGAAGGGCTCAAAAATACTAAATATGAAAAAAGATTCTGAGCTTTTTGAGAGAGGAAATACATATTGTTCATTTTCTATCCCAAGAATCTGACCAAGGAAATATTCAAGATAAATGGTAGTCAAAGAATGTTCAATTGACTTTCATATCACTTAGTACTTCTAAGCCAAAATGTTCTCCATCATCTATCAAAATATAATTTAATGGTTTCATCTTATATTCCACATATATAAGGATAATATAAGTATACAGAAGTATAAGAGACATGGAAATAATAGATTAACTTGTAGGTATTCAATTTTGCACTATTAATAAGATTATTCATGGTTTTTTTAGTTAATTGAATTTTGGAAATTTGTCACCATCTTCTCCTATTACATAGTTGCAGTATTCAAACAGAATGCTTGAAAGAAAATCTCACAGTCTTTTAATGAAAATTATGATTCAAAATCCCTCAACAGTATTTTATATGCAATTTCATAGCCCAGAATATGTGTGTTTGCATGTAGGCACATATATACATACATGTGTACTTGAGTAGTTCCAGTGTTTGCCACATCTATGTTACATCCACATCCACATCCAGACACACGTGATCGAAGATAAGTTCCTTATAATTATTCATTTTAATCCTTATTTACATTAATTTGAAATAGGAAGAAAAGGTCCAAAGAGATAGGAGAAGTGGAAGGGGAAGGGGAAAGGAAAGAAGGGAAGGGAATAATTATGAGAAAAGGAAAAAATGGAAACAAAGTCTTTGTAAATAGGGAAGGGTGGAGGGGGTGAAGGGAGGACAGGAGATGGGGAAAAAATAAGAACCAAGATACATCATGTACAGGTGCAAGTACCCAATGATAAATGTAAATGTATTGCATAGCTAAAATCTACCAATAAAAGAATTTAAGGGAAAAAATAAGCTCCTGAATAAAGTAGAGAAACAAGGTTGAACTATAATTTCTTAAAATATTTCTGAATATATTTATGGATATTTAAATAATCATTCAATCAAATCAATCCTATGAGCAACAGAAAGCCTGCTAGACTTTTCCTTTGTCATCTCTCCTGTCTTATCAAGATGAAAAGGGAACTGTCCCTGTCACTTTTTGGGCCACTCTAATGCTAGGTCCTTTTAAAGAATTTTGACTTTTCCTTTGAAAAATAAGGAATTTTGAGCTGATTATTTTAAATCGCCTCTTCAAGACTAATTGCAAAAATATGAATTGCAAAGTAGTATTTCATTGTTTACTTCATCCCATGAAAATAAAGTAGAAACTCAATAATACTTTACCAAGCAAGTTATTCTATGTTTAGATGTTGTTCACACCTTTTAAGAGTTTCTGCCAATATGTGTTATGTTGTAAAATAAGAATTAATAATGTCAATGATTCATTTTAATTGTTTGGTAGGAAACCATTCTATGCCTGTATTTTTGTTTGAGTGTTTGTGTATGTGCATATGGGAGAGATAAAGAGCTCTAGCTAAAGATTTAATTTATAACAGCTATGTTTTAAAATTTATTACATATTTTCAAATTCTACAAAATATCCAAATCTTAAACAACTCTAACTAAACCATATTCCTCAAAATAACTTTGTAGAGACAGATTAAGGGGAGTATAGGCAGGGAATTCAGGGCAAGACCTGGGTATCTGATAGTTGTAAAATTGCAACATGCTTAATGCCTACTATGTGCTTGAGGAAGCTATCCCTTGTGAAACTATTATGTGTATTTACTGTGTGCTTGAGGAACCCCTACCTACTGACCTTCTCATCACTTCAAAAACAAACTGTTATGGCTTGTGTCTAGATGTCTCCCAAATCCTTGTTCAGTCTTAGATGGGACTTTTTCAGAGGTGGCTGAATCTAGAGTGTGTGACTGATTCATGGTGCAGTGGTAGGCTCAAGTGCAGTAGGATTAAGGGTGTGTGTGCCACCAAACCTAAACTGTATGAATAAGATGGAAGGGACAGAAAAGAAGCTGTTATGGTCGCCTTGTTGCTTTTGCTACTCTGTGCATGGCCAGTTATTTCTCCTCTGCAATGCCTGTTTGCCATCCCTGCCTTGGAGCCAGCTAATTATGGACTGAAACCTCTACAAACTGTGAGCTAAATAAACTTTCCCCCTTTAAATTTGGATGTTGGATATTTAGTCTCAGCAATGAGAGAAAAGTAACTAGGACACAAAGACTAAGACCTGATTGGCCTAGATCGCATCAATCAGTGAAATAGTTATTTTTAGAAAGAGGTTTATCTCTATGAAGGTGAGTACACTCCAGAAACCCACTGGATTAACTTGATGGAGTCCCCTACCTTGCAGCATGCTCTGCTGTTAAGGTAGATTTTTGTGCCTTTGTTGTACCATAAATAAACTTTTGCTTTGCATCACTTCAGTCCTGACTTTAATATTTTCTATCAGAAGTGGTGGTGTTGAGCCAAAGTCAGTGGTTTTGCCCCACTTCCTCATTCTTTGTGGGACTGAGGGTGAGGGACCCAGAGAGAAAGAGAGAGTCTCTACAGGGGACCCCTACCCCCCTTCAAAGATCCCTGGCTGATGCAACAACTTGATAGTATGGAACAGATTGTTGCATTTTCTCTCTCTTTGTGTGTCTATATGTGAGTGTGTGTGTGTGTGTGTGTACAAATATGGAATTGTTTTTGCTATTTAAATAAAAGCATATTGATAATAAGTGGTATTAATGCAGGTAAATATATTACAACTTCTTGTTTGGTCAAGATTGGCCTTACCTTTGAATTTGAGAATGGATAAAGGAAAGCTAAGAAATTACCAGGCATTTATTTCTTTAGTAAAGCAACTTACACCAGAGATTCATTATTTAAGAAGAATTGTCACCTATTTCTAGCTGTGTATGTATGTTGTATGTTCATATGTGTCTTCTACATTGTATTTGGTGTAGCCATTTTCCTATTTTTTATGATATTATTACAGGATTTTAAGAAACAGGAGAGACCAACGAGTGATACAGAAGGATTTATTCCAGGTTTTGGGTGCACACCAACTCTGTGGACTAATGTCCAAAGGCTGAGACTAGAACAAAGGAAAGGCTTCAGTTTTATACATTTGGTCAAAGTGGTTGGTCTTCCAAGTGAAGTAGCAAGTAAGTTTACAGAAGCAGGAGAAGGGCAGGCAGTTTTGCACCTTAGCTGTGAAAAAAGACAGAACCTTGTGAAACTTGTGAGAACAAGATGACATGAACTTTGTTTACAGGACATAGCTGCCATTTTTATCTGTACCAGAACAAAGAGTTACAGCTACTGGGGCTGTGAGGGTAAGTAATCTGAGGGGGAAACTGCCTGAGCCTGGGAAAAACTTGTTTTCCTTCAAGTCCTGCTTTAATATAGCCCTATATTTTAGCAGTATGTGTATATTTATCTGACAGGAAAATATGTGTCATAGAAGAACTATATATTTATTTTAAATGACCCTCACCAACAGCAACAAAATCTTCTTCCAGGGAAATGTGATTTCCACAAGGCATTAACTTTGTTCAAAGCGTTATGTTGCATGGCAAATTCTGTCCCTTTGCTGAACTGAACTGTTATTGAAATGCCATTTTCATGATTCTCAATTTTTCAAATTTTTTCAGTTGTTATAATGCATGAGGATATCTGTAGTTAGTATGTGAACTGGAATTGGCAAAGAAATATGGGCTCCTGTACTGCTAACTTTAAATAAATCATGTCACAAATTGCATGTAAAATCTATGAAATACTAACCTCAGGAGACATTGAAACAAATTGGTATTACCATTAATATGGGGAAAGATCTCCCACATGTACATTGACAATAAATAAAAAAAATACTGAAACTTATTTTACTGTTAACAGCTGGATTGTGAAAGATTGTCCCGAGGTTTGCATAGTTATTAGGAAAGTGGACCAAGCACTAGAGTGAAGCTGGAAAATTGTTTGCTCCAAGACCTCTACCCATTTGTTTCCCTGCTACCACAGAGTAGCAAATCTTTAAACGTGGTAATCCTTTGTAAACTAAGAAAGGAAAATATAGATAATACATATTGTGTACTTTTTTTTTTGATACAGGAATCGAACTCAGGACCTTGTACTTGCAAGGCAGGTGGTGGCACCACTGAGCTCAATCTCCGGCCCACATATTGTGTACTTTTATTTTAGGCTTTCTTCTTTCTTTCTTTTTTAATATTGAAGCTTATTTTTTTTAACACAGTAAACTAATGGTCCTTGTACAAAAAATTATGTTTATGATAGAGTAGCTATTATGTTGTTGGAGGAACAGATTATAGTTTAGGAAAAATTAGTCTAAGCAATAAACCAAATAGTGGCTATACCTAACTTTTTCACTAGATTCACTCTATCCTCCTTTCTAATTAGTAGAGAAAAGTATAAAGGAGTAAAAATACATAAAAGTTTTATTGATTGCATCTGAGATGCACAAACACATATGTGCTAAGGGCAAGGAGAAATAGAGAGAGAAAGACTATTTACTTTCAGTCTTATAATTGTAACTAAAATGGCTTTTTAACAGTCTTTTATAAAGATAGATGGTAAAGAGAATATAAAAATAGCTATACTGAACAATGTAAACTTTTTATCTAAAATTGATTTATTGATAGCGCAACATATTCTTAGAACTAAGGTAAATGTTAGATAGAAGATACTGTTTTTGCCTTCAAAGGAATATAATACAAAGAAAGTAAACTGTATTTGGTGACCAATTTATAGATAAATTATATTGGCATCTTGCCAAAGACTTGAAATTATGAACTTGTTTCTGAGGGTGAACAATAGACACCAACTCTTATAAACAAGATTTTGATGCTTATATTATTTTAGTAAGAGGACTCTATCAATGTTCATTCACTATAGTGAAGGTCATTTTGCTATTATTTTCCTGCAATGTTTTAATACAATTGACCCTGTGAATCTTTGAAATTGTTTTCTCTCTGGACTTTGAAGACCAGAGGCTCTCATTTCTTTAAAATGTGTTTTTCAGTTTTCATATTTATGAGTTTATCTTTTTTTCAAATGTGGAGTTTCTAAAAAAAGATTTATTTGCAATGTTGTTACTAGGAATCTGCTGTCAATTAATGGCTCTTCTAAGCCTGGTTTCCCTGGGTTATCAAAAGAATTTATCAGAAATCCTATCCTAGATAAATGATGATGACTCTTAAGTATGTCCCTGGCTTTTCTTGTAAAACTGTGCACTCAAATCTTCCCTTAGATATAAAGATTATGTTAAGTATTGAATTCTTTTATCCTTTGACAGTAGACATTCTTTGATGCTGTTTACCCAACATCACTTTATCATTTTTAGAGTCTTTTTAGTTTTATTTTTGGAGAAATATTTCTTTCATTTGAGTATATATTCTTTTCAGTCCAGGGGCCCTTTCGCTTGCTCTTTGTCAGATGCCAAAGTAGTCTTTGGAGGGTTTAAAAGGCTGATTTTACTAGGTGTTTTGCTATACTGTATGTTCTAAAGGTAACCATATTTCTGAAATAGGATGATTAGATTACCTTTCCATAATGAATGTCATGATACAAGCACTGCAAGTTAAAGTCCATTTATCTCAGTAGTATCATCATTTTGCATGGTTGAGTGGTTCTTGCTGGATCAATTCTTTCCCTAACTTTTTAGTTTCTGGCTACTATTCCAACTCTGTTCCATTTGCTACCCTCTTGTATTAGTCATTTTTTGCTGTACAGCAGATTACCTCAAAATGGAGCTGTTTAAATTGACAAATGTGGATTATTACTCATTGTTTCTGTGGCTATAGGATGTGCCATTCACTTAGCCAGATGTGTCAGGTTGAGGTTTCCAGTGTGGTTGCAGTTGTGCTCTTGGTGGTTCTTCAGCCATTGCCAGACTCAGTTCGTATAGATGATTGCAATTCCAAGCTCCCTCACATGGCTGCTGGCAGCCTCAGTGTATCTGTCTCCAAGCTTGGTGTGTGGGCCTCTTCACAGGGCTTTCTCACTATGTGACAAATGGTTTTCACTAGTGTCAGTGATCCAAGAGGGAATGAGAGAGCATCATTGTTAAGTCAGGTTTTTTTTATAACCTAACTTGTAAAATGATATCCTATGTACTCAGAAGTGAGTCAAAATTTCAGCCCTCTTGTCTAGGGAGAGGATTATATAAAAGGCTGAATCCCAGGGGACAGAGAGCATTCAGGAAACATCTTAGAAGCTGCCTGAACACTTGATAGATATTTCCTTCCTACTTAAGATAGCTATGCTTGCTGTGTGGCCATGGAGCTCTACAACTCTAACTGATCAACTATGTGAGCATTACAATTTTCACGTTTTTCTATATCTTTGGTAGCATTATGAAGCACCCAAAGCCCTAGGGTACAAATCTGAGATTAATGTGTACGACCTTAGTTTCCCCAATTACCTACACTATATATACTGTAATACTATCTTCCAGGTCACGTTCCTACTTCAATTTGTGAAAGTTTTCACAGTCTTTCCCTCATATTCTGATTATAGAATTTCTGATTCTAGAATCAGTTCCCTGAATTCTTTACCAAACTAATTTATTCCTTTAACTCTTTCAACTTGTTTCCCAATACCTGAGTAATGTATTTTCATGGTTAACTGATAATTTTATGCACAACTTTGTTATTTGTACTTTTAATAATGATCTGGTATGTTTCTGTCTTTTCCATAAGACTCCAGTGCTGTAGATTGTAACCGCAGTTTTGCATTGATTTTGGGATTTTCATGTCTTTCAAATGCCTACTGTATTATGATTAATATTGTTGTCAAAAATTTATAAATAAATTCTATATCAACATCCTCAGTAATTCAATAGAGATGGTTACATTAGATAAGTACTCAAAGTTAACTGGAATAAGAATCTGTGTGGAGAATAAGCTATGGAAAATATCACCATCTTAAATTTAGGATACACACTGAATTAGAAATTTACTAATTCAGGTATCCATAGGACAAGAATGGATAGTTAAATCTATTAGAGACATATTTTATCCTAACTGTAAACTTTTTTCTCTTACACAAACAATTTGTTACAAGAGTTTTTTTTAATACAAATTATCATGATTAAACTTAAAGCTAAGGAAGTCCAAAGATTAGCAGAGCACATGGGTCAAAGCGAAGATTTGCAATTTTTGATTATTAGAGTTGTACTGATTTTTAATGTGTAAAGTTAATTTCAAAATCTAAGTTTTAGAAATGATGACATCTACATATCACTAATCTAAGGTATTAAAGAAGAGTTGAGGATACTAACAGATGTATGGTGTCATCACTAGAGATAATGCATCTATAAAGTAACGCAGGTAATTCCATATAATACAATACCCATGAGGCTTGACTTTTCCATTTTCTTTTTTTTTTTTTTTCATTCAACACACTTACATTAGCTTGTTTTTCACCAACATATCATGTTCTTACTCTCAGATAAAGTATAGGACTTTACAAACTCATACCTTCATTGGATAGTTTTACAAAAACTAGTTTTCTATATAGACATTTCCAAAGATTGATCTTTATCTAAAATAACATCTAAAGTAATTATCTAAGTAATTATTTAAAGATTGATTACTTTGTAATCAGTGTTACCTAAATGATTTCTTCATGAGCAAAAATAGACTATTAATATCTGAAAATAAAATTTAACCAATCATAATAAATGACTTTATTGGTATACATAGACAAATTCTTTTTGAAAAATTTATAAATTCAAATTATTTATCTGTTCACCAAACTGATTTTAAACTGTAAAATAAGAAATAATTTCTGATAATTGTCTTTTCAATAAATTGTTTCAACGTCTTTTCTGGATATAATACTCAATCATATAGTATTTCTTTTTAAATATAGTTAAAACATTTATGCTTATATAATATTCATTTTCTTAGGTGTGAAAAAAAGTCCACAAAAGATAATAGCATTTTTCTAATTTGAGAACATGTATATTTTAAAAAAGAATCACATTCATGCCTGGTTTATAATTAATCAAATTTCAAATTTTAGCCTTATTTGATGATTTTATTGCACATTTATACATATTTGTACATTTTATTTGAATATACATTTTTAGTTTTGATGATATGTCATTTATTTATAGAATAAATTTGTACATTCTAATCCTTACTATTTATAATCATTTAAAATATTGGATTTTTTTCTGGAAATTGAATAATAAAAATGGACAACACTTTTATTCTTAGAATTTCCTATTTTATTTTTGGAAACTGATAATGTTATTCAACCATGCTTCCAAATTTTTATATTATTTGACATTTTCTTTCCAGAGTTATAAAAGTCTGCACTTTGCATAATGAGACTTCCTTTAATACTCATTTGAAAAATCTACAGAGTTCACGTTCTTTAAATAGGTGAGTAACTCAGAGTAATTTATACCTCCAGCAAGACCTGATCCACCTACATTTATGTGTGTGTTAACTGATTCCCAGATAGTTATGCTAATTGTCTGCTGTTATTAAGCCATCTTTAATATCTTCCTTATTTATATTTGCTTCTGTGGTCTAGTTCTTAGTAATTATCCTGCAGAACTGTAAACTGAATTGTCTTCAACACTTTTATTTAAATTCTGATACCAGTACTTAAAAAATATAAAAATCATTTAGAGAATAGAGAATGTTTACAGTAACATTTTATGAACAATTACATATATATGTAAATTTTACCCTTTATGTGAGTGAATCCATTTACCAAAGAGAAAGGAATTTAAGTCAATAAAATTGCTTAAGGAATATGTTTTCTGAAAATTTCTGTCATATATAGATCAAAGTAGGCTTTCAGCAAATTTTTTGATTATGTTCAAATCTTTAAATATCATATATGAGATACTTTTTCATCTGTTCCCTAAGAACCTTCTCTGTTCTTTATTATCTGCACATTCCAAAATTTTGACCATTCAGGCTGTTCAGAATGCCATGTTCTTTTATGTCTCCATATATCTTACTATAGGATTCGAATACCCTTTTCTCAGTCAACCTTTCCTCTTTTATAATTTAGCTGTTTATACTTTTGAGATGTCATCTTGAATTGATCTTTTGTTGTTGGTCTGTGTTTTGAAACTACTACTCAATGATAAAGAAAATGAGGCATTAAATAATCCATATTTCAAGGAAAGAACCATCAAACTGTTGCAAAAATTAAAAGTTTTAAACATTTCTGAAGATAAAGTAAACAGTCATCATGATAGCTGTTACCTTATGACCATCAGCCACACATTCTGTCTATCTTTCTTCATTCATGCAAACTACAACAAAAGATGAATATAGAATCATGATGCCTGGGGGTTTCTGAGACATTCCTTTTTGTGTATCCCAGCCCACATAGGGTGGGGAGTCTCGTAAAACAATCACCCTTTGATGTTAAAGCATTGATAGGTAGGAGAAACTGGAATCTTGACACCTAGCAGAAAGTTTGTCAAATTGTGGAAATATCATTATAAGCAGACTTGAGTAGCAATGGGGAGAGTATTCAAAAGAAAGCTTTAATGGGTCATCTGCATGTTGGAGACAAGTATGACCACAGAGCCTAGACCCTTCTTTTTTGATGGAGGAATTTAAGGATGAAATGTTGGTTAGGACAGCCTACATGTGCAGGATGAGAAAGGATGATAGTGTGCTTGAGAAAAGACTATGTCCAAATCCTGAGTTATTAATATCTTTCAAAAGAAATAATAGAGAATCATTCTTGTAGCTATTTTATGGTTTATGAATAGATTATTGATGATATATATGCAAAAATATTTCAAAAATATATTTTAGGAATGTATTCTTCACATATATTTTTTGCTGAGCATATTAAAATACATTCAGTTAATATATTCAAATAACATTGTAAATGAATATATTCAAAATACATTCCTATATTCTAAAATGCATATATTAAATGGATTTATTGAATTTGTATTAAATAATATATTTATTCAGTTTGATATTTATGGTAAATATATTATTTCCATATATATATTCTTTTTCTCTAGATGCAGGAGCGGAGAGCTAGGGCAGGGATACATTTTAATACTTCAAATGCTATTATATAAAGAAGAGAAAGCTGGATATTTGGAGAGGTTGTCCCAGAGCAAAGTCATGGCCTCCATGCACTCCTCTTGCAATCAAAGGGTTTATAATTCCAAACGTGGGAAAATTGCTGTATCTCTTTGTCCCACTACTCCACATTTTTAAGTTCAATCCTGCAGAGCGCTAAGAAGGGGAAGAGATGAGATTAGAGGGCTGGTGTGTTTTTATCCAAGGGTGTTGCATTCTTAGAACATGAGGTGAGCAGAAAGTTATGGCATCAGCCTAATGCATTGTTAAGGAATCTGCCTCTCATGAGGAAGTGAAATAAAAAACTATTCATATGAGGGTAGTAAAAGGAGATGAGTCAAGACATTTAATATGTGTAGCTTACTTACTCGAAGTTATTTAATAAACACTCAGCTCCCCCATTACTTCTTTGGAAGAAGACCTATAAGGGCAACTTATTCTCATCAAGTTGAGGAAATAGGAGCTTCGGGAAGTGGCAGAACTCCACACTCATCTATTTTCTAGTATTGGAACTTAGCCATACTATTTTCTTTCTTAGAATTTTATTTGTACAGAAAGTTAGACTATTATAGCCATCCCAGCAAGACTCATTTGGTGTATGGTTAGTACCTCACCTATTTTTTCTCATTCTTTAGAATAAACTTTCCTGACATACTTCCTTTGAGAAAATTGTTTTTGTTTTCAGCAACCTCCTTTACTCTTTCCTTAGTATCTCAACCACTGTTATATTACTGAATTATATTAATTAGTTATCACAACATTTTTCTACTACCCTTTTACAGTGTGTGCAGTATTTTAATCACTGTGAAATTTCCACTCACTCCCTAGCTTCACTCCTAGTAGTTCAATCTGCAAACTATATTTTCTGCTTGCCAACCATTTGTCATGCAGCAACATAAAAGAATGCATCTCTTTAAAAGCTGAGTAGAGTGAAGAACATAGGCAAATAAGTGGGAAATTTCAATAGTATAGGTGCATGCTTAAGTAATAAGATTGTACAGACAAAAGGCTCAGACAAGTGGCAGTAACCCAATTTCAGCATATAGCATGAATATTCTCTCACATTTCCTGTAAGACTAATGCATAACTGAGTCCTGAGTTTAAGAAGAGTTTAGGATTGAAAGAACAAACATATATTTTTGAACAGGAGTTGGCAGACTTTGGATCAAATGCAAAACATTTTAGGCTTTCAATGCCATATGGTGTCTATGGCATCCACTCAACACTACCATTGTAATGAAAAAGTAGACAAACAATATATAAAGGGATGAATGTATTGTGTTCCAATAAGATTGCAAAGAGAAGGCAGTGGACTAATTTCTCTTTTTGGGAAAGCATTAGAATGTAAGGATATATAAATGTGCTTGCAGAAGAATCTAGAAGGATTTGCCCATAAGTAATGTGTAAAGACAAGGTTTGGGGGTGGGTTATGAGACTTAAAATAAGAGATGCAGAAAATGCAAGAACAGAATAAGCTTTGCCACTTTAACTACTTTGGTATTTTTCCAATAAATCAGAGGGAGAATGTATGAGTAAAAGATTGTAGAGATAATGCTTTATGAAAAATTGCTTGGGAGAATTTTGAGGTAAGTAGGTTCTAGCAAATGCCACATAATAAGGGAGGAGGAATAGTGTAAAGTTTCTCAGCTAATCCTGTTTATAAATCATTAAATTTGTACCAGAATGCCTCTGAAGAGCTTAAATAAGAATTTTGGCATCACTATATTTCCTTTTCAATCTATCATCTTCAAGGCTGGATAGAAATTTATTAAGTAGGTCGAGTAGGAAAAGAACAATTCTGAGATGGCCCAAGTGAAAGTGATACCAGATTTTTCTAGGGCACTAGTGGTAAGGAGAAGCAAAAACCTACTTTTGGAGGTATATTTTGATGTAATGGTAATTGGCAATTGCAAAGACAGTCTGAAACAGCACTGCATGACCCCAGCGTGTTTAGTTGAGTATGATTTTTGGGTATTCCAATGTAGAGAATTCAAGAATAGAGAAAATTGAGTAGAATATATATAGGGAACTTAATTACTTTAGTGTTGAAATTGTTGTTTTTTTCATATTAATCAGATAAATACAAAACAAATTAGCAATGGTGAACTAATGTTCTTCAATAGGAAAAAATACAATTGATCACTCTAATTATATTGGAATTATATTCTCAGTTTTCCTATGAAGTTTTGATTCCTTGCAAAAGAATTAACATGAGTGACATGTTGTGTTCATATGCCATTTGTCATTTGTCTTTCTTTTTTGAAGAAATTATAGATTTCACTTAAGGCACTGCCAATGTTGAGTTATCATTCTTTTCTCTTGTAAAGAAGCATGTTACATTACATCTAAATTATATTTGATTTTTTTGAGAGAAAGAGAAAGAGGCTATAGGAGAATAGGGAAATTGAGTTTGAGGAATGACTTTCTAGTCCCATGTGGCTAATTGTAAATTTTCAGGGTCAGAAATTTGATGATGATTTTAATAAATCTTGTGCTGTTGCACACATCTGTTTTGACATATACCTCTAGGTCGATGCCACTAACACATTTGGTTTCATCCTTCTTGGGCTGCACACATCTATTCAGGGCTAAGTATGACAAGAGTGATTGGTAGAGGGTCTTTCAAAGGATTTAGTTCCATCACTGGGGGAAGAATAAGAAGGAAATGCCATTTATAAGATCCAAAGAAAAACAAAGTCCCCATTAAGAACTGAGGCTTGAACATCACTGAACAGTATCTCCTATCTAGTCTCATGTGTTACTTGAAATTTATTTAAACTTCAAGCATGAAGGGGAATAGGGTGAGATTAAAGGTCTAAAAGCCCTATGTTTCCTTTCAGGAATGAGTTTCAAGGATGGCTAGCTAAAATCATGATCAATCTTGGTATTTTCTTTGTTTTGAGGGCATGTATGGGAGGTAAGTCATTATAGGTTACTTATCATTTAAGAGTATCATGCTTTATATTTATATTTTCTAAAATATTAAGAGAACATAATCTAGAGAGGCATAATTCAAAAGTCTTGGGATAATGTCAGAGAAGAGTGTGGGTAAACTTATCTTCCCCAACAAACTACCAGTCATTGAAAGCCGAAAGAACAGTACGAGAGTTTCTCTGAACCATAATCATTACCTCTGAATTTTCCAGGATACATTTAATAAGACATTTATCATTTCCTTTTTTCTTTGAATTTTTCTCAAAGATAACAAATCAAAGTTGTCATCAATGAGTGAAATTATTTAAATTACATGTTTCTGTCCATAATATGTATTAGTACCTCAACATCATAGCCCCACATTGTGACATAAAATTACACATCATTAAAAACTTCTTATCTAACATCATATGAAATGAAAGAGTCAGGAAGCAAATCAAAATAGATTTAAAAATATAATTTGGAGAGACACGATCAGTCATAAAACAAGTAATGAAAATGCATAAAGCAGAATTAAACATATGACTAATTTATTTTCACTGCTACATTTAAAATGTTAAACTGAATAAAGCTATTTTATGCCTTTGTTCTATGTTACTCATTTATAAAATCAACTACAGTTAGAGCTGTCTTAGCGAAAAAAATCACACCACAAAAATGTCCAAATTAAAGGAGCATTTTTAATAGCCAGTGACCAAGGACGAGCTTGCGCTCCCATCTTCCTTGGTATCTGTCAAGCATGGAAGCCCAGTTTTTAAAGGGAAAAAGCCCGCAATGGAATGTCATGATCTCATCTTTGAGCAAGGAGAGGGAAGTGACAGAATTCTACACTCATCTATTTTCTAGCATTGGAACTTAGCCATACTATTTTCTTTCTTAGAATTTTATTTGTACAGAAAATTAGACTGTTATAGCCATCCCAGCAAGACTCATTTGGTGTATGGTTAGTGCCTCACCTATTTTTTCTCATTCTTTAGTATAAACTTTCCTGGTGTACTTCCTTTGAGAAAATTGGTTTTTTTTCTCTTTAGCAACCTCCTTTACTCTTTCCTTAATATCTCTGTCATAATACTGAATTATATTAATTAGTTATCACACAGAAGCGCATTGCAAGTTAGATTAAAATCCTATATTTGGGATCCGGCAGGAAATCCCTATCTTTATGGTTAGGGTCATAGTATAACATGTCCTGTCCTTTGTTCTTAACCACAAGACAAGATATATTCTCTCCTTTGTTCTTAACCACAAGGCAGGCTACATGCTGATTAACATGACTTTGAACAAGCAATCCAGGGAGGAAAAGGGGTAAAGTTCAGGTGCAGGGTATTGAGGGGTTTCTGGTTAACTCGCTTACTTCACTACTGCTTATGAATGTAGTAGATTTTATTAATTATTAAACACGAATTGCTTAGAAAAATATGTAATATATGTTGAGTAGTGACTCAAGTTTAGGTATTTTCAACTGTTAGATACTAATGCTCCATTCTTATAAAAATATGTTGGACTATAATCTATATTCTATATTGAATATTGAATATTGATTCAAGAGCACAGAAGTATAATATAGCTTACAAAAGTATTCTAAAGATTATTAGAATATGTACAGATATTAAATTTTGAATTTAATATGAAGAAATATTCAGTTTTAGAAAGAAATTAACCTGTGTTATTTCCATGTAAATGTTTCTGTAATGGTTGAATTTGTTATTCAAAATAAAATGAAGAGGGCCGGGGATTTAGCTCAATGGTTCCTCCAGCTGACTCACAAGTGCAAGATACCAAGTTTGATCCCCAGTACCAAAAAAAAAAAAAAAAAACACCCTTGCTTCAAACACTTATCTCATACTGTATGGGATTGTATGTTTTTGTATTTGAGATTATATAGTACTTGTAGCTTTTGTTCTCTCTAGAGTTTCTCTGGATTTATGATAATTATGATTTCAAAACAGACATATAAATTTAAATATATAAATAAATAGGTAGGCACATAGTATCTTTAATTATGAACATGCTTGAAAAATTCTGTCCCCAATTCAAGATAAGTGTACACACATGCTTCATATATGTGTGTGTATCTATAAATACATGGATGTGAATAAATATAAATATATATATGTGTCCATATGTATAAAACTAAGTATATGTAATGTATTTGATAATAAGTAATAGATGTCATAATTACTCTTCATTACTCAAGAACAATGGAATAGAAAACTACTGTCATTTTTAAATACAAGAAGTAACTAAATTTGTTCAAATTAATTTAGAAATGTTTGTTGGTGTTTGTTTTATTAATGCTGACATACATATGGTAGCTATGTGCTTGCCATATTTTGAATTCTTTGAGTAAGGTGACATCAGTGTGATGCACTGGAGCCTTACTTCTGCTTGCTGGCTTGTTTCTTCAGTTCTTTTAAATGCAAAACTCTCAAGGGTCTTGGTTCACAAAGACAAAATTCCAGCTTTCATTTTGTGAAAATTAAGGTATTGTTTCTGCCTAAGGATGAGGTAAAGGGGCAATAATGTGGGTTTAGCTTCTTTTTTCAGTCTCCTTCAGATTTATTTACCTTCCTGGAGAAGCTCTCATCCCCCTCCCTCATTCAGAAGGTGAACTTGCAACACTGTGAATGACTCTATGTCACCATTATTGTCCATGGGGCAGGACCAGAGGCCCAGGTATTGAGAACTTTGTCACAATGTGAAATTTCCTCTATCTCTTTTCCTTGAAGAAATAGTTTACATCTTTTAGAGATGGGCTGAAAAGGAAGGATAAGTTGCTTATTTAATTTTTTTCTTTTAGGATTAAAGGAACCTGGCCCCACATCTGTCTGTGCCTGTCTTAGTCACGTAAAACTGTATGATTTCTGAAGAAAGTGAATAGATAGACATCAAGAGAGAATGCTAACAGATTTATAAGAGAATGATAGCCACAGTACTTTTGATTCTCTCTGGTAAAGATTAATGAAAATATTGCTAAATCTTTAAAATACCTTTATAATATCCAAAATATTTATAGCTAAACACCAGTGTAGTTCAGTCAATAATATAAAATAAAAGCTAAAAAATTAGTCTCATTTGAAAAATTCAATGGCTGTGGCTTTTTGTACATATGGAATTGTTAATATTTATGCCAATAATACTTTAAAGGTGCATCTGTTAATGCATGTGGAAAGAAAATGTGTATAGACAAATACATAAAATTGAAAAGTAAACATATAACAAAAGAAGAAATAGCTATTGAATAGAAAATATACCTGCATATCAAATAAAACACCATTTTTAGTGACCATATTATTATTTCTAATTTTTATATTGGTTACATTAGCAACAACTGAAAATAACAACAGTGTGACTACTAGATAAATAGTTTCAACAAAAATGTAAGAAAAAGACTAAATCAAATGCATTTTTTTCTGCTTTTATACTAAATTCCATTGCAGAAAGTTATACACTTAAGTAACCTGATTTTTGAGGAAGAAATCATTTCAATTTCTCTCTTTCATTTTGGAAACTGCTGTCAACCAGGAGGAAAAAGCTGGTATTTATTGCTCAGATCACATGAACAATGAGACAGACACCATGCTTCTTTAAAATTCAAAGTTTTGCTTTTCACAAAGTCAGCTTTGTTTTGTTTTATCACTCTTTCTCTTCAGCTTGGTTTTGCTTTCTTTTATTAATAAAAATCAAATCTGTGGATGGCTATTTTGTTGAATAATGACTATCTTTACTATAATATTTTCTAGAAGTATTTTATATTTCATTGCCTTAAAAATACAAATTCTGAAACTTCACCATATATATATATATATATATATAAAATGTATGATATATACATATCACAGTTTGATTAACTTTCAAAAAGTGAAAATACCCAAGTAACTAGGATTCAAATCGCTAGTGTTAGCATTTTAGAAGTTTCCATTACACTCCATTCAGACAACCTCTGGATTGCTGGTAAGTAACCCTTAGTTTGAATTTTTGTTGGATTTTTTTCCTGTAATTATGATTAAGCTTTTATTCTCTTTGCCTTAGATCAACCCTTTTGCATGTTTATAATTTGTTTTTACTTATTGATGTTTGATTTCATTTTTTTAAATCTTGTTTTATTTTTAATAGTACTTACTTGAAGTATATACTGATGACTTTCACTGTGAGAAGTTGGGGTGTGTACTTAATACATCTTAATTCTTTTTACCTCTCCTCCTGGACTCCTTCATTGCTCCATGTCTTGGTCCCTTCCCCATTTACAAAAGGTCACATGATTATAAAGTTGAGTCAAAATCTGAACACAAAGAAATATTAATTATACAAGTAAATATTAATTATACAGGTTGGTGACTTTTCATGGTCTTTTTTGGGGGAGGGGTACTGGGGAATCAAATTTAGGGCCTCACTCTTTCCAGGCATGTGTTGTGCTGTTATTATATCCCGGCCCTATGAATTGGTGACTTTTGACAAATACGCTTACCTCTGTAACGCATACCTTTATTACAATCAGATCATTCAAGAAACATTTCTTTCATTCTTTTTTTTTTTTTTTTTGGTATTGGGGTTTGAACTCAGGACCTTGTGCTTGCGAGGCAGGCATGGTGTCACTCAGCTAAATCCCCAGCCCTCAAGAAACATTTCTTATGCCTCTTCAATCAGTCCACAGAAATTGCTGACAAAACTTTTCTGATTTCTGTCACCTTAAATTTATTTTTCCTAATATTACCATTTCATTTGAACGAAATCATGTAGCATGTATATTTCTTGGTCTGGCTCTGTTTTCCTTCAATATATCACTTAAAAAATTCATTCTTGTTCCTGCAGAACTCATAGGTGCCAGATAGCCAATTGAGAAAGATGGTTTGTAGAGCTCCTAGAATAATGAGGAGAAATACAAAAAGCTGAGTTTGAATCAGACACAATGGTTTAATTACTGGCACAAACCAAGAGGCAAGTAATAATAATAGTTGATAGTGCATAGTAAAGAATGATGAGAATGGAGCAGAAAACCCAGCAAAGTTGGATTTAACTGTAACAAAGTAACTGGGGAGTTTGAAATATTGTAGTTGTAGATTCAGATCAGAAAGTAGTTTAAAAAAATCATCACAGTAGAAACACCAAGATGACACTAAGACAATATTTTCACTAACTGTGAAGTTAATGGAATAAAATTGAGAAATATAACTATGGACTTACTTATGGAAAGAAACAGAATAAAAAGCAGAAAGAATCTTCTATTACTCTGTAACTCTAAACTGTTATCCATAGACCCAGCTGTCTACTAACTAGAAAACCAAATAGTTTATCATTATCATGTACATTTGATACATGTTGAGGATATTTTTGTATGATTACCCATAGTTTATAGCCATTTGAGGATTTCAATTCTAAAAAAATCAATGCAGGTCCGGTGATTTAGCTCAGTGGTTCCGGCGCCTGCCTCACAAGCGCAAGGTCCCGAGTTCGATCCCTGGCACGCACACACACACACACACACACACACAAAAGTGAACATTAAAAAAATCAATGCAGAAAGACTGAAAGTGGTGTGGAAATATACAGTATTGCAAACTTACAAACAATTTCATCCAAAATAAAGCACTTTTCAGCAGGGTAGATACTAGATAATTCTTGGAAATAGTGAGTTCTCAGCATCATGCTGTCATTTGTTTTAGATTATCAGAAAATCAAGCAACTGTCTTATTTTGGGCTAGGTACAGGAAACCTGTGTTCTACAAATTCAATTAGCTTATGGAATAGGACAGAACCCAGAAAGTTTAAATAGTATTTTACAAATTTGTGAGGTCCTGCTTCACTTTGGACCAGAATTATTTTTATCCTTCTCCTCTTTGTTTTTCACCTCTTCCTTTTTCCTTTATCTCCTCCATTTCTTTTTCTACTTCCTCCTCTCTCTCCTCTTCCTCCTCTTCTTCTTCCTCCTTTTCTCCATTTCCCTCTTCCTGTTACCTCCTACTTTCTCTCCTTTCTGTCCTCTGCTTTTCCAGAGATAGAAAATTTGTCCATCATGTCTCATTCTGAAACTTAGGAACTTAGTTAGATTTTTCTTGCTTTTTTTTTTTTCCTGAAAACTAAACACATAACAAGATAAATTACAAAAACAAACCTTTTTCTGTTTACACTATTGTTTTCTGAAAGTTGTTGAATAAGAATTTTTATTTTCTCTGTAAAAAAACTTATAATATCCACCTTGCTTGCTGAGAAAATGTATCAGAGGATTTCTTTCATTTTTAAATTGTTCTTAAATTTGTTTGGGTTGGTAAATATAAACTGTTGCAATATATCTATATAATTTAATTTTTATATATGTATAAATAATATATATGCATATATAATATTCCTGTATATTTAAACTGAAACTTCAGTGTATGGTATTAATATGAGAAAAAGTTAGTATGAAAGTGTTTATAAGGAAATCCTAGGAAGAACTAGGAATGCATTCTTGGGATGTTTGATTATGATTTATTCAAAAATTTCTATCTTCCACATTATCTGAGTCTATATTAACATCACAAGTGAAAATACCAGTAAAATTAATGGATATTATTTTGTGTATACATTATAAAACAACTCTATTAATATACTTGAATCAGTAAAACTGGGAATTCAGAAAATTAAGGTGCTGTGAATAGGCTGCAGAAATCTATTTTTTTTCTAGCTTTCATCTTCTTGTTCTCATTTTCCCAGTCTTCTGTAATGAGTATGCAGAATTTGACAACACAGTGTTATGAATCATACCAAAGTGCACTTAAGCTGCCTGGATGACATGCCATGAGAGGATGAGAAAGTAAAATTGAAACTTATAGTAAGTTTCAGTGCATGTACAAAAGAAAGAAGAAAGGCTAAATGCTTTAGGAGAAAGTAAGAAACAACACCCCATTTCAGTGGAGGGAAATTCTGCAGGAGGTCTGGAAAAAGAGAATTTTGGTTCTATTTCTAGTGAATAACTGTTACGTAAACTTTTCCAACTTTTCCACAAAAGCTTCAGGAAATTTTATATTGCTTACTAAATATTTTTGTTCAAGGAGAATTTTCTTTGGAATTTCAAAGGAGAAAAATATGTTTATATTGGTACTTCTTGTGGTCTTCTTTGCCTAGAAAATTAGTTTTAAAAATGAATGTTGAAGAAATTAATGGAAGAAGGAGATTAAAGATAGATTTTTGAGTGGACAGAAGGATTAAATATTTTTTAGGAAGATAATAGAAAGTTTATAGTGACTTATGAGGATAAATAATGGATGTCCAGGATCTACTCCCCTGAATATGTGACTCATTTTATATAGCAGAAATGTTTGCCTTTTGCGCTCTCTTCTTATTTTTAATATTTTGTCAGTGAAATATTTTTAATATGAAATTACTAGTAATATAAATAGCATGGTATATTTTTGCCTTTTATTGATAAGCACAAAATGAAGACCAACTTAAAGATTTGCCTAAAACAAGAGAAATATATTATCTCTTTATTTCCTACACTTAATTGTTTTCTGATTTTCATCAGAAAAAACCCTCAACATACAATGAATATATTTTTATTTCTTTATATTAATATATAATGCATAATTAGATTCATGTAATATGATGATGAATAGACATTTAACAGATGCAGATTAAAATGCAAACAAAGTAGCTAGAACACACATGACTGGAATAATTTTTACTTTCTTTCAGCACCTCACTGGATCATATTCCAAATCCCTTGCCCTTTTGCTCTTCTCATTACAAGTTGGTGTAGTCGATGACCAATATAGATCTCTTCCTACTTTTAATGATTTTTCTCCTTTTCTACTCTGAGCTTGTTTTGCTGTTAATGACAAATATAGTACAGATTTAGTTAGATTCTCTGGGGTATGCTGTTGAATACACAATGTGACTAATCCTCATTGTGTATTCCCACACTGAGTTCTAGCACTCTATTTTCATGTCTCCTGAGCACTACAGCTTATTAAAATTGTCTAATTCTGCAATATTTCAGTTAAAGGTATTATGATGCAATGTATTTTCTTTCTTAATTTGTCAAGGTGATGAACTAAAATTACATGATCATTTGGTTAATGACATTAATTTATCTGTGTGAATATGTATTTCACAAAATCATATGCTGTTGTGGTAGGAAAGAAGATTAAGTTTCTCGCATTTGGAAAAATCAGATAATATGCATGCCACAACTAAAGAGACATTTTGCTGAATGAGTCAATTTTAATTTCAGTATGATGATGCCAATCTTCTGGTTTTTCATATTAAAGTGCAATGTAGAACAGAGCTTGTTTTTTTGAAAATATTCCCTGGTTTCTTTTAAAGTGTCTTGCCTCTAGATACTCCAAGTGACCTACCCTATCTGTAAATGTGTTTTAATTTACAAGAAGGTAGGTAAAAACCCCCATAGACATTGCCATTAATGAGATGGCTCAAACTATCTGCTGACATTGAATAATTTTAGTCCAAAATGAATTTAAATGAACAGTGGGGCTTTGTAATTTAAAACATCTGCTATTTCTTTAAATGAAGAAGTCTAATAACATCCCACACCATGATAAATTTCTGTCAAAAATATGGTCCATAAGGTCAAAAATAAAAATAATAGCTAATCCCCATTATATCATCCTTATCTTCAAATCTAAAGTTGTTTGTTTGTTTTTTCTTAAAATGAGTTATTTTCTGACCTCGGGATAGCCTCATGTCTATAAAATATAGAAATTCTACCTTGCAATTCAAACCAATACTCAGAAATCATTTCTCTTGCATATGATTCAGATGGATGTTGATTTAGTATTTACTACTGAGCCCCTGTATATGATAAAGGAGTAGAATTGCTTACAAATGACCCAGAAACATTGCTGTGGGCTGTATGAACAGAAAGCCATGAGGACCTGTTGGGAAATGGATGATTATGTGCCTGTAATATTGTATTTATCCACAGAGGTCACGTGGGCCAAAGCTAGAAACACTGTTATCTCAGTCTCGTCACACCTTGTGGAGGTCCTTGAGCAAAGCAAAGTGGACAGCGTGCAGTATTCTACAGTGAGGACATCTCCAATTCACCCCTTTTACTCCCAGGAGGCTATCAGGAGATAACTTTCACTTTGTCCAGGGTTCTGAGTCACCAGGACCCCTCTCCATTCAGTATAGTCACAGGCTACCAAACAACTGAGCCTTCCTGGTAGCTGAGAAGTGACATGAACAGTTTTCTGTAACTCCTCCTACAGTCATCTGGTTCTATTGTTCTAGGGTCATTTTCTGGTGGGTGAGACGTGGGTAACTAGCACCCTTCACTCTTTGTTCTTTTACAGTCTATTTAAGCAGTAAACTCTCTGAATCTAAAACAGAGTATTATGTTTTTACTGGTTGGATTAACCAGGCTTTGGTCTTGACTGTGTCTACAGTGTCGTTCCCAAGACCACAGCTACCACTGGTTTTCTTTCAGAAAGACTACATCAACCTTTGACACTAAACTGACACTAAACTGAGAGGAATTTAATTTCCAGGCCCCTTCACCTTCACACAATTGTTGAAAAAAGCTGAAAACCAATTGAGACACCTTAGCACCCAATCCTGAATCTTGTATGTGTCTGCAGAGATCATATCATTCTCATGCTAACCTGAAAGATCCTCTTCGCTAGATAGGAAATGCAAGCCAGGTGCCCAGGAGATCTCCCAATTCCCAGCATCTCTGCCTGAGAGATAGTGGGAAGATCAACACAATGTGTTTTCTTTCATTCCTGAGTCTTGAATTCTAAATTCTCCTATCTCTGAGCCATGGATTAGTAGTATTAAAAATTATCCTGACACCTTTTATAAAAGTGGTAGTAGCTCATGACTAGATAAATATTTCAGAAGCATAGTATTTAAGAAAGCATGTTGTGTGGGCTGAATCTCATGCATCTAAAATTTATATGTTGAAGTTGTAACCTTTCAGTATCTCAAAATGTGATTCTACTATGAGAGAGGGGCTTTTTAAAAATTACTAATATTAAGTTAGTTAGACTGTTTAGGGTGGTCTTTCATCCAATTCCAATGGTGTCCATATAAGAGGAAATTTTAATAAAGAAAAACACACCAGGAATGCACATACTTAGATACTCAATCATCTCAAGAAATAACAAGAGGGCAGTCATCTGCAAACCAGAGAAAAAGGTCTTGGGAGGAACCGAATCTAGTAACCCTATGATCTCAATTTCAAGCTTCCAGGGCTATGAGAAAAATAATATCTGTGGTATTTTTTTTATGACAGCACTAAAAACTAATACACGTCCTTAGTAAGGAAGAACATGATTGAGGCTGGAATTATGTCTGTACCGAAAAGGCAGGATTTGTGTTTGTAAGAGTCCTTATTTAACTATCAGCTTCAAATTGCTTTTGAAATTAGGAGACCCCTACTTACATAGTATATACTTCAGAAGCTAGAATTGGTTGTACTCTAATAACCATTTTAAAATGTATTGTATAAAATACAGTACTTATTACTTTGAAATATGGGCTACTTACTAATAGTGTATTTGAATATCTAAGAATATTGATTGAAAAATCTTTACTTTCACTCTAAGAGTCTCTTGACCATTTGTGTGTGATAATTTTTTTCCTCTCTATAAGTCATACATTTTATCACATTTTACCAAACATAGCAGTATATTCACCATTGTACACTAGGCAAAATCTAAAGAAGTCTATTTATGGTACATGATAAATTTGTGCTTTCACAAAATATTGACCCTTATGATTTCTGGTAAGGGCAATAGCAATACATGGAATATTTCTCTGGCTCATTTATAGCTCCATGAATGCACTGGGCATTGATCCCTTGTGAAACTGTGAGTTGTGCCTGAGCACTGCTGACAAGGTTTTAGGGAATAAGTTGATACGCTAGTCCAATTTGCAGACTTAGGTAACACCATCATAGTCTTTGAAAATTATATTTTCAATCTGTGGACCATTGGTACTTTGACAATGGTGAATCTTTATTCCCAAATCCATTAAAAAATAAATGGTTTTCATAGCATTCAGTGGGTCTGCTTTGCTCTGTACAATCCACAGCAACTGGAATTTACGAGCATGAAAAATCTTTTTCCAAAATTCATACAAATCTTGTCTAGCTCCCATCCTTATCACTTCTTGGTTTGTACCTCAATAAGGCAGTTTTGTTCCTGAATGTAGATCTCACCAAGAAAGGGATAATCCACTGCCAAATGCAGCTTCTGTTATGATCAGGGGAATTTTGCTGGAGTTATGTACATCCATTCAGGTTTCTGTCCTCATCATATCTGGATATAATGCTTCGTCATTACCCTAACAAGCAAGTTAGGAATGCAGTCTGGGTGACATCCTGGACAAAAGGGAACCTAGGGAATTGAACTGACTTCTTGGTCAGTTACCTGGATTCTGTGTTTGATTGTTGCAGTCCTAGATAAAAAAGGTAGTGATCTCTTGATGAGTATCCTGCAGTTTGCAATGCAAAGAACACAATAGATATCTGTCAGTTCTATGAAAATGTACTAGCCCTTTAAATACTTGACTATACATATAAAAGTACTGGGTGTAAACAGATGATTGGAAAGTAAAGTTATATCTATCAAATGAGAAGCACAGAATTTTTTGGTTGTATAAAGAAATAAAACAAGAAGTACCTAAAGTACCAGGAAGTAGGTATAGCAGATCCTGGGAAGAGTGAGGAAGTGAGAGACATCAGTGACCTTTGTCTTTCATAACTGCCTTCGGAGCCTTCCTCCTTAATGAAACATCTGGTGCAGATCGCCAAAGCTTTTGGAAGAACACTTAATTTAACTGCCTGGTGTATCTGTCTAAAATTTGATAATTGTTTTCCTTAATCTTGTAGAGAAATTTATGGACAACAGTACAGAGTCACTGGACTGTGTCTCCCAACCTACCTGTCAACACAGCTATATTGTCTACACCTATATGGTTGTCATTCAGTCATGCTTGGGAGAGCAGTGCCATGGATGACAGTAGAAACCCTAAACAGGCCCTCAAAAATCAGAGTAAACCCAATTATTTGACCTAAACTGAGAAACAAGCTAGGAATCACAAGAATATATATGTTGAGTAGAAGCCAGGCTTTCTCCTCTGAAAATCACAGGACTTGCTCCTTGTTGGTGATCATTAGTGGCCTATAAGCATTTAAGTAAATATTACTTTGGTGTTGCAGACTTTCAAGTCAGTCTCAATTTTGAATTTATAAATGCCCTATAATTCTTTCGGGGATGGAAAAGGGAAGTTTCTGTTATTGGGAATACATCCTACTGTACTAGATTTGTGCTCCCAGCCACACAGAATGATCAATTTACCAAATTTAAGCCACATGAAGTTATAACATGAACTCTAATGGCTTCTGGGATTTGTTCAGGTAATTGAGATTAGAAGAGTGGGAGTTGAGTAAAATCTGCAGACAGACTAAACTGTGGCTTGGAGTGATGGTGATGATAACCTAATTTAAATGCTGAAGGAGATAAATTGAGCAAAGTTAAACTGACTAAGCAGAGTGGCTGATGGAGAAGTGTATTTATTGGAGTCAGAACTGTAGGAAAATAGGAAGGTATTAGTTGGACAAAATCCTCTATGATCTAGCTTATTTCTATACGTGCTGGTCTAGATTCCTTTCAGCGATGTTGCACAGTGAATCATCTTGGAAGATAGAAATAAAGCCTCCCTCAAGTCCAAAGGGAAGATTTGTTTTCTGTACAGTTCAGTAAAATAATGTCTGTCTTTGGAGCAAAGAGCAGGCTAGCTCTGCCCATTACAAAAGAATTAGGTTGTCTAAACTCAGGGTTTTCTCCTGTTAACACAATTGACTTTATGTTCAAGCTTTACCTGTCTGCCTTTTGCTTGCCCTATGGAAAATGGAGCTTGAGAAACTTGCTCAAGAAAATAATGATATTCTAACTACTAGAATTGTTGTGACTTAATGTCATGTGTGTCTCACCCAGGAATGTCGTATCTTCCATCATCATCCATGAAATGATGGCAGCCTAACTTATCAGCTTGCAACATGGATATAATCTCAGAAAATTCAGTGTTTTCCATTTTTGAGATAGCTTTGTGGCTATCCAAATCTGATTTTCAAAACATGGAAAAGAAAAAAAAAGAAATAGTTAAAGTGTAAAGATGTTGGTGATATTTAATCATTACTTAATATTGACATTTTAAATAGCAAATTTAAAAATCTTGCTTAAAACTCCTTATTAACATGTCTTTTAGTTATTCTTTCTTAAAAACTTATATAAAGGAATCTTAATTAACTTATTATAAGCATGGAGAACAGAAAATCACTTTTTATTTGGGAATAACCCTGAAGGAAATTGAATAAATGTATTGAGAGCCTCTAATGAAAAGGAAAAGGCTCACGAATCTTCGTCTCTAATGTAGATTGCTCTCCCCATCCACATAGTCATATACACAAGGCTGATAGCTTGATTCACTATGGTGAACATATGAAGTAGATTCTATGAGCCAGTTAAAGCAGTTGTCACCTGTTACTCTCAAGAACCTTTTCTCTAAACTAGTGATTGTTGCTCCAAAGTGATATAACTTGCAGCCATGTGACAGCTGTACTTGCTTGTCTATTGCTGACCCTGGCAGGTCAAGTGGTCTTCAAGTCCTTCTCTCAGAAATTGGCCAGTGTCCATCCCCATTAAGCATTGCCTTTGCTGGACCTGTTATTAAATATCTTGAATAACACAACCAATTAAGCATTTAGGGCTCATACTGAATTCTTTTATTTTTCCTTAAATTCTTTTATTTGTACATTTTAGGTATGCAATACATTTACATTTATCATTGGGTGCTTGTAACTGTACATGATGTATCTTGGTTCTTATTTTTCCCCATTACCTGTGCACCCTTCACTCCCTCCACCCTTCCCTATTTACATAGACTTTGTTCCCATTTTTTTTCTTTTCTCATCTTTTCTTTCCCTTCTTTCCTTTCCCCTTCCCCTCTCACCATCCCTCCCGCTTTGGACCTAATAGTTTCCCTAGTGTGAGAAACTGAAAGTGTAATTAAGGATTAAAATGATTAAAATGAATAATTGATAATTTGAAATAGGAAGAAAAGGTCCAAAGTTCATACTTAATTCTTAATATAAATCAGTCCAAATTTATTAACTTCCTTCCAAAACGTATTTTTCAATCATTTCATTATCCAGGAAAATTTTTATATATCTTTCTTACCTACATCCAAATCCTTTCCAATAAACTGATCCCCGAAACATACCTTCTCACTCCTTCTCTCTTTTCATGGTCTTATTTCTCTCTGCCTGTTGTGTCACTCTTCTTTTAATGCTTACAAGAACTTCTATTAATGCTTACAAGAACTGCTGTAAGAATCTTTTAAAAATACAGCCTTATTTAGTTGCTCGCAGTTTGAAATTCTGCTATAGCATCAGTGAAAACTTTTCACCTAGCCTTCTGAGAGCTCTTCTGGGATAATCCGATTAACTCAGGTCACACAAATCCACCATTCACATCCTTGCTCCAGCCGTACCAGATGACTTATTATTCTCTATAGCTGTTCCACTGCAGTATCTTAACACCTCTGTACTTATATCACCAGGAACACCCCTTTCTTGTGTTAATGTCCATTCAACTTGAAAAACTCAGGACTGATAGCTCCTTTTAGGAAGGAGTTTTTGTGAGCAAATAATACCTTTTCTGTATTATACAATTCATATATTTTATTTTACTAGTGATCTGTTGCAATACTAACTTGTCCAGTTCTTTCAGTACATTTATGATACAGAATCTCAATAAATATATTTATTCTTAATGAAATATTTTATATTGACTGTGGGCAGGTATTAATTTTCAAAAGTATGCATGATAAAACACTGTATATCAACTGATCCTTAAGTCTTGATAAAGAGAACAGCCATCATTTTTCAGCATGTCAAAGAGTAATCATGCAATTATTCTGCTGAGATTGTCAATTGAAAACACAAAGGGATCCCAAGCCTCGAGAAAATCTGAGATGTTATAATGAAAGAGTCCTGTGCTATTGGAGACACACTTTTATAAATGATCATCTGTAAAAAGTCCCTAAAATTTGGTGAGAATTTTTCACATAAAAATGAACCTGCATCCCAATGAATTATTTTTTCAGAATTATTGGAGAATGTTCAATTATTTCATAGTTGATTTTATTATTTGATCAGCAATAAAAATTTTAAAATGAGGCAATCTAAGTAATAATTGGCCTACAATCAAAAAGGATACAGCCAGTTGGTAATTTTCCTTACATGCTGAAAAGTATGTCATCTGTTATTTTAGACTAGTTTTGGATCTCTGTCTATCTAGTATTTAATGGGCTAGAAATGAAGCTATAAATTGAATTTTGGATACCAGCCAATCCCATCCCTAAGTAGAATAATTTCTTTCTCTTTATGAGGGAAGGGAAAATTTCGACTATACATTTAAGTTTCAAGGGCCAGTTGTGTAAGCTTTTGTAACAGTTTTTCATAAGGAATGCTTTCAAAGTTCAAATCATGTGAAAACTAAGCTGTGTACATCTGTGAAATCCTTTAGTTGTTCAACTAGAGATTCTCTGCAGGAACAAACCCACCACTGAAAGACTGTAAAAACATTTTCTGTCTAGATGTGTTGGTGAATTATATGAAATTAAGATATAATAAACTCTATATTCCAGTGGATTTTTTAGCTACATGAGTGCTGCTCTCTAAAGATTCTTGTAGTGTTTTCAAACATTTTAGTTACCTTTTATTTATTCTCTCCTGACGAATAAAGTTAATTATATTGATTTAGGAAAGAAATAAATTCTTTATGTTGAAGGTTCAAAAAAGAGAAAAAACTCTCCTATGTTTCAGCTTTCTGCCTAGTAATTTCCATTGTTGTTTTTGCATTCCTTTCAACTTTTTCTTTTTGTCTTATATTTAAAGCATGACTTGTTCTCATACATTTTTCTCAATGAAGGAGGGTTGCTGGTTTTCATAGAGTGTTACCTAGCTTTGCATTGCTACAGTACAGCCCAGAATCTACATGGAGTCACAGAAACCACACAACTGATTTTCTTTTAGTTCTAAAGCACATCAAAACTTGTCTTCTTTGCATCACTGAATTTAAAGAAACAAATATAATTCTTTCTATTCTCTCACAGCAAATTATTTCTCTCACTTTAGAAAATAATGCCACTATTTGTTCTGCCATAGCTCCTGTACAGCCCAGCCTCTTCCTCTTTGAAGATCCATCCTTTTTATGACATTTTGACAATACCTTTGGGGAGAAGGATGCTAACTTCTGGTTCCACAGAACTTAGAGGGTTACAATCAAGTCTTCTTTTCTTCAGGCTCTCTCTAAGGAATAATCTAATTCCAGAAAGATAGCACATTTGTATGACAAATCTAATTCCAGAAAGATAGCAGATTTGTATGACAGTCACCATTCCAGAAACTAGAGTTAAATTCTATTAACATTAAATTGTCATGTAACATTGACTGTCACTATTTTAAGAAACCAACATAACATATATATGTGATGGACATTGTGGAGAATTCTTCACTGCTTCTGCTTCAGTGACCCTAAGCTTGAAGAGAGGAAGACATTTATAAGATAATAACTACATCCCAGTCTGCTGTGTATTGCTACTCCTATTTCTGACCCTAAGCTACACCTACTGATCAACTTTTAAAAATTTAAACATAATTAAAATCTCACTAATAATTTTATTAGAAATATCTCCATTCTTATCATTGCACATATTTGATGCATATCTCTTCATATACTTGTCAGAAGCTTCCTACAGTTTCTGCTAGAAGTTAATCCATCAAATCTTCTGTTTAATGAGTATCTTACTTGATAAAGTATAGAATGAATGACAATACTTAGGGTATTTAAGATTATGAAATTTATTGCAAGGTTTGCAAGTATTCCATTTTCCAAGCGTATACCTAAGTGGGTAAAGTTAAAAGAATACAGATGCTTGCATTGATGCGAAGAAAATTATGGACTAGATCCTGTCAATCATTAATATTTTAAAAGAATTAGAATATGCATTTTTATATAACATTTCTGTTTAAAAGCAGCAGTGAAAATTTTTATTAAAGCTGGAAGTTCATACAAAGAAAATGTGTGAAAGCCGAAGTTTGCTTTTAGATTACCTGTTCGCCATGTCTAATTTGGAGATTTTGTATTCCTCTTAAATTTTTTGTCTTTTTTTTTTTTTTGATGAGTTGCTATTGCAAAATATAAACTGTGAAAATGAGAAAATTTAACTAGGAAAATAATTTACAATGAAGAAGTATTTTTTCTGATTTGTTGGAAAACTAGTAATGAAGATTATTTGAAATTTTTCAAAGTGTTAAAATCTTGAAGCTAAATACTATGAAATGTTCTCTTACTACTTTACCATATATGCTTATTGTATGCTGTAATGTTAGAAAACATTTTTTCTGTAAAAAAATATTCATTTGCTTTACTGCATTTACTGGCAAAACTTTCCTACATTTTAAAAACAGCATTAAAAAGACATTGTGCAAAAACGCCCTGAGATGTGTGCTTCATATAAGCATACACATTACCAGGATGGTTACTGTCATCCATTTAAGGGCTTCATCATTGGCATTTCAAGTCATTCATCTTTTAATTGAAGCTTCTTAACTTCTCAAATCTGACTAAAACTAGAATCACTAGAAGCAATATTAAAACATTCATTTGCCTAAAACTCACCTGAAGGAATTTTGAATTTAATTATCCAGAGTGTCTCTAGCATACTTAATATAAACTCGCACAAAAATAAGTAAAGAGAGAAGAATTGTGAATATTAAAATGAACCAACTTGAACTCACTGATATATAACACTGTACCAAACAACAAAATTTATTTTCCTTTCTAGTATATGTGTGAGGTTATCGATTAATCACATGATTAACCACTCATGTGATTAGCTATAATAAAGTTTCAACAAAATTCAAAATATGGAAATGAGTCAGAATATGATCTCCAGTTATGTAATTAAGAGAAAGGACAACATAATTATAACTAGGAGACAGTCTACTTCCTGATAATTAAATAATGCATTTCTAACATCATGAACCTCAAGAAAGAAATTAGCATGCAAGTTAGAAAATTATTTAACACAATTATAATAAAATATTACAGATCAAAATTTGTGGGCTGCAGTTAACTTTTCATCTCAAGAAACAAGACTATAGAAAGATGAAAGGAATAAAAAAAAAGAACAGAAATGAATGAAATAAAATGCAGAAAGGAGGAAATAAAACCAATAGTAAAAATTCCAAAAAAGTTAATTGGTGTAATAAAAACGCTGATCAAGAAGTGAAAACAGAATAACAAAAATAAAAGGACATAAATACATCTCTATGCAGATAAATGAAAAATAACATTAAAAACAATTCTGCAAAAAACTTGATAGTGTGATCTAAATGAATGTATTCCTTCATAAATATAATTTACCAAAGATATGACATATACTACCTCATTAGTGAGGCATCTGTCAAAAAATTAAATTTGTTATCTGAGAAAAGTTCTCACAAGAAAATCCAGAACCAGATGGCTTTAGTAATGACTTCTTCCAAACATTTAAGAAAGGAACAACACCAATCCTGTTCAAAATATTCTGAAAAGAAAAGAAAAATGAAGATGACTTTCCCTACTACTTTTTTCAGGATGATAAAGCTATGATTCAAAATCCTGTCAATGACATTTAAGAAAGAAAAATCTAATCACATCAACAGAAAGGGAAGAAAAAGGCATTAAATTAATGTTCAATAACACTTCTTTTAAAAACTTTCAGTGAACTAGGAAAAGGTTGTTAAATAATGAGATATTTAACAGAAAACCTAGAGTGGGTACATAATGAGTAATTTTTAAAAGTCTGAAAAATTTCCTGTGCAAAGAGGAAAAAATATGAATATACTCATGATTTTCGCTTTAAGATGGTAATGGAACACTTCAACATTGCAGTGAAGAGATGAGATAGAGAGAGAGAGTGGGGAACAATTGGAAATTTAAAAAATTGTACAGTTTTGGATATAACAACTAAAATCTCTAAAATATAATACATTTTTTCTAAGTTAGTTCATTTAAAATGAGCACTTTATCCAAGACCAATATAAAAAGTCAAGTGTATTTCTTCCAGAAACAAAACAATGTATTTGGAAATTTACGAAGTGATACAGTTCATAAAGCAATAAGAATGCAAAGGACCCCAGTTACGAGGATTTGACTAACACATTTTTAATTTTGTGATAGTGCGCAGTTGTATAGATACTCTATAGCATACTGTGTGGCTAAGCTATGATGTTTTGTCAGTTAAGTGTCTTGAATGAATTTGTGATTTGGAATATTTCCTAGTTGCAATCTGCTTCTCTGCAAGTACTCCCTGTATAAGAAGGAGCATCTGTAATCAACTCTCTAAGAATAAATCAGACAAAGCTTTGTAAGATTATATGACAAAACTTATAAATTTAATTGACGAAACTAATGATCAAAATAAATAACATGAGTATGTTCTAGAGACAGAATATCGTAGAGATGTCTTTTCTTCTTAAATTTACCTATGCAATGTCAATATCAATCAAAATATTTACAAAAATGTTTTTCCTAGAAGTTGACAGATAAATTCCTACAATGTTCCAAGAAAATATGAAATAATCTTCAAATAGAATGAAAAACTTTGGAACATTACAATACCAAAAGTAATTCTATTATAAAGCCATAAAATTATACTAAATGTTACTATTATATTAATATAATATGAAAAATACAGAACATAGTGTATATTCCAGGAGCACTCAAAAAGCATATATTTTGGTAGTAGTAGCGCTTTGTTAAAGTAGACAAATGATCACATTATCAATGTTCATCAAATGGACATTTATTTATGAAAACAGGTGTCCTTACCCCACCTCGCATTGTACATAAAATGGAAATTATGATGGATTTCAAATGTGAGGGATGATAAAACGGTAAGGGTTTGAGAAAGGTTATTTTACCTTGGAGCAAACAACAGTATCTATATCCCTACCTTATACTATAGACAAAAAATTCAGGTAGATTATAGTTCTAAATCTCAGCAAAAAATAATAGTAGGATGAGAATGAAATATAGGATAAATACTTGATCTCAGTACAAGAAATAATTTCTTAAACAGGATCCAAAAAATTACGAAAAAGACAAATCCAATTACATTAAAATTAAGAATTTTGATTCATCAAAAATATTGTTAAGAACTTAAACTACATACTGGGAAACAATCTTCACAATCATATTTCCAGTAAATACCTCATAGCTGGAACAAATAATGAAACCGGACAAAGCAAAGAAAAGTTAGTTCCTGGATTGCATGTTTCAGTTTGTAAAAATTACCAAGACGTACAGTATGAAATGTACACTTCTCTTTAAATATAATATAGGATAACAACTTTTAAAATTAAAAGCAAAATTTTCCATAGAGGAGTCTGGGGAGACTGCTCCTGTACCAACAGATTTGAGGTCTGCTTTTCTTACTCCTCAGGGCAATGACAAAGACTTAAAGGCCAGCGCTTCAGTTGATCAAGTTTGGCAGTTTCACCTTCTTCATCTAGGTACCTTGAACTCATGTGGTGTTTTCTGACATAAATATGTGTCATTTTTCCATCCCAGCAGCCAATTCTCCAGCACTAACTGGGTGTCTTAACAACTCAATTCAACTCTGGCTTAATTCCAGGAGTTAGTGTGGACTCCACAGCTTAACAGCTCAGTCCGACAAGCTTCTGTGCACTTTAGAGGCCCTGTCCCCACCTCCGGGCTCCCTAAACGACCCACGTTTCAGCGACATGCAGTGCAAACTCGGGGCTCTCACGTCCCACTCCTCAGCCTCCTCAGGTTTAAGGGAGGTCCTCTCCTTATACGTATTAGGTGTTAGAGAGGGTATAATTCATGAAGCACCAAATTGAAGACATTCATAGGATGAATTACAGGAAGTAGGCGGTGGCAGAGAGTTTTCATGCTCTCCTGAAGCATGCCACATTCCCCAACCTAGATGTCCTCCAAATCTTTCCAGGCATTTAAAACTCAGTCTCTACCCCTCCTCCTCTTCTCCAGAGTACAGAGAGTGGGAAAAAATTTTAATTCCTGAATCACATGTTTGGCATTTCTGGATACCAGATTGTATCCTGAATCTATCTAGGCACTCCAGCCTGAATTAGTTCCTTCAGTATTAACTCAGATATGCTCTAAAGAGGCTCTTTGTGATAACAAGAGATAGTATTATTATTGTGGAAGTTCTGAGAGTTTAGAGTTCTGTGCATAGGAACTAATGATAAATACCAAATATATATATATATATATATTTGAATTATATGACAGTAGCCTTAGAAATCATTTTCTATATAAGCAAATGCTGACCCAATCTCCTGAGTTTATCATTTTACCACATGCTTTCTGCACCTTTTTAGTGTCACATGCATTATATTTCAATTAGGAAAATGAAGTCTTATCTACTTTCTGCTGTTACCCTGAAATAATGTATTACAATTCTTCAAATATATGTCAAGGCAACTTGTGTACTTTCTGTTGGCCTAGTGTTTGCTACATATTTCAATATAACATTGCTTTCTGTTTTTGCATAATGCCTATTACATAAAGTTGTCCAAGAAAATTATGATTTAAAAGAATATGCTTTTGTAAAACAAACATCTTCATTTTTTTATCTCTTTTATATACAATGCTAGGAAGATACGTTCCCAGGAAAAAATTATTCATTCAAGTATTGCATGTGAAATCCATAAAGAAAATCAAATAGAAACTCCAAATACTTACTTTTTTCTCTGAAAGTGTACATTCATCTGCTTAAATGTATGTTTTGTGAAGCTATTTGAACTAAAGTTTAGCTAATAGTGCAATTAAATGTACATTTTTATTTAGTGAGGAAGTTTTGGAAAATCCTTATACCTATATTTACATATGTGCCTGAAATTTAGAAGAAATATTCCTGTGCATCTCTGAAATTCTAACTCTTCTATTTAAATAATCAAATTCTCCTTTCTTTAGTTTAACTTAGGCACATTGTCCATCATAGTCTTGATCATTATACCTTCAAGAAAAGTCTGTAGAAGGGACTCAGCAATCCTAAAATCACAGCTGTGCATTATGAATACTTACAATGATCATTGCATGGCTTTTACTTCATTTTCTGAAAGTATGACCCCAAAATGTAATGTTGTGGTGCAGAAGCAGTGGAAAAGTGCCCACAGCTGTTATCCTAAGTACCCTAAATCCTAGGAAATTAGACGGCAGTCAGTTCATTGGCTGATTGACATTATTTAGTTAAATAAGCATTTGGAAACTGCAGCTACAATTCTAGTTCTATTTGCCTTCTTGACTTCATTTTGTTAATATAAAGAGGTTCAAATGGGTCCTAAATTTTTATTCCCCACCTTTATCATGATATATCCTGTGGCCATAGTTCTCTACTTTGGAAAAAAAAAAAATTGTACTGCCTTTAATTATCTACTAACTGGTGAAAACTATGTCATTTCAAGGTAATGTTTGTTAGTTATGACTCTTTTTTATTCCACCTCAATTAATAGTAACAATAAAAGAAAGATCTTAAAATGAAGATTTCAGGCTCCTTGGAAATATGGGGTTGAGATGAAAATAACCTTTTTCTAAACAAAGGGGGCCCCACCTATGTGCTCTTGATCTTTATTTGGCTCCCTGAACCACGTTCAGCAGTCTGTAAAACTGCCTTTTGCAAATAACAGTATCTTATTATTAAAAAACTAAAATTCTTCTCAAATTCCTATATCAGGTGGTCTCACTCTCCACATATGTTTCCCTGGCAAATTCTACAGTGCCAAACTCTTCATTTAATGCCAGTAACCGGTCGAGTACAGGTAATGTTGCAGTCTTGGCTTTCACCTGGCGCCACCTCAAGCCTGGTGCCCTGAAACTTTAAATAAAGTGTGTTTCTCAAGATATCTGACATTTATGTTGTTATCTACCTTTCAAATGTTTCAGCTTTCAATATTTACTCGGGTCCCTTTTTAAATTATTCACAATTTCTGTACATGGTAGAATCCAGATTAAATACTCACTAGAAAAGTAGCCTTTGACTGGCATCTGGGATTTAAGAAGAATTCCTATCATTTCTGGAACTCAAAGAAATATCTCCTTGTGCTTAAACTTTTTTTGTACAGATTGTATAGTTTATGCAGCATGTCTGCTTTCCTTCTGGGAGTCGGATATTTTAAAACATACTGGATAAACAGCCTCCAATAAAAACCCTGGTCATTGAGTTTCTAATGATTTTTTTCTAGTAGACAATGTTTGGTATATATTGCTACAGCTCATTACTGGAGAAATTATGCACATATTATGTGACTCAGTTGGGAGAGGTGTCTTGGAAAGTTGTACTTGGTTTTTCTCTGAAATAGTCTTGTATTTGTCTATGTGGAATGTAATAACAAACAGGCATAGACTTGGCCGCCTAAATAAGAGAAACCTCTTTCTTCACAATACAGGAAGTAGAAAGCCCCAGGTCAAGGTGGCAGCTTGTTAGGGTTCTAGTGAGGGCTTTCTCCCTGGCCTGTAGATGGTCACCTTCTTGCTCTATCCTTACATGACAGGAAGTGGATCAGGAGAGAAAGAAAGGGAAAGAGGAAGTTCTCTGGCATTTCCTATTAAAAGGGCATTTTCAACATTAATCCTCAAATTCAATGGAAAAAAAAATGTGACAGTCTAATGATAAGTGACTCGGAATTAGAGTTGAAAATGGATTTTTTTTTTCTTTAGAGGAATAAAGAAAAAGAATGATACACTTGAGGCATTTGTAGGAAAATGGATGCACCTTGAGACCATATTATTAAGTGAAGTAAATCAGACACATAAGCTTGGAAACCATAGTAAACAGGACACAAAAAAATGAGAAAAATAAGTAATTATATTTGCAGGATTTACATTTCTTTGGATATGTTAAGTTCTCTATTGTTCTGAGTATGATTTATTTTGAAAGAAAAAAATAATAAATTCTCAGAATAGAAAAATCTATGAAGATAGAGAGTAGCTCAGTGGTTACCTAGACTTTATGGGGGGGTGGCAATTGGGAGATGACAACTACTAGGTAGAGTGCTTTCATTTGAGATGGCAAAAATGAGCTGTCTGATTGTGGTTGTTGCACAGCTCTGTCAGTATGTTGAGGTCTATTGATTACTTCATTTTAAGTTTGTGTATCATGCAGATTTTTAGTTTAATAAATTTGTTTTATTGAAAAATGAATAAAGGAAAATATCCTTCTAGTCCTTCAAAAAAATTCAAACCTTCGATAGTTTTCATTGATGCAGTTGTAAAAAGATGTGATGCAGAATTTAAATGATTACCATTATGACTTGTATTTAGGTGTCCCTCCAAACCCTTAGGAGCTCATAGGTGGTGCTTTCCAGAAGTGGGTGCATCCATGGATTAAGGGTGTGACAATTAAATTAGTCCACTGACTGGTTTAGCATAGTTCTGAGTGTGGATAATGGGAAGGCCCACCTTGGATGTGGATTGGACAACCCAAAATTCTTGTAGCCTGGATGAGATAAAAGGAAAAGGGAGACTTGCTGCTCCTGGTCTGTCCTGTCATTTCTCCTCTTCCATGCCCCTGTCTTGTTGCCTTGCCTTGGAGGCATATGACTATGGACTGAAACTTCTACAAACTGTGAGCCAAACGAAAATTTTCCTCCTTTAACTTTCATTGTTAAGTATTTTGTCTCAGGAATGAGAAAGTAACTAAGACAATTACCTATATCTATGAGATTCATTTTTTAAAAAATTCATGCAAATGACTGCTGTCATCTTATAATCTTTATGTCAGATGTGGACTTGATGCTTCTTTTTGGTTGAACAAAAGTAGCTCAAATTGAACATGTCTCAAATTGAAATGATAAATCTTTTAGATTATCTACAATTAAGTCTTCCTTCAGTGACCCATCATACATTTTTTTCAAACAAGTTGAAACACTGGAACATACCTTGACATCTTCATTTCTCAAATATCACCAATCCTTTATGAAATTCTGTCAATTTTAGCCCAGAATTATCATATGAAGTTACCTTCCTCTCTTTTGCCCTAAATAACCACTTTGTTTATCTTCAGAAACACTGCAATGTTCTCTCAAGTAATTACTTTTCATCTAATCTTTCCTCATAAAATTCTTTACACATCATAAAACAAATTGTTCATTTTGAAATATATATCTAATAATGTCATCAAATTCAATCAGATTATCTCCAATTTTCTATTGGTTCTCAGTTCCTCAAATAGCCAGCCAGCCTTCTGAGACTTTGTTTATATAAGCTCTAAAACAACTTTCTCTTTTCCCTATTAACGTATCATTTAAAAAATTTCTCAAATCCCTAATGCCTACATGTCCAATTTATTTTTGCTCTCAATAAATATTTAATGAATCAGTGAATGAGTAAACTATCTTATGTTATTTAAAATGTTCATTTTTCTCTTTGGGGTTTTTCTAAATACTTCATCATCTTAACATACAGCCTGGGATTTCCAGGTACCCAGATGTAGAAATGAATGTGGACATAATTATACAAAAATGTAGATACAAAGAAATAGAGAAAAAGGCAATTGAATAGTTTTCTAAAATTTGAGTGTATGTAACATTAGAATAATCTTAATTTTTGAAAAAGTTTATATAAATGCTGAAATTTTAAAAGAAAATTTTAGAAATTAGAATAACTTTCTTCAAAATGCTCTTTTGATAACTCTTTTTTTTTTGGCAGTATGTAGAAAGTGGTTTTATTATAGGGATGGCAGTGTTGGTTCAGCATTGGAAGATCCACCCTCAAAAGTCATCATTTTAACAGAGGAGGAAAAAGCCATATGATCCTGTCAGTAGTTGGAGAAAAAGTGTTTGGCTAAATTCTACAGATGTTCATGGTAAAAGCTATCAGGAGACTAGAAGTAGAACAGAACCTTCTCAACAGATCAAAGACATGTACTCCATACTTTCAGCAAAAATGCCTTATATGAATGGAGAAGATACGATGCTTTCTCCCTAAGGTAGGGAACAAGGGCAGATATGCTTACTCTTCATCTGTCCATTAAATTTTGAAACATAGGCCCAAACCAAAATAGTTTGGCAATAAAATGACACAATTAGGATAGGATTGGCAAGGTAGAAGTAAAATCTTTATATATAGATAAAATAATAATCTACAGAGAAAATACTAAGAAATCTCTAGGAGCCTCTAGAACTTGTATTTGAATTTAGCAGGATTAGAAAACACAAGGTATATATAAAAATTCAGGTCTATGTATACTTGCTGTAAATGAAGAATTGGATATTGAAATTTAAAAGTTATGTAGGAATACAAAGGACCTAGAAAAGTAAAAAGAAAAAGAAAAAAAAAAAAAACATTGTTGGAAGACATTTAGTACCTAATTTTAAGCCTTCCTCTAAAGCTACAGTAAACAAGGCAGTGTTGGTGTAAGGAAAGTCATATAGATCATTGGAATAAAACAGAGAATCTAGAAATAGGACCACACATATATGGTCCACTGAGTTTTGAATGATTATTTAACAGTAACATTTTAAAGAACATAAACTCTATTCAAGAGCAGAGGAAAAGATATTGTTTTCAACAAATGGCACTAGAATTCCTGGTATCTGTACCTAAAAAATTAACCTCAACCATTTATTTCCATACAGAGAAATAATGTGAAAGGATCTATGAACCTAAATATGAAAGACTAAAACTATAAAACTTTAAGAAGAAATTATAAGGGAAATTGTTTATGAATTTAGGGTAGGCAAGAACTTCCTAGGATACAAAAAACATGATGTATAAAAGAAAAAAATTGATAAATGAGATTCCATCAAAATTTAGAACTTTAAATGACATCATTAAAATGAAAAGTAGTCCTTAAACAGACCATATTTATAATGCATATAACCTATGAACAGAATATATAAAGAACTCTTACAGCTCATTAATAGACAACCCAATTAAAAAGTAAACACAAGAAGATAATAAATAGCCAGTACACACCATGAAAGGCGTGCAACACTAGAATAAAAAAAATACTAATCAGTACCATAACAAGACTGAATTATACACTCATTAAGGAGATGAAGTTAAAAGGTTTAAAAGAACAAATGTCAGCTTAGGTGTGAACCAGTTAGAACTTTCTAATACTGCTAATGTGAATGTAAAATGATAAAACCATTGGAAAATAATATAGAAATTTCTGGTATTACTGTTAAGAACCAACAGTCCTGTTCTTAACTCTTTACTTGAGAAGAATGAAAACATATGTTCACAGTAGATTTGTACATACAAGTTGAGTATCCCTTATCTGTAATTCTTGGGACCAGATTGTTTCAGATTTTCGTTTGAAATCCACTTGATCTGCAAAGAAGGTAGCTACTCCTGCTTCTTTTGGGGTAGGGGTGGGGGTTTCCTGTCACATGGAGTATTATTTTTCACCCTTTCACTTTCAGTCTCTGAGTTTCTTTTTGAATTAAATTTGTTTCTTGTATGCAGCATATTGTTGGATCTTGCTTCTTGACCCATTCTGCCAGTCTATTTCTTTTGATTGGTGAATTGAGACCATTAACATTGATGGTTTATAACTCATACATACTGACTTATCATTGTCATGACTTTTTCTGTTTGCTGGATTCTCCCCCTTTGCATTTAATTTCTTGTTGTGCTAGATGGATTCAGTCTGCTGGGCTTCCTGGGGTTATGATCCTCGTCTTTTCCTAGGATGCTGTCTAAAATTTTCTGGAGTGCTGGTTTGGTATTCACGAAGTTCCTATGGTGTTCTTTGTCATGAAAATATCTTATTTCTCTATCAATTTTGAAAGATAATTTTGTAGGGTACATCAATCTGGGTTGGAGGCCGTTTTCTTTTAGGGCTTGAAATACATCACTCCAAGCTCTTCTTGCCTTGAGGGTTTGCATTTAGAAGTCTGTTGTGATTCTGATGAGCTTTCCTTTGTATGTGATTTGTTTCTTTTGTCTAACTGCTTGTAGAACTTTGTATGTTCACTTATATGTATGTCAAGTTCTTTTCCTCTGCTTGGGAAGTTTTCAGCCATCACCTCTGTGAACAGTTTTTTTTATGTCATTTGCACTGTGTTCTGTTTCTTCATTGACTCTGATCTGTTTTATGTTATTCTTCTTTGCATCGTTTAGCAGCTGCTGGATTGATTTCTTATGGTCCCTTACAATTTTGAAGCAACTTTTCTTTTCCTGGTCACTAATTGCAATCTTATCTTCTATATCTGAAATTCTGTCCTCACATTGGCTCATTCTGCTGTGTAGACTTTCAGTGGAGTTTTTCATCTCCTGGAATTCTGTTTGCATCTGTTTTATTGATTCCATTTGTTTCCTATGTTGGGATTCCATCATGTTCCTGAGCTCCTCTCTAGATTTATCAATCATGTTTTGCACTGTGAACACAATCTCTGCTGTTATCTGAGAAATTATTTCTGGTTTCCTTGTTTCTAGATCTTCTTTTTGTTGCCAGTTCAGGGAGTCCAGGTGGTTATCAGAGTGTTCCATCTCGTTTCCCTTTGGGGTTGACGTAAGTGATCTGGAAGTCTGCTTTTGAGACTTGTTTGAGTGTCTTCTCATTTTGATGAGGCGGGTGCGCTGCTGGTGCCTGCAGGGCTCACCTCCTCTGTGATGGTGGGAGTGGTACGGCAGCCTGGAAGCTTCCTTTTGTGTGCTGGGAGCAGCTCACCTCCTGTGAGCTGGCAGGGTGACATGGTAGCCTGGAAGTCTACTCTTGTGTGCTGGGAGTGGCTCACCTCCTCTGTGCTGGCAGGGGTGGTCTCTTTTGATAATTCTTAACTTCTTTTCACTATATATATTTTAGTATTATTTTCATTACTTTCAGTAGACAGTTTTCTTTTTTGCTTGAAGAAATAGTCAACTTGTTTTCCTCTCTTTGGCAGCCAGTGAATGGTACTAAATGCTATCAAAGTAAGAAAACCAAATCTAAAGAACAGTTATGTCAAATCATCTTTGAGATGTGATAACTGTCTCACTAGTGTAGAAGACTTTCTATTATATCTTTTGTTTTTCCCCTGCATTCACCTGAGTTTTAATTTTACTTTTATATAAATGTTCTTTTATTTCAGTTTCAACTGACCTATTCCCTCTCTATCCCTCTCTACCACCAAGAAAGTATAATTTTTTTTTCAATTTTGACTCTTTAGATCCTTAAAACTGTAGACTCTGGTCTCATAAATAGACTCTGATGTCAAAATTGCATATAGTTTTCTTCCTTTTCCCACAACTTCAATTACTCTGGATTTAATTTTCCTTGCCCAAAGGGCACTGTCATGACTCCATGATTCTCCATTAGATGTATACTTCAAAGGTCAATAGTATCCTCACATGATGTCAAAATGCCTATGCCATTCACCTCACTTCACCTCATCCTGTAGGCATTGTGTCATCTGAAAACATTACAATAAGGGTGAGCCCAGAACAGTAAGATATTTTGAGAGAAAGAGACAATATTCACATACCTTATACTAGTATATTGTTATGATTATTTAATTTTACTGCTTCTTGTTACTGATCTTTCTGTGTCTATAAATTACACTTGTCTCAGACATATATGTATAATAAATATAGGACTTGTTCATATCAATGATTTCAGGTATCTGCTGGTGCTCCTCAGATGTCCTCTCTAAGGATAAGCAGGTGGAAAGCTGTCTGTGCATCTGTTTATGTGCTTATACGACACATCTTTAGAATATGATTTGTATCTTTATATGTACACATATAGAGAATATGATTTGTATCTTAATATCTAATCAGACTCCTCATCCTCCACCTCAGCAACATTATGTCTGATCCTCCTGCCTCTCTATTGCAAGAGTATTGTTATTTCAATTTTGACAAACTCCTCCTTATTTCTAATGTTTCTTACCAGAGTTATTTCTCAACTACTGATACTCTTCTCTTGGGTTATAAATTGTCATCCATTATTTAGAGTTGATCTCAATCTTTCTCCCACTACAAAATTTCATTCTCATGGATTTGATCTCTATCATAATGGTCCTAACAAATCAGACTTCTCATATTCATTTATCACTGAATTTTTCAAAAGCCAATTCTAGTATTTCTATGGGAAAATAGAAGAGCAGAGAGAGATGTATTGTTGGGCAGCTTGAACTATTGGAATTTTTGGAGCATAAAAACTGTACCTGATTCTTTCCCAGAGAAATTTAAAGATAAGAAGTTCCATGGATCCACCTATGATGAAGTGAAATCTCCTCCAGATTGGAATGAGACCCAGTTTTATTAGCAAAATTGTTTCCCAAATTCTACAACTTGATTTGGCAAAATATAGAACACATTGTTAAATGCTCACAATAAAAGGAAACTGAGAAAGACACATTTGAAACTTTTTCTAGTAGATTATTTTTGAAAATGAAAAGAATTGTACAGGAAAAAAAATGATCAAATAGATTGCTTTTGTTTCGGAAAATCTTAAGTGAGCTGGAGAGTATGTTATACTGAAGTCTGGAATGAGCCTTTCAGATAGAGTTAGACATATGAATGACATACAAGAGGAAGAATCTATCTGACTCAGAAAAACACAAACACATTAATAGTTATTTCTTTACATGGAGATATTTGCTCCCTTTTCTCATTCAATATCAGCTAGCCCTTTCTTCACCTGTATTTTTCTTGTACAGTTAAGTTTGTGAGATGCTAAGTGAGTTAAAATTTAGTCTAATGTCATTTGCTTTTACCATGGAGCCTGATATTGAGATGAATATTCAAAGAGGGTACTTTTTCCTGCTACTTCTTGTACATTTTTGTTTCACAGTATATGGTAATTCTACAAAAATCCATTGTCACAGCAATAATCAATAAATTGTGCTTAATAAAAATAGTGAGAAAAGCTTTATTCTTCACAATATTTCAAACTCATCTCACTGATATTTTTTGAGTAATATAACAAATAACCAACAAGAGCTATTATGTCCCTTAGAGTTTATTAGTCCAAAGTGACTTCAAAAATGTTTAAATAACACTTTAGAAGATAATATATGGCAATATTTAGAACATATGCTTTAGAAACAAAATTCTTGGCTGAAGTATATTAGTTCCATAAACTAGTAAAGGCAGTATCAAATGTCATATATATATATTTCCCATTGCATATATTATATATGTATGTGTGTGTGTGTGTGTGTGTGTGTGTGTTTCCCATTTTCATATCATACCATTTCCTGGAAAAATGTTTTATTTCATAAATACATAAGCATTTAGCAGTTAGTGTTTTTACTCGGGGCTTTATTTAAGACCAATGATGCCATTCACTTTTAGTCTTTGCACCCACCTTTCCCAGCACCATATTGCTTCATGCTGTCTGGAGGAGCTGGTGGGCCTTCTTTTAAGGTAATAAGGAAATCCCCAGAGAGACTAAACAATGGAACTTTATCCTTTGACCAAGGGAGATCTCTCAGCTATTACAGAAATGTTGAAAACTCCCAGCTTACCAAAGTAAAAGCAAATTTTCTTGGGGTCTAGACAGACAGCCCCACCATCATGCTAAATTACCAGGGGTCTGAAGTCAGGGAATTGAGCTTCTCACATAACATCATCTGCAGAGGTTAAACAGCTTTAATATCTGCCAGTGGCTAGTGAAATATGAATGTTAGAACTTTCATTGATTGTGCTATTCTAAAGTGAAATTGTATAAAAGTGAATCCATAGACAGGTCAGCTTTCTCATTTTTATGTTATTTTTCTGAGTTGATTCCAAAAGAGCAAGGACAATGCAAGCTGAAATCAGTAGCTTCCTCTTTCTTAATGACAAGAATGCAGCTGTCTGTGCAATGATGAATTCACAGAGAGAGTAGGTCAGTTTATGATCACAGCTGCACTTAGCAGTATGCTCTAAAGCCAAACTACTTGCCACATTAGATTATAAGTGAGGCAGCCTGGTCCTTTGAGAAAGAATTTACTGAAGTTCCAGGGTAGCAGAGTTTGATGGAGTGAGGATGCCATTCCCTTGGGGTGCCAGATAAATTGTACTCCCTGGACCCGAGCAGATGATGACCTTGGGAAAAGAACAGACCCGAATTTAAATTCTGTTATTTATTTGTAGAGAAGCTTGGGTAAATTATTGCAAAGACATCTACTTGTGTTACTTTTTCACCTTAAATCTGGGCTAATTAAACCTAAGTTTTTGACACTTTTGACAGAAATACATACTATTCTTGGCACATAGAAAACAATGGACAATAGTTATATAGATACTATTTTCAAAGTCCTAGATGTCATAATGAGTATCAAAAGAACAGTTTTACCAGGTTAAAAGAACAAGGAAATTATAGAAAATGAGGTTAAAAATAACAAAGTAGGCAATATCTTTGGTTTAAACCTAAATGAGAAAATCAAAACCTTGAAAGTTAAAATGATTGTCTCCTCTATATTAAGATGTTTTTTAAAGGTTGTCATCTGGTATGTTTTACTTCTTAAATTTTCTATATAGCACTCCTTTTAAAAACCCTGAATTGGACAATAATTTTTCCTATCAATTGATTAGTAATAACTGGAAAAAGAAAACATTTATCCTTAAAAAAAATGTCCAGATAACTTATTTGGTTATTGTGGGAAATGGCAGAATTCAGCTATCTAGTTGTAAGAATAGATTACAAGAAGTTTGTTAACTAAGAGAATTAAGTCATTTCTGGGAAATTCCACAAGTCTGTTTGTTAAAAGAATGCCAGAAAACTTTGAGACCTTGTAAAAGTCTCACAGGAGAAAAATAGGATTTCCTAGTTTTCTTATTTACCATTTTCTGGGATCAGAGGACCACGACCTAATGACTCTACAGGTGGTAAGAGAGATACACTCACTATGCACATCTGTGATGTTTATGGTGGGCCAGTGGGCTTGATTTTGGCTAAAGTCATCCTGCTCTCTTGATACTATCTGATAAGAAGAAGGCTGCGGTGTGCTCTTTGATGTATGGGATTGGTGAATGGAAACAGGGGACTTGTGAATTCCCCTGTAGCTTTTATGAGTCACTTAAAGTCACTGGTTATCATCAGAGGTTAAAATCAGAAAGACAATAGCCAGAATAACTAAGCTGCTTTCCCACATGTATAAAAGCCTTGCTTTTTTCCTTTGTGATTGTTGAATAGTGCCAGAGGAATTAAACTGCTGTTCATCCCCCAGGCTGTCTCCTTTTCTTTCTTTAAAAGTCGGTGCTTTCTGGGGTTCCAGGTCTCCCTCTAGAGAGACCATCAACAGTTATAAGGATCATTTTTATGTTCTTGAATAGTAAGTATTCAAATTCATTCGGAGCTACAGACTAATAAAACACAGAAAAAATAATTTATCCCACAATTAAGATGTGACCACCATTATATTTTCCTTTTTTACTATTAAATGATTTTAAACGCATATGAAGATTAATTTCATAGTAAACATGAACTATTCATGAAAACTTCATGGAGAATTTGAGAGCACAAAAATACAGCATCATTAATGTACTATAAAACTGCACATTCAATTCTAGTTTTTGGTATTTTGGGTAGTATTCTGTTTCAGGAATTAGGATATAGTATAGAAAATATAATAGTCATAATAGAAAACACCCAGGCAGTAAAATGAATACATTTATACAATCAAGTTATTATATAGTAATAATGATAAAAAGTGAAATGTGGGTTGGGGATTTAGCTCAGTGGTTCCCCTGCCTGCCTCCAGAGTTTGATCCCCGCTACCAAAAAAATACAAAAACCAAAATTGAAATGTGAAGTTTTTAAGTTATAGGAAGCATCTTCTTTAGGCAGAAATAATGGCATAAATACTTTATAAATAACATTTGTTTTAAATGTTTCTCATTCTGCACTTAAGTGTCTCAAAGAAAAGTAATAGCCTGCACTACAATTTAAAGAAGGAATTTTCAAAAACAACTATGAAGCCTGATTAAATAAAGGTAATTATTTTCAGTTAATTAAACCATTATTACAGAGAAACTAGGGAAATAAGGGAATCTGCAGTTTAGAATGAGTTTTGCTATCTTAATATTTATTCTAGCAAATGTATACTAGTTATAAGATATGATATATACATTTAGTGCAAACTGCTTCTGAATCACTCACTGTACTGGATATATAATATCATTTTTTAAGTTATGGCTCAGAATATAGAGTTTCCAAAGCATTGTTTTGTGGAAAACAGGCTTCCTCTGAGTCTCTAAAATTTCCCAGACAAAGACTTATTTAAATTTAATGGACTCCTATTTGCTAGAGAAGGTCAGCATAATGAGAGAATGTCCAGACTTCCTTGGTCCCCTACAGAGCGGCTTGTCAGAGGCCGAGTGTGCATAGACACAACAGGGCAGCTCATTCTCCAGTGGAAGGATGGTGCCTTCCTTTTAGTCTTCATTTTATGTTGCAAGGGTGAGAAAGTCATCTTGTGAATGAGGAAAACCAAAGGACCTTAGTCTCAAGCAGTCCGAGTTTTGATGCATGATACATGTCTATATCCAGCTTAATATACTGTATCAGAAGGCATGTCATAATTGGTGTTGCCCTAAAATTAATGTTATTTGAAGGATAATAATGGCATTATTAGTTGTTAACACCTATCCCTTTTGGAAAAGTGACTATTAAGCTTCAAAATTTGTGGAATGAACAGCAAAAGTATGGAAGATTATTTAAACAAGATCACTGTATCTAATTTCTATTTTAAAGATTTACATGGGCTGGCATTGGTGAGTTTGTGAATTAGACTTCCTGAGAAAGAATCTCACAGGAGGGTGCTAGTGAAATGATATTAGAAACATATCATTACTAGCTGTTGTTTACTTCATAAATTTTTAAGGAAATGTCATATCCCAGACTCTCAATATTAGCAAAAGAAAATATTTTCAATTCTTGAGATGAATCTGGTTGGAAAAGTGACTCAGAAGTGGATTATGAATGTTGGTATAATTGAAGAATACCTGAAAATAATTTTAATTGTATTTCAATTTTATGTATGTATGATTTTGATCTGTCAACAAAATTTAATCTGTGTTTAATATTTTTAAAAATATCTGAGTGATAAGAAGGCATGATATTTGTATAATTGGCAGCTTTTTGTTTCCTTAGTGAACTTTCTTAGTATCTTATTTTTGAGGGAGAAAAAGGAAAATACCTATCCAAAGAAGGTGGTTAAATTAATTAATCCATGAAAATCTAATTGATAGAAATAGTTCCATGATGTCCATGGAAAATATGAACATAAAATCTATTATGATTTAAGTTAGTCCCTGCATCATCCAGGATTTATGATACTTAATAATTTAAACTCTCAATAAAACAAATTGTATTTTCCCACCCTGAAAGAACTTGAAAACTTTTTACATATATGATTTTTAAAATGTTATCTGAGGAAAAAATGATGTAGCATTAATCTGAAAGAGGAGAAACATCAAGATGGAGCACAGAGAGCCTGGTAAGTTTATATATTATACCTGGTGAATGTGATAGAATTTATATACTTTCAGCCACCTCCTGGTCTAGGCCTAAGTGGTAATAACCACCAACTGCACCACACTTCCCTTGAGATCCTATTAGTTGTTTTGTGCTTTGACCTTCCCTGTTCTGCCAGGTTTATTGGCCAGTTCTCCTAGGGAACTTGGTGTGTTTGTGAAGCAAAAGAAGCACTAAAATATCCTCAAGTGCCAGAACAATATTGTTCAAAAGACAGAGCTTTGTTATGATAATATTGCCCATCATCAATTATCTGTTTATTGGTTTGTAAAAAAAAGTCACATGTAGTTTCAGTTCAGTTTCTAAGTGTGAACTGAATCTACAGAAACAGGGACAAGGTAGAGGGTAGGGGCAGAAAAGACATCACATTCCATTACTACTCCTACTTAAATTTTATTGTTGAATGGCTAGGACAGCTGTCACGAATACCACTATTTTCAGTTTACTACATTTTCTATTCAGATAACGGTGGCTATTATTTTAAGGCTAATCAATTTTATTCTATTTACAGACTTAAATAATAAATCAAATAGGCTTTCAGTTTGAGGAAATATGTATACTACTAAATATTCTTTGGAAGTGAATGCAGCAGTCTGTCTTTGTTAATGTGGCCTTCTGGGTTTAGTTTTGTGACTTATTTAGTTAAATTAAATTGAACTTAATTGATTTAGCAAAGCCAGGCATAAAATATAGAGAAATGGAGTGCCTTTGAGGGGTACAAACAGTTATGAATTCATAAGTAGTGACTCATATAAAAATATAAATAAGATTCAGTATGTAGGGCATAAAATTTAAGGAGGCAAACATGGAAGAGTTTATGACACTTTTGCCTCAATCATTTTAATTTCTTTGCTCTAAAATATTTAACTTGTGCATTTCAGGAGCAGAGTAACTTACCCTACTCCCAAAATTCTGCTCTTACTTGCAATTTTGCTTCTAGAAGTTGCTTTAATGTTTTATGATGCTTAACGGGAGGCACAGAGTGCCTTTAGTACCATTTAAAATTCACTCTATTCCCAGAAGCATAATTCTTCCTCCCTTTCCTTCCTTCCTTCCTTCCTTCCTTCCTTTCTTTCTTTCTTTCTTCATTCATTCTCAAATATTTTGAGGTATTCTGTCAGATACAGACTGAGTTGGATTACATGTAATGAAAGAGTGAAAGGAGAAAAGAACATAGTATCCAAAAGTCTCATTTGAACAACTGAATTTATTATAGGTGACAACTGAGAAAAAAAATCAGTAGTGCATTTTATAAAAGTCTCTCAACAAGGTAACTCCCACCAAAAGCCTTCAAATTGTAAATATCTATAAATGTTTACTTTGTGCACATATTTATGCAGTAAGGAAGATATTTGTTTGATATGACCAGCCAAAAAACAAATCTGAATAATAAAGGAACCTAAGTAAATACATGTGAATCTCTGTATCTTGTAGAGTGTGTAAGGTGGTGTAGTTTGAAGGAAAAAAAATTCATGTATTCATTATATTCAGTAATATATGTTAGCAAATCATTACCATTATTATCTTTACTTTGTCTTATGCAGTTATGACTTTGTTTATAGGCATTATGTAAACTTATAAATTGTTTTCTATATGTCTTTGCAAATGTGGAAGCTTGTACCTAAACTTTTGACTATAAAGTGATGATGGCTAAATAAAAGAAAAAAAAAACAAAGGGTGGGAAGCAAATTTGAGGAAGAGGTGACCTAAATAATGATTTCTTTTTCAATATGATGAGTTTCAATTATATGCACTCTCTAAAGAAAACAACAGGTATCTTGATATATACATGAGAAGCTCAGAAAAAACTAACTGACCTGGAGATAAATTTTAGAAATACATAGATCTGAGCAAATATGTTGGGTTCATCACTTTCCTTATTAATGGAAAAAAATACTCAATACCCACAACTTCAGCAATCACAATCCATGCTGCAGCTTGAATGTTAGGCTGCCTTGAAACTTCCTCTACCAGATTAATTCATCCACTACCCTTGATGTCAATTTCATGAAAGTCTCAGAACATGAGCAAACTATAGTCAAATTTTCTACCAGAGCATAATAAAAATAGTCTCCAGTCCAACTGCAAATGGATTCTTTCTTCCCAACTGAAACCTCCGGAGACAGACTGGTTTTACAGTCTCCATTTCTGTTAGCATTCTGTTCTGAGCTCTGACTAGAATCTCCAGTCAAGCTTAGGTTCCAACATTCTAGGTCTGCTTCACCAGGTGCATCTCCAGATCTTTCCAAATTCCTCCTGTGAATCAGTTTCAAAGGCTTCTGATCTACATGGTCAGGTACCAACACAGCAGAGACCCCATTTCATTGATCCCCAAATCTGTATTAATCACAGTTCACTAGAAGTCCAGAAAAAAAATATATAATCGCTGTCTGTGGGATAAGAGGGAGGAAACTGCAAAATGGCTGACTGTGCTGGAGAATCAAAGGATCCAGTCAAAGGTTGAAGCTTTGGGGCTCATTGTGGAGTCCACTGAAAGTTTACGTCAGAAAGCAGAACTCTATGCAAGTTTGAGGAATTCAAGACAAATGTTCAAATGTAATGCAAAGACTGGAGCTCCAAAGAAAAAGAAAATGGAAGATTTCCTTCTTCTTTTCCTTTTTATTCTTTCTAGGTGACAAGTCTATTGGTTGGTGGCACACAATCCAGAGTGTTTCTTCTCTCTTCAGTTTACACCTATGTGTCAGGCATCCACAGACACACCCAGAGCTTTACTAATCTGTTAAGCCATTCTTACTTGTCCAGTTGACATGTAACTATTAACAATCAGACATATTTTACACAGACACTGTTCACCTGTCCCCCCAAAAATGGTCGATGCTAATAATTTCTTTGTGTGACATGTTGGTCAATTTTCTTGAAGTGTTAAAAAAAATTCAGGCAAATTAAATTTAGTAGAATTTATTTGAGCAAAGAAATGATTCATGAAACAAAATCATTTCATGAATCAGCTAGCACCTTAAATTAGTAAAAGTTATGAGAGCTTCACCTAGCAAATTTAGGCAGGCAATATCAACAAACAGAAAATGGAAGTAGAAGAGAAATGCTCTGATTGGTTACAGCAACATGTTTGCTTAATTTGGACATATCTGAGCAATTTTCAGCCTGCAGTTGGCTAAATGTTCAGCTGCAGTGATTGACCAGGACTGGTTACAATTAAAAAGATATGCTCTCATGAGCATTTATGTGCTGAGTCAGTGAGTGGGTTCTGTGCAGAATTGGATAAAAGAGGTGATAACACAGCTTGGATGAATGTCATGAAATTTTTGATAAAATTGAGCCCTGAAACTGCAACCATTGAATTGAAGAACAGAGCAGAGGTACCCGGAACAATTACAGGTCTAGGTGTCAGTATGAATAACAATCTTACACCTATGAAAATGCCCCTGAAGCCTAGAGAAACTACACTGCTGGAAAATCAAATATTTGAGGAAGGAACATTTGGTATTTTATCCTACCGGACAACTCACCTCTGGATACAGTGCTTCTGGATATTGAACCTAAGGGTGAAATTTAAGAAAAAGGAAGTTGTTACAGGAAGAAACTGATGTCAAGGTAGAAGAGAAAGTAGCTGTGGCAGGGGAATATTTCTCAAGTTTGTTGTTTCAGAGTGTTAGCAATAACTGATTTTTATTTTTATTTTTTTGGTACTGGGAATTGAACTCAGGACCTTGTGTTTGCCAGGCAGTCGTGGCACCACTGAGCTACATTTCTGGCAGTATCAAATTTTTTTAAAGAGGGTATATTTGTCAGTTTCTGATAAGGACAAATGTGGAGATTTAAAAAGAACATAATTTCAAGTCAAGATGCTGTTTTATTTTAAACATTAAGTTATAATTTACTTCACAAAGAAATAATTTTAGGCCAAATTTAACAGAAGCTTAATTTACATTCAATAACATTTACTCTCTTTAGACCTACAATCCTATCAACTTTGACAAACATTTAAATATATATAGTTATGTCACCACTACTACAGCTGCAATATAAGGAATATCAGTCATTTAAAAAAATCTCTGTGTGTCTCTTTGTAGTCAGTTCCCTCCTCTCAAACCAAGCTTTGAGCCACCTTTTTCTTGTTTCTAGAATTCTATCTTATGCACAATATTAGGTAAATAAAATCACACTGGGTAAGATTTTGATAGTTGCTTCTTTTGCTCAGTATCTTGCCATAGAGTCATTGACATGGCATTTAAGATTCTATTTTATAGACAGATAGCATTTTTTTGTTCATTCAAAATTTAGCAGACTTTCAATCCCTTTCCAGAGTTCAGTGACTGTGAATATTACTACTATGAAGATATTTGGGTTTTGTGTAGGTATATTTTTAGACTTAGTTAAGTAAATGCCTAGGAATGGATTCATACTGACTTTTGACCTTAGAAGAAACCCTCAGTTTTCCAAATTGGCTGTACCATTTATGCTTCTTAGCAGTTAGGTATGAGTAATCTATTTGCTCTGAATTCTTATCGTTACTTGGCCTTGTCAAGTTTTTTCCTATTACCTCTGATAGTTACATAATGTATCCTATTCTGATTTTAATGTACACCTCACTGATTATATTGTATATTTATTTATATGTTTTATTTTCATTAGGATAATTTATCTACTAAAATATCTGCTCAAATTCTTCATCATTTTTAAAAATTGAAAACATTTTTGCTGTTTTGTTTTCAAAATTCACTACCTATTCTGGATACTAAGTTTGTCACTTTTTCTTGTTCAGTAAAAGAGAAAATTTTTAATTTTGATGAGGTCAAATAGTAAAATGTTTTCATTCAAGAATTTTGTTAGAAATAAAAATTGTTACATAAAACAGAGCAATAAATATTTTGTTGTTATTGCTTTTGTTACTATGTGCTTTTCTTTAAATGTTTACATTTTTAACTTTTATATCTATGGCATCCATTCTGAGTTAAATTTTACTATGGTACAGCATGTGAACTGAGGGGGTTTTTTTCTTTTTACATCTCTTGGTTTTTGTTTGGGGAGATTTTTTGGTTTTGGATGTGAATGTTTAAATAATACAGCAGCATTTCTTATGAAGGTTATTTCTTTCTCAGGAGAGGTCTTCGATTTGCTTTTGTAAATCAGTTGACCATAGGGATACGAAATTTTTTCCAGACTCTCAATTCTCCTTTATTACTCTAGAGATCTATCATATGCTAGTATTATACTCTCCTGATAGCCACATCGTTTTAGTAAGTTTTGAAATTAGAAAAATTTTTTCCTTTACAATGTTATTTTCTCTATTCACAGCCCATAATATTTCAACATTCATTTGAGGATTCCTTTCTCCATATTTGTAAAACAAATAAATAACTGAATAGACAACAGGAGACTTCAGGTACTATATGGAATCACTAGGTCACGTTTGCAAGCATTGGGGCCTTGAAGATATTTGTTGTTTTAGTACATGAACATGAGGTATCTTTTAATATATTT
>NW_004624745.1:9015090-9030493 GCF_000247695.1 Heterocephalus glaber | reverse complement strand
TATATATAAATGATATAAGTTATCGAGCTTCATCTTCTGGGCAAGAATGCCAAGTTACTCTCTCTTCATAAAGGGCAATTACAATTTGAGGATATTTCATATTTGCCTCTTTTGCCAGCACCAAGTCAGCCTCATCTGAATCTTTCCATTTCATGAGAAACATCAATTCTCCACTACTGTCTGTGGCACCAATTATTCATTCAGGATCAAGACCTCTAGCAAATCCTCTAGGTTTGTCAGCCACATCTCTTTTCTTCTTTGATTAGCTATCATCAGATTCACAGTCAGATAAATATTTTCTTTTTGTACTATCTTTTTTTTTTTTTACAAGCTTTTTGAGAATTAAGGAATGCTTTGGTTAATTCTGGACAATTAAATTTTCTTCAGGTTCCCATATATTGTCAGCATCTGTAGATCTCTTCCACTCAGAAAATACTCCACCTTCCCATTCATTAGATGATGGTACAGTAACTTTTCTACTACAAATTCTTCAGGCTCTGCTTCCTCAACTTTTTTACTTGTTCCATTTTGTTTCTTTCCCATTTTTTTGCAATGTAGTTTTATTGGAGGCCATTTTTTATTGCACACTTGCAGAGCTATTAGGTCCACAGAGCAGTGCCAGATGGTCACCGGGGAGGAACCTTGTTTTCTTTTATCAAGCCTTTATTTTACTCTTATTTGTACTTCAGATTACTCAAAGGAGACAAACCATAAGGTATTTAAGATGGTGAGTCTGATTTATTTCACTAAACATTATGTTTTCAAGGTGTATCTATTTGCCTAAAAATCTCAAATTTATCCTTCATTCTGCACAAGTAGCATTCCATTATGTGTAGATACCACATTTTCTTTATCCATTCAACAAATGCTGGTGTGGCTATGTCGAAAAAGAAGCCCTTCTACATTGTTGGTAGAAATGTAAACTAGCATAACCATTGTGGAAATCACTATGGAAATTTTTTTTTAAAAAGTAAAATTAGAAATTCTCCTCGACCCAGCTGTCTTAGTTACATTTCTCATTGCTGAGACAAAATACCAGACATTCAAAGTTAAAGGGGAAAAGGATTATTTAGCTCACAGTTCTTTGTAGATGTTTCAGTCTGTAGTTGGCTCGCTCAAAGGCAGAGTAGCATATAGCAGAGGGGCAACAGTTTAATGGCAGGCAGAAGGTAGCAAAGCCACAAGAGACTGTAACAGGGTCTTTCTGCCCCTTTTATTTAATCCAGGCTACTTAGAGCAGGTAGCACTCACACCCTTAATCCTAGCACCTTTAGTACGATGAGTCATTTATGAATCAGTTCCAGGGTCACACACTCTAGATCAGGCCACCTCTGAAAAAGACCCACTTCATTTGCATGAGGCTTTAGGGGGACATCTAGACACAGCCATAACACCAACTATTCCATTTCTAGGTTTCTTTTCTCAAAAGTATAGTACACTGATACATGCATAACATTGTTTGTTACAGCACAATTCATAATAGCTAAATCTTGGAAGCAACCTTTATGTCCACCAATAGACATAGCTGTTTAAATACCTTACTAAAAATCCTGCCATATTGCTCAATTCGGAGTCTATTTATTGCTCTGCCTTTTACAAATGTGTTTTAAGTTGTTTTTTCTTTTTTTTTTGTCTTGTGATTTTTAATGGATATTCCCTGCACTAGACTTATTCCTGAAAATATTGATATTGGTTTCATTCTGTTAGGTCGTGTGTGTGTGTGTGTGTGTGTGTGTGCATGCGCATAAATGTATACATATATGACTGTACATTCATGCATATGTTGGGGTGATTGGGGCAAATTTTATTCTCAAATTAAAATTTTAAATTATTGTTGTCATTTGTGTTGCTTCAGTTTTTATGAAATTATCATCATAGTACCATCAAAGTCCTCCAGTCATACCCTGTGCTTAGGATGATGTATTCAGATAAAAAATTTTATAGTGTTTATACTTCCCTCCATCTAATACCCTTCTCTATGCTTTCCTTGTAGTTTGTTTTTCTTCAGAGGGAATTTACATTCATTTTTTTTTCCACTCACATAGTGATAACTTACTTTTGCTTATTATACAGTGCTTGCTTGCCTGAGTGGGGAATATGAAGCTTTCTCTATTTTATTTTTCCAGGCTCAGTCTCAGGTAAGTCTTATTCACCTGGGAGTTGATCGATCTCTCTCAGCATTCATTCCTATTCTTTCTGCATGATCCAAACTTTGCTTTTTATCTATGCTATATCTTTTGTGGCAGAGAATTTTCTTCTCTTTCCCTAACAGGGTTAGGTTTAATAGTTTAGAATTTTGACTTCCAGACTATTTTCTATCTTTCTCCTAGTGATAGACATATTTTTCTCCTATCTTTCTATCAAGAGAAATGAGTCTTTAACTATGTCTGGAGGGCACTGCTGTACCTTTTCCAGTGAATTACATTTTTGCTCTGTATGAAGGATGTCTGAATATCATGGTGGGGATGTGTGCCTTTCCCAGTCTAAAGAGTATTTCTCTTTTCTCACATTTCCCTCAGTCTTTCTGATGAGCAGTGATAGACGTCCACAAAGATATGTCTAAAATAATCATGTGCTTCTTTGTCCTTAGAGGCTTCCAATTCTCTGGTAAAGTATCTTCTCTCGAGGGCAACACTTGGCAAGAAAAATAGAATGCTCAAGTGTATTTCAAATGGTTAGTTTCCTCTTTCACCATAAGACAGATGGCAGTTTTCTTCAATATTCATTATGAGAGCCCTGTCAAACACTTGAGGCCATAAACAACAAAAATATGAGCATCCCCTCTACAAGTAGATAGGATTGGAATTTCTGTCTCTAAGATTTATCTGTACTGAGCTTCCAACAGTTACTCCATTACATTTTAGTTTTTCCATCCCAGTACTGGTTTCCCTGGGAGATTTCCTTTTGAATATCTTTTCAAGGAAGGTGTGATTCTTTATATCTTGTATGCTGGCTCTCCAGTTTGAGATGGGGGCTAGCAGCTTTCCCTCTGACACGGTTTCTCATATCTATTTAAGATAAATTGTGATTATGATTTTGTTTGTTCACCTTTTTATTTATTGTTAGGATGAAGTGGCAACTGCCCATCTCCTTACATGTAAGATCAGAAAACAGATTCTTTTATTTCTTCATAATGGCAAATGTTAACTATTAGGAGAAATATTTGTGAAATTTCTTCATCTGCTGGTACTTTCAGAGTCCCCGGGTAATAGTTACATCTTTCAGAAATCCAGTACATATATCTTTTTTTTGTTCTTTAGGTTTATGGTTCAGAAAGTTCTTTCAACACTGTCTGTTAGACTAGGATATAAGATATATCTTGATATTCAAGACCAACATCCCTTAGGCCACTTTTTTTTCTTAGAAAACTGTCAATTTGGACATATACATTTCCATTATTGCCTTGAGTGACAAAAAAATTAGGTTTTTAATAAGAATGCAGTGAACATTTAGAGATAACAGAAAATAATAAAATTGTTAATAAGTGATTAATGCCAGAGAATGCAGATACTGTTAAAGGCCAAAGCCCAAGAAGTCAGTCTCATTTGCCATAAGCTTTGGCCAATGAGATTCTCAGATTCTGTATGAAAGCCTTGGGGCATCTCTTTTCTTTCTAAGGAAAAAATTCACATGCACGTTTTAGCTACTCAGATTTCAGGTTATCCTTCAGGGCTTTTTATTAAGATTCTTTAGTGAAATAAAAATAGTGTCTGTATGTGTGTGTGTGTGCACGTGTGTGTGGTGATAGAGACTTTGCTTTGAAAAGAACTAAAAGTTCCCTGCTTATTCACAGCCATGGTCCAAGGTGGCCAATGTACTGGTCAAGCTGTTAGCAGAACTTAGCATCACCCATGTGGTACTGTTTCTTGATATGCAAAATGCAAGAGTAATGGTGTCATGGACATTTCTATCAGATTTCAGAAGGCTCAGGAGGCCAGGCAATGTGCCCCTGAGAAGGCAATGTGTGAAGCTTCTAGTGTGAAGACAAAAAAGCAGTAGTGGAGCTAGGAGATAAAAGAAAGTTAGATAGAGTGCAGGTCTCCAATAGTTAACCTGAAGTAAACTAAAAATTAGGGCTTAAGTGAAGTGACAAAAAAAGGCTCCAAATAGTTAACTTAAATAAACTATCAGGCCCTAATGTAATGTGCGGGACAAAGAACAGATCCCTACACAATTGAGAGAAGCCCTGGAGGAAGTGAAAAGCAAATGAAGTAGCTGGCTTTCTGGACATCAAAGGCCTACCAGCAACTGAGAACTTCAATGCATTCTGCCACATTCACTGGTACCAAAAACTGTATAAATAGCCAATGGATTTAAACTTCTACAATGTCAATCTCGCAGAAATCCTGCACAAAAGCAGGGAGTTTTTTCCTTTTATTTTTTTCTATTAAATATATATTTGGTCATTCCTCACTGCTTTCTGCATAATGTTTTGTTGGCTTCAAACTTTATTGCCTCCAAACAAAGACTCAGATCATAGCACAGGAGGGAGCTGGTGATAGTCGGAACCCCAGGAAGTTGGAGATACTAGGTACATGAATCATTTGCAGAGGAAAAACAGAGGCAGCAAGAGGAGTCGACCTAAGAGAGAACAAAGAGGCTGCAACCAGCAAAACCGTAGGGGTGGCTGCCCAAGCCTTTTTGAGCTCAAATCTCACCACAGTCTAAGTACTGGACATAAAGTTTCAAGATTTAATGGTGCCTCACTGGGTTTTGGTCTTGCTTTGGTTTCATTTCCTTCTGTTTCCCCTTCCCTCCCCATGACATTGTGTATAGGAAGTATTTAAGTTTTTATTCATTTTTATGAGACCTCAGTGGTATTTTGAACTTGGAGTTTTCAACAGTTCTGGAACTGTTAAGAACTTGGAGAGTCTCAGAGATGTACTAAATATATGTTGTGAAACAAGGTGGATATAAGCCTTTTGGGAACTGGGGGTAGAGTGTTATAGTTCATAGCTAAAATATTCCCACAAACTGTCATGCACTCTGAGGTCATGTTTTGGAGGATAACTGGCTCATGGAGGCATTATATTCATCTGTGGATTAACCACTGATGAGTTCACAGCAGAATGTTCTTTTAGGAGGTGGAGACTGACTCAAGCTGTGTCACTGATGCTGTTACCTGAAAAAGTATATTTGTGTCCCCAGAACCATCCTTCTCTGTCTCCTCCCTGGTTTCTATGCACTGAGCAGCTTTTCTCCTCCATCCCCTTCTGCCATTCTTTTTCTGTCATGGAGCCAGAAGACTATGGAATAAACCTAAGCCAAAGTATATCTATCCTCCTCTAAATGGTGGGTCTCAGGTATTGTGTCTAGCAATGAGAAAGTTGGCTAATGCAGACATCATTATTTTCTGATCATGCTACACAACAGCAAATTTGTCCAGCTACTAATTCCTAAAATGGCCAAGATCCCTCCTGTCTTCATCAACCTGTTATTGTTTGTGCATTTCCCAAAATGATTGCTTCTTGGGATTTTTCCTGTCTCTTTTCTTCTTATCTCCAAATGCCAGCCGTATTTGTTAGCCAGGATATTTTTCCCAACAATGTTTCTTTCTTGGATCACATGGCTTTTTATTTAACAGTGCTCATTCATATTTTTTTCTGCTCATGTTGTTTATTTCATTCTATTTACTATTACATTACATTAACTGGATTTAAGATTCTACAGTATAAGCCCCCTATTTTGCTGAAAACATTGATTATTCAATTATTCTATATATCACACTATGCTTGGAACAAAGTTCAGTAAGTTAGGACTTATGAACACTCAAGGTTCACACTTTCACAGATGTATAAGACTCATATAAGACTCACTTTGTTGGCTTATTAACGAATCTTATTTATGAACAATTTTTCCTGAATGGAACTCATTTGTAAGTATGGGACTTCAATAATTCTTAAAAACATGTTAAATAGTGAATATATACATTAACATGGACTTTTCTATACTCTCTCAGGATGTGTGCTTTTGCTAACACATATAAAAAAATAGCCTTTATGGCATAGATCTTTTAAGACAGCATAGTATTAGAAATTTTCATATTATTAGGGCTCCAAATGATGTAGTCAATAATCTTTAAATTTTTGTTGGATTGAAGAAGGGTATTTGAGGAATATGAGATGCTGATACTTATTTCAACATTTCTCTTTAAGCTTAGAATGGGATATTGATAGTTTGTTAAAATTCCTAAAATATAGTCATGCTTCTGGTCACTGTTCAGTAAAAATTAGTTGAGAAGCTTTAAAGCAACTTATCATTTGCTGAAGAACAATGTTCTGCCAACTTCACAGGTAAAGAGAATAACATATACATAGATATATCTGCCATTGGTTCAAATTATGGGCCCACCCATTACAAGATGTTCAACTTTGAATAGATTACTTAATTCCTCCATTCTCCTACCTTTAAAATGGAAACAAAATGAGTAATATTTTATTGTGATAATGTACAGATTGAATTGATGAAAATCTGTATTATACATAGTACCTAAATACTCAGAGCTAAAAAATCTGAAATATTTGCTCTTATTATTATTTTTTAATATTAGAGTTCAAAGAATTTTGTCATATTTGAATAAAAATCTTCCCCAAAGGTTACATTCTGGACTTCTTAAATTTTGGATTAGTGTATTTGCTGTGGCTGCTGTTGTTATTATTTGTTGAAAAAATTAGTCATGAGCCTTACTTCACCGGCTGGCCACTCCGTCTGCCTGCTTGGGTGATGCTGGCAGAGATCCTGGATCTCTGGGTTAGACAGCGTAGGATGCCTCAGGCAGTGGCCAAGGCTTTGGTACTATAGTTCCTCAGTGATTGCAAACACATAGAAGCTTTGCTTAGCACTTTCCTCTTTGACCAGGGGGCAGCTGGAATTAGGAGTCCCCAGTTTCCTCAGAAAAGTGAGTCATCCTACAACCACCTAGACTCAATCTGAGTTGATTGGTCACCATCTAATTGTTCACCTATGAGCAGAGCCACCCCCAGCACCAAGGACAAGGTGAGCCTTCCAGGCTGCCATACCACTGCAACCAGCAATGAGGAGGTGAGCCACCCAGGCAGCAGCAGCAGCAATGCCCCCCCCTCCCGACAATTGAAATGAGAAGATACATAAACAAATATCAAAACCAGACATCCAGATCACCCAAAGCAAGCCCAAAGAGAAAGGATATGAAACAATCTGATACTCAACCACTTGGACTCTCTGAGCTGGGAGGATCTGGCAAAAAATGAAATCAGAAATAATTTATCAGATAACAGCCGAGATTGTTCCCATAGTGTAAGACATGATTAATAAATCTAAAGAGGACTCAATTTAAAAAATTGAAGAGCTGAGGAACACGATGGAATCCCAAATTGGAAAACACATGGAATCCATAAAACAGATGCAAATAGAAATGAAGGAGATGAAAAGCTCCATTGAAAGTTTACACAGCAGAATGAACCAATGTGAGGACCGAATTTCAGATATAGGAGATAAGATGGCAATTAGTGACCAGGAAGAGAAACATTTCTTTAAAATAGTAAGGGACTATGAGAAATCAATCCAGCAGGTGCTAGACAATGCAAAGAAGAATAACATAAGACTGATCAGAGTCAATGAAGAAACAGGGGAGAGTGCAGGTGACATAAAAAAACTGTTCACAGAAGTGATAGCAGAAAACTTCCCAAGGAGGGGAAAAGAACTTGACATAGAGATAAGTGAGGCATATAGGACTCCAACTAGCCTTCATCAAAAAAATCTACACATAGGCATACAATAGTTAGGATTCCAGAAACCTAACAGAAGAATAAAATTCTACAAGCAGTGAGAGGAAAGAAACAAATCAAGTACAAAGGAAAGCCCATCAGAATTCCAGCAGACTTCTCAATGCAAACCCTCAAGACAAGAAGAGCTTAGAGCAATGTATTTCAAGCCCTAAAGGAAAAGAGCCTCCAACCCAGATTGATGTACCCTGCAAAACTCTTTCAAAATTGGTGGAGAAATAAGATACTTTCATGACAAACAGCACTATAGGAACTTCATGAATATGAAACCAGCAATCCAAAAATATTTTAGACAATATCCTAGGAAAAGACAATGAGGATCACAACCACAGGAAGCTCAGCAGAATGAATCCACGAGGAACAACAAAAAATTGAATGCAAAGGGGGAGAATCCAACAAAAAGAAAAAGTCTTGACAATGGTAAGTCAATAAATATCAGTTATAACCATCAAAGTTAATGGCCTCAATTCACCAATCAAAAGAAATAGACTGGAAGAATGGGTCAAGAAGCAAGATCCAACAATATGCTGCATAAAAGAAACACACTTAATTCAAAATGAAACTCATAGACTGAAAGTGAAAGGGTGGAAAACTACTTCTTGTGACAGAAAACAGAGAAAAAAGCAGGAGTAGCTATCCTCTTTGCAGATCAAGTGGGTTTCAAACCAATTGATTAAGAGAGACAAAGAAGGACACTACATTCTTCTAAAGGGAACAATCCAAAAAGAAGAGATGATAATCATAAACATATATGCACCAAACAGTATTGCACCCAACTATATAAAACAAATAGTAATGGACATGAAAAATCAAATAAGCACTAATACAATAGTAGTGGGGGACCGCAATACCCCACTATCACAAATAGATAGATCAACTAGACAAAAAATAAACAATGAAATACTAGAACTCAATCAAACTCTTGAATAAATGAACTTAACATATGTTTACAGAGTGTTCCACCCCACAAAATCAGAATACACATTCTTTTTAGCTGCACACAGGTCATTCTCCAAAATAGACCACATACTTGCTCATACATGTTTAAGTAAGTGCAAAGGAATTGAAGTTATCCTCTGTATATTATCAGAGCATAGTGATATGAAATTGAAGATCAATAGCAAAAGAAACTGAAAGAATTTCGTAAACACATGGATATTGAACAACACACTTCTGAATAATCAATAGGTCACAGAAGAAATTAAAGTAGAAATCAGACAGTTCCTTCAATTAAATGACAATGACAATACAACATATCAGAATCTATGGGACACATTGAAAGCAGTCTTACAAGGGAAATTCATAGCAGTGAATACTCATATTAGGAAAACAGACCGAGCCCAATTAAACAACCTGAGACTGAACCTCAAGCTTCTAGAAAAAGAAGGGCAGAACAAAGCTAAAGCTCATGCAAAGGAGAAAATTATAAAGATCAGAGCAAATATCAATGGAATGAAGACTAAGAGAATGATACAAACAATCAATGAAGCCAGGAGTTGGTTCTTCAAAAGAATAAACAAAATTGATAAACCCTTAGCCAACCTTATCAGAAAAAGGAAAGGCTCAAATCCATGCAATTAGGAATGAAAACAGTGAAATTATAACATACCCAGCAGAAATCCAGAGGATCATCAATACCTACTTCCAATAAGATGGAAAACACAGAAGAAATGGACAGATTCCTAGATACATATGAATTACCCAAGTTGAATGAAGAAGACCAAAAAATTCTAAACAACCCAACACCAATCAATGAAATTGAAAATGTAGTTAAGAACTTACCAACAAAGAAAAGCCCATGTCCTGATGGCTTCACTGCTGAATTCTACAAGACTTTTAGAGAGGAACTACTACCACTACTGTTTAAAGTCTTCACTGAAATTGAAAGGGAAGCAATATTCCCGAATTTATTTCTGGAAGCAAGCATCACCTTGAGCCCCAAAGCAGAGAAAGACCCAACTGAAAAGCAGAACAAATCTCACTGATTTACATACAAGCAAAAATCCTTAACAAGATACTGGCAAATAGAATGCAGATGATCTAGAAGATCATACACCCTGATCAAGTGGAATTTATACCAGGGATGCAGGGATGGCTGAACATACTCAAACCAATAAATGTAATACAGTCTATCCATAGAGCCAAGGACAAAAACCATATGATCATCTCTATAGATGCAGAAAAAGCATTCCACAAAATCAAGAATGCATTTATGATAACAAATGCTACAAAAAAATTGGAATAGATGGTCTCTATCTCAAACTGATAAAATCCATCTATGAAAAACCAACAGTCAATATACTAAATGGTCAAAAACTGAAATCCTTCATGCTAAAAGCAGGAACAAGACAAGGATGTCCACTATCGCCACTCCTGTTCAATATAGTCTTGGAAACATTAGCCACAGCAATTAGACAAGAAAAAGAAATAAAAGGAATAAAGATAGGAAATGAAGAAATTTAATTGTCATTATTTGCAGATGACATGGTACTCTATATAGAAGACCCCAAGAACTCCACCAAAGTCTTCTAGACTTAATAACCAAATTCAGGCAAGTAGCTGGTTACAAGGTTAACACACAAACATCTATAGCTTTCCTCTACATGAGTGACAGACTCACTGAGAGAGAAATAGGGCAAACATTTCCTTTCACAATAGCATTGAAAAAACTGAAATACCTAGGAATCCTCCTAACGAAAGAAATCAAAGACCTCTTGTCTGAAAACTATAGCACTCTGAAAAGAGAGATTGATTATGATATCAGAAAATGCAAAGACACCCCCTTCTCCTGGGTAGGTAGAATCAACATATTGAAAATGGCCATACTTCCAAAACTGCTATATAGATTCAATGCAATCCCAATTGAAATCCCAGCAGCATACTTCATGGACCTTGAGAAAACAATGCAAAAATTCATTTGGAACAAGAAGAGACCCAGAATAGCAAAGGCAATTCTAGGTAACAGAGACATGGCAGGGAGCAGCACAATCCCCAACTTGAAACTATATTACAATGCTACTGTGATAAAAACAGCATGGTACTGGCAAAGAAACAGACCTGAGGACCAGTGGAACAGATTAGAAGATGCAGAAACAACTCCAGCACACTCAGCCATCTCATCTGTTTCAAAGACACCCTCACTGGAGGAATGATTGCCTCTTTAATAAATGGTGCTGGAAAAATTGGGTTTCAACTTGCCAAAGATTAAAACTATACCTATATCTCTTACCATGCACTAAACTAAAATTGAAATGGATCACAGATCTAAATATTAAAACAGAAATGCTGAACCAGGCTGGAATAGAGGTTAGGTAGAACTCTTGAAGACATTGGTGTAGGAAAAGTTTTTATGAAAAAAACTTGTTGTCTATGAACTAGCAGAAACAATCAATAATGGGATCTCTTCTTATTAAAAAGCTTCTGTAAAAAAAAAGTTTCTGCACAGCAAGAGAAACCACCAAGTGTGTGAAGAGACAACCCACAATTTGGGAAAAAATTTTCCCCAGCTGTCCCTCAGACAAAGGTCTACTATCTGGAGTCTATAAAGAACTTAAAAAAATCAGACCACTCAAATTTAAAGACCCAATCCAAAAATGGGCATCTGAAATGAACAGACATTTCTCAGACAAAGAAGTAGAAATAGCAAATAAACATGAAAAAATGTTCAACATCATTGGTCATTCAAGAGATACCAGTGAAAGTAATGTTGAGATTTCACCTCACCCCAGAAAAATGACTGCTATCATGAAACTGACCAATAACAAATGCTGGCAGGGCTGTGGGGAAAGAGAAACACTGCTCCACTGCTGGTGGGTGTGTAGACTGCTGCAACCACTGTGGAAATCAATATGTAGAAATCTCAAAGAACAAGGGCTGTAAATCCCATTCGGCCCAGGTTCCTCAGCTTCATCTTAAATTGTCCAAACCTGAACGTTTTGCTAGATATACAGCAAGTATGTCAAACCTGCTCTTTTATAAATGCTGCTCTGGACAGTTTCTTATTAATTTTCAATCATCCAAATCTAAATAAAGCATATTTTAAGTTAACTAAGAGAAAGCACATCTCTTTTCAAAAGCTTAGCAACAGTTTGAATAGTGAGTCATACAATGATTGAATCCAGAATACTACCACGTGTACCCAATGGCACAATGGTAATTAAAATATGTGCTAATAATGTTTTCAGTTAAAATATGTGGTCTTCAAGTTACTTTTGTGGACTTCTAAACAGAGGGATCTATAACATTCTCAACTGTAAAAAGAGGCTATTTCTAGTGAGAATCCTTTGTAATTTGTAATTTGGTGTGAAAATACTTTTACAACTAGGGTGAGTCTTTTCTTTAATATTTTAGGAGGTTTAATCCAGAAGATAGATAAAGTGAAACAGTCATGTGAGTGGACACAAAAAAAAGAGATTTATATTTAATTATATTTTGGATATAAAAGCAAAATACTTTTTGACCTTGATGCAAACTGCCAACATTTAAATGTCTAAAATTATTACTGGATCTTTTTATCATGAACTTCAATTATTATTTTTATCACAAGTAATTGATTTTAAAGTAAATAATATCATTAAATCAATAGTGAAATGTAAGGAGAAACAAAATTTCACATCATCAAAGTTGTTTTCTAGAAATAAATACTATGCTTTTATTTCTTTAGACTAATTACAATTTTTGTAATTCATATTTCCTATTTTAAAGTTTTTCAAAATCATGTATTATTTGTGATCATTCAGATAAAGTTTCAACTAAATTGGTTTTACAACCTAACCCAGGGATTGGTAGAGTACTTTACCACTTCCACCTTGGCATTCTTCTTCCACTCTGATTCCAAGTTCCCATGAGCTAAGAGGCTGTGTTCCTCCACATACTTCTGCCACAATGTTTGTCTTCCTATCATGAATGGAAAGTAGGAGTAAATTAAACCTCTCCTCTTTTATGTTATGTGTGTTGGGCTTTGTGTTGCAGCTATGAGAACACCGATTAATATATGACTAAATGCTCCTTCATCACTACAATTTAATCTCTTTTCTTATTCTCTCACACACATATGTAAAAACACACTTCAAAATAAAGTTTAAAAAGCACTGCTGTTGCCCTCCTTTGAAAGTACAGATTTACTATATATTTTTATTATACTAGCTTGTCAGCTCTCACACTAAAAATATTGTTGATCAAATAAATATACAATAAGCCAAAATACAGTTAGCTTATGAAGCAGGGTAAGTACAGTATTCCTAATCTACAATTTTGCATTCTGTAGGTTCAGTTATCCAAAGTCAATTGTGATCTGAAAAATGATACAGTAAATGAAAAAATTTCAAGAATTAACAATTCATAAATTTCAAATTTTGTACTTCTGAAGAGCCTGTTAAGACACAGAAAGGGTGACTACTATTCTGGAAGCCAAACAGCTAATGGGTGACAGTCCTGGAATTTTCCATAGCATTTTTACTCCTGAGTCCATGCACATAATCATTTTTCCAGGCTGCCTTTGCTAATGTACTAGGGATTATAATCTAGGCCATGGGAACACAGAAACTGAGACATGAAAATTACAATGACTTACATGAGGTTTCCTAGAAGTAGCGAATTATAGGGTTCCTAATGTACTTTGAACACAAGTGTCTAGAACTGAATAAAGTTTCTCATGAATTGCAGCAAATGAATTTTTTTATTAGTATATATTCACAGTACATGATGGTTACATCCCTCATGGAGTTGATACATATATGTTACACATCTTAATTCTTTCATTCCCTTTCCCACCCCTCCTTATCCCCTTTCTTTATCTCTTGGTCCCCTTCCCTTTTGCAAATGATCTATCTCTATTTTTCCTGTTATCTGTCTTTTACTTTGGTCTTTATTTACAATTTGGATTTCTCATATAAGAGAAACCATGCTATGTTTAAGGTTGTGTGGCTGATTTATTTCACTTAATATTGTGGTCTAAAATTGTATCCACTTTCCAACAAATGTTTCAAGCTTATCTTTAAGACAGAGCAGCACTGCATTGTGTGTGAATACATTTTCTTTATCTTCTCATCTTTTGATGGATATATAGGCCACTTCCAAAATTTAGCTACTATAAATTTTTTTACTATCAACAAGGATTTGCATGTAGCACTGTGATATGACTTTAAATCTTTCAGAAAGTTTCCTGGAATGGGAATAGCTGGGTTAATGGAATTTCCAGACTTAGTGTATAGAGAAACTTTTTAAAACTTTAGTAACTATTCTTCACTTGGACATTTGGCTTAAACAAGATTAAGTGGATCCTTGACAGGTTGAGAAAACAGGTAGAAATTTGGATGTAGTGAAAATTAGTGGTACATGTCAAGTGGCACAAGTTTCCTAAACACTCTCTCTAAAGAGAAAGATCTCCAAAATTTCTGACCAGGACTGGAGTATGCACTTCTCTTCTGTACTCTTATCATAGTCCATAAAAGTTGTAGCATTGTCTTTCAAAAAATAATTGCTACTCACCTGTATCTCTACCATATCATCCATTCATTTCTAATTGGGGTTCTCACACTTTCTACTATTGATATAATTGGTCAGATAGTCCTGTGTTACGCATCACAAGATGATAAACAACAACCTTCATCTCTTCTACCTGATACCTGCACCATCCAGTTAGTTCTGACAATCAAAAATGTCTCCAGAAGTTGCCTCAGGTCACCTGGAGAACAAATCTTTCCCACTTAAAACACACTTTTTCTCCCTCTATTAAACAGTAACTGGTGCTCTGTGCAAACCTCCTAAGACAGTTAAGAGTTACTGGCATTCATTCTGAGATAAGGTCTCCCTAGGTTGCCCAGGCTGGGCTTAAACTTGGAATCCTCCTGCCTCAGCCTCCTGAGGAGCTAGGATTATAGGTGTGTGCCATCAGAACCACTGGCACATAGCCTTCTACATACAGGCAGGTCTCCAGATGCCCTACCGAGGTCACGAGTTGCATGGAAAACACCGAATCAGCCCATGCCCCGGCAGCAATCCACTGGACACCCCCCCACACTCGTGCTCCTCTGTACAGCCACCTAGTTCCACACTGCAAAGACACAGAGGACAGCAGACCACCAGACCATGGTACTGGGTCCTGCCACTTCTGGCTCAGAGGTAGGGGCTTCTGAGCCACTGTGCTACTGCTCCTGGTCCAGAGGAAGGGGCTTCCAGGCCACCATCCCTCCCGCTGCCCCCAGCCCAGAGGAAAGGGCTTTTTGGCTGTCTCCTGTCCTGCCACTCCCAGCCCAGAGGAAGGGGCTTCTGGGCCACCACCCCTATCACCTCTCCTGGCCCCTGTCCCACCTCTCCCAGCTCAGAGGAGGTGATCCTCACAGGCCCCAACAGCAACCCCCTGCCCCCCCCCCCGTTAAAATGAGAAAACATGTAAGTAAGTCTCAAAACCAGACTTCCAGATCACCTACACCAACCCCAAAGGGAAACAAGAAGGAACACTCTGATACTCAACCACCTGGATCCACTGAACTGGCAACAAAAGGGGATCTAGAAAAAATGAAATCAGAAATAATTTCTCAGATAACAGGAGAGATTGTGCTCCTAGTGCAAGACATGATTAATAAATCTAGAGAGGAGCTGAGGAACATGATGGAATCCCAACATAGGAAACAAATGGA
>NW_004624745.1:8976320-9010020 GCF_000247695.1 Heterocephalus glaber | reverse complement strand
AAAAAAAACCACTGGCACCGATTCTAAATCAGAGATTTATAAACAGTGTAAGCTTTTTGGATTTGCCAGCCAGGTTCTACATTCCCTTGAAATTATATTTCCTTGAATTCAAAGAATACATTCCCTTGAAATTCCCTTAAAATTATATACTAATCTTTGTATATGAATTTTTCTCAAAAGAATTCTTGCCCTTTAAAATACTCTCAAAGATGTCTGCAGCTTGTAAAATGATTGAAAGTATTTTTCTTTAAGCATAATTATAGACCTCACATTAGAAATTTTTGTTTTTAACAGAGCATACACACACACACACACACACACACACATACGCACACAATGAAAATTAATGCATTTCTATTGAGGCATTTTAGGGGTCTTCATGACTCAACTCAGAAGAATTCAAGTATGGAAGTCATCTCTTCAGTTCTTTAACTAATAATCTTTAATTATGTGACTCATGTAACATACCACCACAGACCGCTTATATGTAACTCATTAAATGGTCTTTTCAAATCTAAACTTTGGCATACAAAATGAGATTAACTGTGGATTCTTATGAGTAACATGATAAAATTTCACTCAGTCCTACTCTGTCTTGTTCAGACAAATTGACTGGCCCTTTTTTTACAGTTAACCCATTATAGAAACTATCTTCCTGTTAATCCTGTTAACTGTATATATTTCAGCAATCAGATTGACTTTCATGGTGTTGCAGTGCTTGTGATCAAGGTAGCCATTATGTTATAGCCCAGTTTTATGTCACCATGTCAGTGTCACTCAGCTTACTTCAGGCAATCACATATTGTACCATTTCAAATAATCCTAAGGGGGAATATAGTATAATAATTTATTTTGAGAAAGAGACATATATTCAAAAATATTTTATTACCATATATTTTAATATTTGTTTTTTATTATTAGTTGTTGTGCTAGTCTCCTATGGTGCCAAATTTATATGTAGACTTTACCATACATACATATTCATAGCTCATAAAGTTTGGTAGTATCTTTGGTTTTAAACACCCACTAGGAAATTGGAACATACCCTCCATGGATAAGGAGGAACTACTATAATTATTTAAATAATTTCATCACCTCTTATTGAAAACTTGAAGGAAATCTGAGGAGATTTTGATGAATTTCCTGAAGTTACACTCATCTAATCAGTGGAAGGACTCAAATTCAAGGGTCCTTTGGATCAATATTAGCTTTGCAAAAAATTTTCATCAAAGAATCTAGCAGCAAAGGAGTGAGGAAAAAATAGTGCTGGCATGGAATTTCTTGTGCCTCTGTTATATTTGTTTCATGGGCTTTACTTCTTAGAGCTAAGTTTACAGATGAGTAGAGAGTAGAGAATACTCACAGACTTCCCTTCCCCAGACTGTTGTCCTTATTATTAATATCTTTCATCAGACTGTTAACTTTGTTATGATCAATGAACCAATATTTTTATATATATATATAAATTTTGGGCTCTTGCTGCCATTGCTAAATGAGTGATTTAATAAGGAAGAGAAACGTGTTTTTCTTGCAGTTCTAGAGTCTGGACATCTGAGATTAGAGTGTCTGAGTTGGGGTCGGATAAAGGCTCTCCGTCTTGTTTGAGCACTTTTTCCCTGTGTGTTCATGTGTTCTTTTCTTCATTGTATACCCATGGAGAAAAAAAGCAAGCAAACTATTTTATTATTACTACAATTCCAACAGTCCTATAAGCTTAAGACTTCATCTTAATGGCCTCCTTTACCTTTAGTTATCTCTATCCAAATACAATGAAATTTAGGGTTAGGGCTTCCAATGTGAATTTGGGGACCTAGATACAATTGGATACATACTTCTACCTAACGTTAACTAAAATACATAGTTTGCTTTGGGATTCGCTCTTTGTGTACATACTTCTGTGGATTTTGCTAAAGAAATAATGTCATGTATCCACCATGACTGTATAATAAATGAAATTTTTACTGCTTTAAAAATGCTCCATGCATCACCTATTGTTCCCCTTTCCTCCACCTTCTACACTCTACTATCCTTTCATATTATTATTTTTTCTGTAGTTTCACTTGTCTAAAATGACTTGTCACTGGATACATATAAGTAGGTAGAATTTTCAGCTTGACTTCTTTCACTTAGCCATAGACATTCAATTTTCCTCCATCTCTTTTTCTGCCTTCATAGCTAATTCTTTGGATCATCGAATTACATTTTATTCTATGGATTATGAAAATTTGCTTATCTATTCATCTACTGAAGAACATCTGGGTTGCCTCAATTATTGGTAATTAAGAAATTTCTATTCCTTTATTATTATGAGTAATGCTGCTTATAATAGTTTTCTGTTTTGTGGTACAGGGGATCTAGCCCATTGCCTCTTAATTTTGGGCAAGTGCTGTACCACTACATTCCACTTGTAGCCTTCACTGTTAATATGTTCATGATTTTTTTGCACATTTCTACTGAACGCATACCAAGAAATAATAACCACTGGTTACATCGTAAGGCCTAGGATGATTTTTTCTTTTTTTTAGCTAATGTCAAAGGAGTCTCCAAAGTGATTGTATTAATTTATACTCCTACCACTGATATGAGGTGCACTTGCTTCACATTCTCAACAACCCTCAATGCTATTAGGTTTTTAAATTTTCAGATAATTCTAGTAGGTGCATAGTGTTATCTTTTTGGAAGTTTTAAATTATCTATGGAAACTAATTAGATTTGAACTAGTCTAAAGTTTTAAAGGAAATATAGGGTATCTTTGGCTTCATATGGATGAAAGACTTTGATTCCTTTTTATGATTGAACTTTGTATCTTTTCCTTATTACTTAAAGAATACCTATATATAACCTGACACCAGATTTTTGTTTGTGAATAGGTGCAAGATGTATTCTACCTCTCTGTATCCTATAGTTCTCATGCTAATAATTAATTGATAAATAACTTAATTTAAGCATTTTATGATGTATTCATACTTACAATAATTTATTCAGTTAAAAATGTCACCCTATCTCAAGGTCATGAAACTTTTCTTCTAAATTATCTGCCAGGAACTTTTATGTTTTTATTTTGTAGGCATATAACCTCACCTCCATTCTATATCTGGAAGGGAGTTTTAAGTATGATATGAAACAGAGTTAAGGCTCATAATTATTTATTGGGTTTAGTACCTTCTATGCCATAATTTAGGGATCTGCATGAAGGCAGGACTGTTTCTAGACTATTCTACTCTGCTAAATTATCTCCAATCCTTGAATGTAAATAGGACCATGTGAATTAATCATATAATTTTATTCAGTATACATATATGTTACATTCTGTCATTTTAGACTATGAGTTCTTTGACTATTCTTTTTGTTTGGAAATAAATTTTAGAATCAAAATAGTGTGTAAAGTTTTATACCCATGCATAAACACTGCTGGGATTTTATTTGGACATATATTGATTTCATGTAGAGATTTTTTTTCACAGCAATAATATTTAAAAATACTGAATATACCAATCCTTAAAAATATGTTAATTTCTCTGTCTTAAATTACCTTTAATTATTTTTCAAAATATTTTAAGGAAAATTTTACATAAAATTTAGAATTATTTTTATATTTTATGATTGTTGATATCATTGAAAATACTTTTATATAAATTTCCATTGTTAATATTATTGTAAACCATACATATATTTTCATTTTATCTTGGTATTAATAATTTGTACATAACATAATATGTAAATAAAATTGTTATTCACAATGATCTCCAATATTTGACTAAATTACTGTATTAATTTTTCCTGTATTCTACTTTACTTTGTTTTGTTATTACAAAATACCTGAAGCTAGGTACTTTGTTAATAACAGGTTTATTTGTGTCATGGTAGTTGAAAGGTCTGAACAGCATTGTACTAGCTGAAGAAGATCTTACCTACAGAATTAGTCATGGAATCCCCTTGAACCTATTCCATCATTAGTCCTCACCTCTTACAGTTTTTCTGCCTTAAGAACTAATAATCTCCTAATAATTTGCCCAATAATTTCATACTGGGGATCAAGTTTATAGTACACCAACATTTGGGACACTATCCATTCAAGCCATAATAAATTTGTATAGATTATTTTTGAATTTATATATAGTCTTGCTATCTGGGAAAAATAAATTTTATTTTTTGCCATTCAATATTTATATGTTCATTTCTTTGTTCTTATTTCATTGGTAAAATAATCCATGTTGAATTGATGTGATGATATCAAGCATATTTTTTGTTTTATAAAATAAAACAATATAATACAGTAATATTCATATCATTAACTATAATGACCATGTTGTACATTAGATTTTTGTGTGTTACAACTGAAAATTTACACCCTTTGCTAATATTTCTCTGTCTACTACTGTCCAACATGAGACCTGGAAAGACAAATGCAGACCACCTCCAACTCATTTTGCCTTAAAATTTTATCCCACTTATGAGTATAATTTACTTCTTTTCTTCTTTCTTCTAGATTTTTAAAGTCTAGATTTTTAGTCATACAAAAATAGGTTTCAATTTGGAATGTTCATACATGTATATAATATACTTTAATTACATTTACCACATCATTCATTTCCCCTTCACTCCCTCCTCCCATTGATAACCTTCATCTTCTTAATACTTTCTACTTTCCTGTGATTTTTCTCTATTTTTTAAAATACCACATATGAAAGAAAACATGCATTGTTTGACTTTCTGAATCTAACTTATGTCACTAAAATCATGGTCTCCAGTTCCATCCATTTTCATGAAAATTATATAATTTCATTTTTCTTTCTAGCTAAATGATATTTCATTGTATACATCTATCATATTTTCCTTACACATTCTGTATTGACAGGCACTTAGGCTATTTCTATACTTTAGCCATTGTGAATAGAGATGCCTTAACCACGAGGATGTGGGCATCACTATAGTATGCTAACTGAATGATATTGAGAATATATCAAGGACTGGTATAGAGAGATCAAATGTTTTTATATTTTTAGTTTTAATAGGGAACCACTCACTTGCATATGGGCTGCATTAATAGTTTACACTTATACCAACAGTCTAGAACCATTTCTTTCTGCCATATTCTCACCAGTATTTATTTTTCTCTTGTATTCTTGAGAATAAGCATCGTAACTGGGATGAGATGGAATTTCAGTGTAGTTTTGATTTTCATTTTCCTGGTGGTTAAAGATGTTGAACATTTTTTGATATGTTTATTTGCTGTTTGTACTTCTTTTCAAGTGTCTATTCATCTGTTAATTTATTGATTGGATTATTTGGTTTTGTGCTGTTCAATTTTCTGAGTTCTTTTAATATTCTAAATATTAATTTCTTGTCTGAAGAGCAACTAGAAAAGACTTTATCTCATTTTGTGGATTGTCTTTTCACACTCTTGATTGTTTCCCTGGCTGTGTAGAAGTTTTTACTTTGAAGTAATCCTCTTTATTGATGCTTGCTATTATTTCTTGTGCTTTTGGAGTCCTATACAGGGACTCCTTTATTCTTAAGAGTACCCTTCAAAGTCATTGTGATCTTATTTATTTCAACAACCTCTGTGTTTACAAAAGTCTTCTTTAGGGGATCCACTCTTATGATAAGCTACTCTCTTGTCAACAACTCAATTGTCATGATTGTCATGGCTTGTCTCATCTGCAATTTTTGAAGTTGGATCACTTCTATTGTTATTAATTATTAATATCACTTCTATTGTTATTCATATCTCATCTTAGTTGAAAGTGCACTGAATGATGCCACGTAATAGCATAGAATTCATTGAATATTTATGATTATTTTACTCAATTGAATTATTAATACTATTGATAAATCTATTCATTTTAAATTTGTTTCATTTTTTCCAGTGCTATCAATAAAGCTTTTGCCAATTTCTTAATATACACTTCATTGTTCATAAATGAATTAATTTCTTCTAAATAACTAGAAAAAATAGAAATCAATTTCCCATTCACCTTCTAAATCAAAGCTTACTAATAAGAGTTTCTAATTTATTTATTATTTTGGTACATCTTCCTACCCTTGAACAAGCTGTCTCTGCTTCCTCTCTGGGGGACATTATTCCTTCCTTACCATCTTTTTTTTGGACTTTTAGAATTACAATTTCTCATTTTTCTTCTTTTACTACCAAACTTAATCAAGAATGTTGCAAATTCTAAAATCTTCTTAACTCTAATTCCACATACAGCTAGTTAAAACCCATGACTTATTTCCTGCACTTATTTCACATCAACTCTGGATATTGCTTGTTATCTCCATAAAAAACAGATTTACTTCTCGATTTCACATTGATATTTTGAGATATTTACCTGATATGCCTACATGTGTCCAAAAATCAAAAATAGCTCTCAGGAGGCTTTGCTTTTCTAAGAAAAATGTGAAACTAAGTATACCATATGGCTCAGCATTCTAATATATTATAATAATTTTTAATGAAAAGAAAGACAATTTCCACACACCAGTGAGGTTTGCATTTTATTTATTTATTTTTTTTTTTGAGAAGAGAAAATATGCATTATGTATAATGGCACAAAATTCTTAATTTACATTTTATTTATCTTGTTTCTTATGGTTAAAAACTATGTTTCAAGGAGTATTTTATTTTTTGGCTCTTTGTATAGTTACACACATGCTATAACTTAAATAATATGATTCAAACAGAAATATTTTGTTCAAGTGATTCCACAGATATTATTAAAACTTTTATCCTGGGTTTTCTTTATGTAAATAAGTAATGAAAAATATGTGTTATGTGTGGTAGTAGAATAATAATAAATCATTTTTACACTCAAATAGTTGAACTCAAACATGCTATAGACTTTTATTTTAAAGTATGTGAAACTGAGAGTTTTGGATTTAATATAAATTGTAACTCTAAAAGCTGAGAAATATTGATAATCCAAAGTTGTTAATTTCCATGCAAATAAAAAAAAGACAATTTTTTAAGCAATAGCAAAGCCAACTTTATGTTTTTAGTTCAGATGCTTGAATACTATCTTCACTTAGAAAGATAAGGATTATAAAAATGATGAATAATTTCTGGATAAAAGAAAGTCAGTTTAGTCTTAGCCTTTACCAGTTTAGTTCATTGCTTCTAAGTGTACTGTTAAATTTAAATATCATAGTTTATAGTACATAGCTCTGACTCCCCTCTTAAAGGTGTCAATCCCCAACATCACCACAGTGGCAAATTTCAATGTGAACATCACAATGAACAAAACATATTCAAACCATAGTGCTCACTCTTGATGTTAACTTCAGATATGATGGCAAAACTGTGTGAATAAGGTTGGTATCACATGAGTTTTCAAACAATTGATTCTGTGGATTCTTGAATTAGCTTCCAGTTTTGGAAACACTCTTCCATACGGTTTTCTATGTAAGCATTTCTCAGATTTGCTTTATTTCTACGCTTTTTCTATACATTCCATAACCTAGTATCATTCCAATTATTTATTTTTTGGACAGTCACAGCAAGTTAAAATGAATCACAACCAATTTTATTCAAATTCTCCAAAATTTACACTAAACATTAATTGCTTTTAAAATGTATATTACCCATTATATAATGGTTTTATTGTTTCATATTTTTTCCGTGTTTTCTCTAAGGTTCCTCGGTAGAAGCCAGAATCCTGGGTTGCCCAGTTGGGAGCTTCTGATCTACTATTCTGATTAAGTTCCTTTTCAATGTTCATGGCCAACATCTGGCTTCTCAAAGAGAGGCTTTTAGTTTTCTCAATCACTTGCTGATAGGGTGAGACTATATTGTTACCCATGACCACATGACCCAATTTAGAATCAATCTTGGGATCCAGCCTCACATTTCTAATCAAATTCACACTCCACCTTTCTGCTTCTTCTGGAGTCATCTTCGTTTTATCTGCCAGCATACTAATGCTGATGCACTGGTGGATATGGCAGAAATGTCTCAAATATGAAGAGACAAGCATTCTCAATGAAGTCCCCCAGGCAGGCCACCAGGAAGAACTCATTCACAAGGACTGATTCACATTCCCTCAGCTTCTTCTGAGCCCCATCAAAGTCAAAGTTAATATAAGCATTCAGTAAATTCTGTAATTGGGTCCTTATATGTGTAAGACTCCTGTTGAATAACTTTTACTTAGCACCTGCTGACGCTATCGAATGTCTTTATTTGTTATGACTGCAGTGGTCAGATGGCGGAGAATATGTGGACACATTGTCTGAATTGCATTAAGGTACTGTGGCTGCTTAAGGAAGAGATCAATAATATTATTTCGACCTTTGGGGTGGTTAAAGAAAACAAAGATGAGCCACGTTCGCTGCTGAAGAGACTGGAGTGGAGAACTCACAGAATTATTATCTATGATCTCTTTTAAGCAGGTAAGATCTTCCATGGCTGCACCCCAATTCTGCATTAAGATTTCATAGGCCAGTTTTTCCCAGAGGGAGCTTAAAGCATTTCTGTCAGTTGCTGGAACCAATACTCTGAAAAGGTAAAGGTATCCTGCTGCTCCTGAGTAATTCCCACATTCATACTGAAATTTTGCATACCTGTAGAGTGTATTTAAATATTCTTGTCTAAACCCATGCTTATCTGCCAGGTAGTCAAATAGCATCCAACCATCTCTGGTTGACTGCATTTGCCTAGTCCTTTCTTTATCTTCAAACATTTTCACAACTGGTTCTGTTTCTGCCTGAAGTTGTTTCAGTTGTGCAACAACTGTGGTTCTTTTTTTTCTCAAAGAATGGGGAATGTCATCAGAATAAAGCATTTTGTACACATCCATTGCAAAGTCAACCATGTTGGTATCACTAAGAAGGTCCAACTTCCCTTGTAATAATTCTTTCTCATTATATATCCCCTTCACAGAGAGAAACTCCAGGAGCAGGAAGACCAGGTGCCTGTCCAAGAAATGCGCCATGTGCGTGGTCAGGTCATACTCCGCCACCTTGACGGAGGAGAGGGACTGTGCTCCAGTCCAAATTATTTTCATCTACCTAAGTAGACTGGAGTAAATGTAATCACTTCGGCAATAAGATATTTTAACTGACAATAATATTTAGTTATTTGTCCATCTACTAATTCATTTTAAAAGTTTTACCCCGTATCAAGACTGTACTATACTTGACAGCTGTTTTGTTTAATCATATATAAAGCTAATTAATTGGACCTTGTCCCTGTTGTTTGTACAGGACCTTGATTTGTGAATATAGCAGTATCTGCTCTAAAAATGATTTGTGATAATAACACATGATGTTTTGTTGTATCATTATATGCTTGGCATTTCTGTGACAGTACCTGCTTTATTGCTAATTTTAAAATAATAACTGTGCTGTTGAGGCAATATTTCATTCATTCTTTGAGCTTCTGACTTTCAGCTGTGTTTTAAAATGCAGAGTATTATGTTTTTATAAAGAAAGTTTCCTTCTGTCATCGTTTGTATTTTTGAGGGAAAATGTGCTTGAATTCAAAACTAATGGTTATTGAAAATCAATTAGAGTGTGCAAAGTATAATCAAAATTCCTTGGCAATAGCAAACTCACCAAAAGTTTTCATTGCTATATCACCTACACTATGGCTCCTTAAAAATCTTACTCTCAACAGTCACTTTGTTGACAAAATGTGTCACAGAAACAGATTTGAGAAAAGGGAGCACCAGTATCAAGCGCTGAGAAATCGTCTCCTAACATTTTAAAACATCACTTTAAATCAAAACACTGTTTAATTTATGACTATTTTAGCTATCTCTGATGAACAACCTATTCCAGAATTGAGCTTAATAGTTAAAATATATTTTCTCAAGACAAAAGATCAAGGATGTGTCCAAGTTCCATCTGATATTCTCCGTTAAACTATGTGGTCTCAGACATGGCTCTACTGCTGAGCTCCTGCTGCCGACTCACAATTCTGAGTGTTATTTTTATTGAAGTGATGTATGTGCTCATGCCCTGCAAGTCTATGTCTTGTCAGCTCCTGGTAAAATAAATATTTTTACAGAGCTTAATACTCATGTTTTGAATATTGTGATGTCCCCAAATCCCCCCGTGTGTTCTGCCTATTTATTTACCTGCCAAAACCAAACTAAATAATAAATAAACAAGTAAATAAATAGCCTCCTGAAAATCAGCCCCTTCCTCCTCCTCCTTCCTTCTTCATCTTCATCTTCCTCTTCTCCTTCTTCTGATTTCTTTTTTCTTCAATGTAGGGGGTTGAACCCAGGACCATTGCATTAAATTACATCACCAGGACTTTTTATTTCTTAGTTTGAGACAAGGTTGCCCAGATTAGGCTCAAAATTGGAATTTCCCTCCATCAACTTTCCAGAGTGTGGGATTATAGGTGTGTGTTTTAAAACTTAGCTAAATCAGCCTCTCCTGATGCTATCTTATGAAGATGCCAAATATACTCAGGTACAATAAGACCCCAGAAAGGAACACATTCAGGTTCACAGTGCTTCTTTACTTACAGTAACTCTGCATGTTACTGTTTTTATTGCCTTTATTCAATGAAGCAGATAGGTAAAGTGAATTGCTCACAGTCATATGACTAATACGTAACATTACGTATGTTTCCAACACAGCTATATCTGGCTTAAATGTTGAACTCCACACACTCCTTTGACCATTGCCTTTATTAATAGTAGTAGTAGACACATTTTTCAGGTAATCTGGGTTTTAGGAGCTCTGTTCTGGAGGAAGGGTATGCTTAGAGAATAGATAAAGTAAAATAATGAGTTGGAAGCAGAAGAGAGAATATTTTTTATGTGGCAGTTTGAAGAGGAAATTTTATTTCCTTACTTGTTTCCCAAGAAATGTGTTCTTGCCAACTAAAATTGCAAGCAGTATGTGATCAGTGGCTGTGTTCCCACTGCCATACTCTCCCCACTGGTATAGAGTCTCATATAAGAATGAAACTGGGGGCCTGGGATTTAACTCGGTGGTTTTGCCACCTGCTGCTCAAGTGCAAGGACCCAAGCTCGATCCCCCCTACCAAAAAAAAGGAGAAAGAATGAAATTAGGGACAGTTCCTAGCTGGAAATGAAGGACAAAAGTATGTGCTGAAATAGTTTATATAACAAGCTCACTTGTTTCATGCTTTTGTGAGATTTATATTTTCCCCTCAGTTGCACAGAAATATATTAATCAAGATTTGGATTCATAGCACATTCTCAATCTCTGATCCACATTTTATGAACTCTATTTTGTTACATTTTCCTCCTAAATTAATCATTAAAACTTATGGTCCTAATTATATCTCAGTTAAACATTTAAAAAACAACTTCCTCTGAAATATGATTCTCTCTGCTCCTTTTCACAAATTGTTTTTCCCCTTCCTCTTAGCTCCTAAGAAACTCTTCTACTTATATTGAACGTCACAATAAAAACAGCAATTTCCAATGCATTTTACTTATATCTAAACTTTTTCATTAATTTCTAATATATTGTAAATATTCCAAAATTAAATGTGAGGTAATGATTGTGGGAACCTAGAGTTCACCATATAGCCACCTAAGTCACCCCTTGGAGGCAACACTGTTACGTAAGAATTAGCGAGTGTGAACATAGTCACACTGCCTCCAATACAGCTGCAAAATGTACCCACTTTCAACTCTTGACTTTCAATTAAAAAGTAAACTAATCCCTAAATTGAGGATAAAGATTACTGGAGGAAACTTATCTTTTTGTGAATTTAACTGATTGGACCAAACTGAAGCTGTGATTTGAATGCCTTGGCACTCTGCCTGTAGGACAAGAAAGTAAACGTCTAGGTTTCTGATCTTTTTCTGCATTGAGATACTTTTCATTCTTTCCTGGGCTGAGACATGAGGCTGTTTTCTGAATAAAATGCCAATTCTTGGAGTAAAGATTTGGCCATGGCTGAATTTTGCCTGTAGACTGCTATCTTTACAATAATTATGTGAAGAATTCCCTTAAAATTGGAATCTCTAGTTTCTCTTGAGAAAATAACTTTAGTATTGGAATGGGTAGGTTAGCTCTCAGATGGACTAGCTGGCCTGAACCGAGGAGTAGCTGACTTTTTATAAGGAACAGTTTCCTTCAGCTTACTTCTTATTTATCTCATCAGAGCACTCTATTTATAATACTTGCTAGGTGTTCTTAAAATTGAGATTTGTAATCTCTGAAGCACAGAATATCTATGTTATACCTCTGTGATCATCTGACTTCTATTTCTCAAAGGTTTGTAGTTCCAGTGCTGCAACTCTGGAAATTCACTCATCTATTTGAATCTTGGTATACTCGCAAAATGACAAGAAATTGAAATACTATTGTTTTGGAAATTGAAATGTTACCTTATGCATGTACAGGGAAAAATAATGCATGGTTTATGTTTGTATGTGCACATGTTTATGCCCTTGAATTTGACAGCATGAAGTACAAATTTAGTAATGCTATAGATCAGATAAATATACTTAGGGTTAATAGATAAAGGTTGAGTTTTTATTTTTTCATTGTTCTTATTCGCAATGCTTCAAACAAGATTCCTTCAGGTATGTTTTTACATGAATGATTGGTAGGTATCTGTTGCCCATATAATCATTTCATATAGAAATAAATTTGGGAAAACTGATTCTGATGCATTTTTCTTTTATTACATTTTATTTTAACTTTCTTATATTCATACACTCTTTGGTAGACTAAATAGAAAAAGTCTAATAAATAAAGCAACCATTGTTAAAGTGTTACCTTGTAAATTTATAAATTTACTGCATACAATTTTAACAGAGATTTTGATCTGCTGGAGGTGGCTTTTGTCCAGGTTAAATACAAGGTGAGCTGAGACTGCAGAGTGGATGCTGTATTAAAGTGTTTGCCTGTATTACTCAGTTGATTTTTCACAGCATGTAGGTAGACATCAACTGCTGATTCTTTCGTTTGCAACAGATGCTCCACTTTGTTCTCCATAGGGCCCTCAGATAATTGCATGCTCTGGAATTGTCCCATTTTCTCTGTGCATTATTGCACAATTTACTTTTAACTGACTCATATCATTGTTGCCAAAAAGATATGCTATATTGTAGTAGTGAACTCTCCTTGACAAAAACAGACATATAAGGAAGAACCAAGCCACAAAAATTTCCTTGTTAATTGCTATTAAATGATTATAGGTTCACCTCACTGCTCTCTGGCACTTTATTAAGCAGTGTAATGCTATCATCAAAGATCCTCATAAAGGTTAAAATTTTCCTGGCACTGAATCATTGTGTCTACTTATAAAATTAATAATCTCAACAGTTCCTGTAGATTTTTCTTGCTAGCTGAATTATGAAAAATCCACCATTCCCTAGAGATAATGCTACAGAAAGGAATCATGTGCAGTACATACAAAGATATATTAAAATTACATGGCAGCACAAAAGGTGAATTTGGTAAGTAAATGTGACATTTAAATGTCCTTGTTATAATGGGGTTTAAAAACTCAATTATTTATGAACACTCGTTTTCAGTACTCAGAGGAATAATGAATCAGTTATTATGCTAGTTGAGGAAACTCTAGGGGTGTGACATGAAAATGATTTGCTTTTGAAAGTTCATATATTTGTCATATCTTTAGTGCTAGTAGAAAAATTTCATAAAGTTTAAGAAAATATGAGCACGAAATACCATTGGATTTTATTTTATGGAAAAAATAGAATAAGAATATTTAATATAGTGTATGAGCTGATGAAAAGAAGTTTGGGAGCTGAATATATTCATAGCTGTGGCAATTTTTCTGGCCAAGCTGTGAGTTCTCTTATTTATATATGATGTTTTAACCTATATATTATTAGAATTCACTCACAAAGGAATTTCACAAATCAAAATAATAGGTTACGTTTACTCTTATTTTTTGTGTTTGTTTTTTATAGGGTGTTAATTTACTTGCAGGAAATAGCATTTACATAACTGGATAGAATTGATGTGCTCAATTTACTAATGAAGGAAATGATGTACAAAATAAGGTACAGTGACCAAATTGATGCTATAAACTGCAGAGTCAGCATTGGAATAGAGGCCGAACTCAAAATATGTAGTGCATTACTTAGAAACTGTTGCTATCAATCAGTTGTGATCTATATTCTGTAATTATTCTGTTATAACTCTGAAATAAATACCTACTCATTTCCTATACAATGAAAAAATAGAAACCCAAGCCACTTATTTTAGCTATATTCTAAGATGAAATAAAATGAATGTTGCGTTTTACATTGAAAATTTCATATAATATGTAATCTGTAAACATTTACATAATAGTAGAGCTATAACTTATAATTCTCACAATTTTCAGATATGTTAATACTAACAGACCACATTTCTCTTCCTCTTTTATGTATGCACATGCCACTTAGGACAAACAACAAATGTAGCACAGTAGGGTAACTATGGTTTACAGCAATTAACCGAATATTTCAAAATAACCCGTAGAGAAGATTTTGATGTTTTCACAGATAAAAAGTATACATCTTATGTGATTGGGCTGCCAATTATTCTGAGTTGATCATTGCATATTGGCTATATGTATTGAAATGTTACAGTGCACCCCATAAACATGTTTAAACACTATATGTCAATTAAAATAAAACATATTAAACTAAATAAAATAACAACCTGTCTTAGACTATGCTCAAATATTTGATTCAAAAATGAATATCTATTTTACTTTCAACTTACCTGCATGACTCTAAGTAATTATATGTAAATTTTGAGGTGATTTTTTTTTCCCTGTACTGGGGATCGAACTCAGGACCTTGCACTTGTGAGGCAGGCATGGCACCACTGAGCTAAATCCCTGGCCTTATATATAAATTTTGTTTTGAAATTTTAACACATATTTTCAGTACCTCTGGTGTCTATTTACAATATTCATTGTGAAAAGTTGACTTTTACCTGAGCACTATAATCCTAGATTAAAATGAATGCTAAGATATCACTCCACACTTATTGTGTCCCAATGAAATCCTACTGCAATGAACCAGCCTTACCAAATGACTTGGATAAGACTAATGGGTGTCCTCCTTGTTTACCTACAACAAAACCAGATGTACACTTTCCAAACTCTTATTCTTTGCTTCATAAATGGTATGGACCACTTGGCCCCAGTGGTCAGTAAGAACAATACTGCTTGAAATAAAACACAAAATGAATACCAGCAAACCACTCTGGTTAAGATTCTCTTCTTCCCTCAGAGGTACCTTTGGCCAAAATGCAACTCCTCCTTTACAACACTTCCTGAGAATAGGCTGACTTCAGAGCAAAGCATGCTCTGATCTCCTATTTAATCACATTTGTTTCTTTTCAGCCTTGCTCATTCCTTTCTATAAAAGAAAAGCTCTTTTTGGCTAACTCTTGAGATGCTTTCAGATCCAATGATCAGAGTGTCCTCTCTATTGGTATGCTTACAGTACTCTCTTGCAAAGGTTTTTTTCCTTTCTTCCAATAATCTTTTCAGTAAAATCTCTCCTTAGTCCCTGTTAAAGTTTTTTAACAGTGATGAAGAAAAATGTAGAAACACAGCACTTTCATTCCCATTACCTATTTATGTCTATGATAAAGCATATGAAGGAACAGTGTTAATATTAGAGCTGAAACATAAAGTGAATAAAATGATACGTTTTTATTAACATCAAAAGTAGCAGGTGTTGTCTAAGCCTGGCTGTAATGATGGGTGCTAGAGCAAGGCAGGATGCTTCTCTTTGCTCTATAAAAGCTAGCAGCTTTTATAAACCTAAAGAGAATATGAAGCTGGTCATAAAGGATCATTTTAGTAAGATTTCTTTAGCTGCTCAATGATAAAAGTGTGTTTCCTGGTCCACAATAGCATTATAACTATCTTGTGACATTTATGATGAGCAGTTGACAAGTGGCACTTATTTTTTCTGAATAACCACTTTGAAGAAACATGAATACCTTTCTTAATAAAATATATTCATATTGATAGCTCTGTTTCTAAGGCCTTCTATATACATCTCTAGAAATAAAAGTTATGGAATAATATATTTTGTGGTAACAAGAAATATGGACTTTGGTTGGAGATGCTATTAATATTACCTAATATAATTTCACCAAATGTTTCATACTATAATCAATGGGTAGCCTTTTGGGGGCGGGGCAAAGGGGAGGACAGTAGTGGACTGGAGAGCAGAGGCTATGGTTTGGAAAGAAAACGAAAGTGTTTTTGCTAGAGTAACAGCCAGATTTTGGCTCAACGAAGTTGAGAAAGGATTAGAAGGGAGGGTGGAGGGAGTGAAGGACACACAGGTAATGGAGAAAAAAATAAGAACCAGGATACATCATGGACAGGTACAAGCACTCAATGATAAGTGTAAATATATTGTATACCTAAAATGTACCAATAGAAGAATTTAAGGGGAAAAAAAAGGATTACAAGCAACCAAACAACAATTAATGTGACTTGTGCCAGTCATAGAGCAATTCCAAACATTAGGAGAAGTCATACATACAAGAATATAAGCTATTCCATCTTACAAATTTCTGAGTACTCATGCATCCAATCTTCTCAGCACGCATGGCCTCAACGAGATGTTTACCGAGAAAGAAGCCTCCAACCCACAAGTAGACCATTGCTGACCCAAGGTACTCTACCTTGCATAAGCAAGGAGCTTTCTTTAGAATTACCGGATAGTGTGATTTCAAGGTTTCTTCAGTAGCTCAAATATTTTTCCCATTTTATTAGTAGCAGGGCATTGGTCCATTTACCACAATGTTTTAAAAATTCCACATAGGAAGCAAAATATTTGGTTATGATATAAATGCATAATTACTGCTCTCTCAGGACATGATCAGATTGAACTGATTTATATGTCATCAATTTCTGAGGATTTTTTTAAGTTCTCCTTCTGGCACACCTGCAGTTTGGACATTGGAGCACATGAATCCCCCAAATCTCTTGCCTCTTCCTTCATACTTTCCTATCACCTTTTCATCTGAAAGCAATTCTTAGTTAAAATCAACCACTCATTAGTGTACTTTTCGGGAATATCCATTTTGCTATTTAGCCTATGTAGTGATGACTTTTTTATTGTTAAAAAGTTCCATTTGTGGTTTATATTGTAACTCTATTTGCATGTATTTATATGTTTAAAGCTATTAAACACTATTTTGAAATCCAATCATATAACTTTGTTCCTCTGTCTTTAAATCTGTCCTCATTAGCCCAGTGCTTCTCTGTTGCAGAGGCTGCTGTCCTCAGTTTGGCTTCATCAGTCTTGATACTGTTTTGCTTGGACTCTCTGCTGAGAACTGAGGCTAACTACACATAGGGCTTAATTTCTGCATTAACTTCCTTTTATTCCTCCATTGACTTCATCAACAAATACAGTATTGCAGAAAATTCTTGGTCGAATACATAGAGATTACAAATTTCTTAATTTTTCATTCCGGGAACTTACTGAAGGGTTATGTATCGAGATCCTTTAAATTACCTCAAATTTCTCTCCCTTCTGTGTTCATAGTTCTAAGCATTTTTATTATGATTTAAGTTCCTCCATTGAAAGTTTTACCTTAAATCAGACTTCAAAATCTCAGTCAAGGTTTTTTCTGTCAAGACAATATTCTCCTTTGCCTCCAAGAAAGGAACTATGGTTTGTCTCATTAACAGATTGTTTTGGTGGTGTTGGAGTGACCCAGAAGTCAGTGTTATCTATACCACAAAAAACACAGTAATTTTGGAAGCAAGAAAAGTATTTGAAAGTTTTATGTTGTATTCAGTGAGAGCAGAAGCAAGAAAGCCTTGGGATATCTGGTCATTGAGAGAGCTCCATTTTTAAAAATGACTCCAGTCCACAAGGATTGACTCCTTCTCTCCTGTATAATACCCCATAAAGGCTGCTTTCCAAATGGAATCAGACAGCAGTATTATGGTTCACTGTCCAAGTAGACTGCCACCAATAAATCAGAAACTTGAAACCATAATTTATATTTAAATGTGAATTAATCTTATTTGCATATGGAGTATTTAAAATGTATAATTAATTGAATATCAGGTCACTTTTTAAATTTGTAGACAGTGAAGAAAACCAACCACAGCCATTCTAGGCTGACCAGAGACTGCTCTCACCCCCTCCACCACCTCCTACATCCCACAGCTGCACTCAATGACTCATATCGCTATCAGCTCTGCTACTCATAACAACCATTACTCCCTGTGCTTTCCCAAGCCTCACCTTTGGACAGAAATTATCCCGTGTGTACTCTGAAGCTTTGTTTTGGCAGGTGGCCACAAGTCTCTGTCCCTGAGCCCCATGACCCTATAAATGACCCCATACCCTGTATCAGAGGATCTGGTCTAGTCTCAAAACCAGAGCAGTCCTTTTCTGGTGTGCTCTGAAATAAACCTATCTTGTTGAGTTTATACCTTTGTTTTTTTCCTCCTTTTTTCCCTAACAGACAAGGATCTGTAAAGGAAGAGGAAAAACTCTGGCAATAATTAATGCATTAGCTACTTTTTACATAGGTAAGATGCAATACTTGATAATCTACAATGCAAAAAAGGGGAGGTATATTCTGGCTCATAGTTTCAGTATGTTCCATCCACAGCTGTCAAGTTCCAAGGCAGAAACTACATGGTGAAAGGAAATGGTGGAGGGAAGCTACTCAGCTCCTCATGGTATAGTGGTCAGGAAGTAGAGACAGAAAAGAGGAGCTGAGGATAAGAGAATATCCTTCCAAATCATGCCTCCAGTGACCCATCTCTTCTGACCACCTCCAAATGTGAGACTTTGAGGGGAGGCTTTAGATCTAAATCATAACTTTTGACCCTTGGTTCCCAAAAGTCTCATGTTGATCTCATTTTGAAAAATGCATTTAGTCCATTCTAAGAGTCACCAAAATCTTAACAGTTACAACATTTTTGAAAAGTCTAAGACAAAAGTCTCTGAGACTCAAGAAAAACTCTTGGCTATGAGTCTCAATGCTAAACACTTCCAATGTACAATGACACAAAGTAAATATTTCCATTCCATAAGGGATGAATAGGGGTATATAAAGGAATAAGACCAAAACACAGCAGGGCAAACATTAAAGCCTGTAGCCTGTAGCCTGTAGTAGTTTGCAGCAAGATTTAAGCCTCAGAGGGATTGGGCAGCCCCAACCCACTGGGCCTTGCAAGTAACAGCCCATATAGCCTCCCTCCCTGGGACTAGATCTGCTTGCTGCCTCTGTTTTTCCCCATCAGAAAATTCACATAACAGACATTTCCAAATAACTGAGATCTCCACTGAACCTCTTTGGCTTGACCATCACCATTTCATGAGTTTTCTTCTCAAAAGAATGTTGCCTGGCCTCCCAAGCCTTCCTTTGAAATCTAGGTGTAAGCCTTCATGACCTCTCAACTCCCACATTCTGCATCCTATAAAACCAGGGGGATGATGCCATGGTCTTCTACCAGCTCAGGCAATAGTCTGGCCCTTTGGTTGACAGTAGCAGAGGCCCCTGAGTTCCTGGAAGGCTAAACTTGGGGAAATGAATCCCACGGAAACAATTTTTTAGGCATCACTTTTCCAGCATGGAGCCCAAGAGCCCTCATCTCAATGAAAGCTTGTACTTTTGCACCTTTAACTTGTGATGAGTGGGTTCTTACTGAATCCTTACTGATTCCTGAGTTGCTCCAAAGGACCTTTCCTTTTGTCTCTACAAATAACCTGGTTCCTTTTTTAACTCTGCTAATCTCTGTGAGAGTCACAATTCATTTTACCCTAATAATACAGGTACTTCCTCGCTTGTCACCTATGGATATTTCTACCTTTTGACTCCCTTTTTGCTCTTAATTTTTCCTATAAATCTAGCTAAAATCTGACAGTAGTAGCCATGCCACAACCTGAATGTGGACTACTTTGAAGTTTTCTCAAGAGGTAAGGTAGAAGCTGATGATAAAACATTCTTCCAGGTCATGCCCCCAGTGACCTGCCCCTTTGACCAGGGCCCACCTCACACTGTGAGAATTTTGGGAGATATTTTAAATCAAAGCATAATAGTTATAAACAAAAAGGAAAATGATTAAAGAAAATGATTGTTAGAAAATGAGCCTCAAGAAAGTCATACTCTTAATTAAGGTTAGTCCAACTTACTTTTACCTTTCTGAGAAAGAGGCAACTAGACATTTTCCACCACAAATCTATTCATATTGACAACTATTTTCCTTTCCTTCCTTCCTTTCTTTCTTTCTTTCTTTCTTTCTTTCTTTCTTTCTTTCTTTCTTTCTTTCTTTCTTTCTCTCTCTCTCTCTTTCTTTTTTGTTTTTTGTACCAGGGCTCAAACTCAAGACCTTGTGCTTGTGAGGCAGGTGGTGGAACCACTGAGCTAAATCCCCAGGCCAACTATTTTCATTATAACAAGCCATTTTCTACTTGAACAAAATAATTTGGTTTTAACTAGATTTGTTTTATTTGAAGAATTGTTCTAATTTATACATTGACTTTTCTCTAAAAAGTTTTTTTTATAAAAACATGTATTATCAGGGCCAGGGATTTAGCTCAGTGTTACCATGCCTGCCTCGCAAGTGTAAGGTCCTGAGTTCAATCCCCGGTATCGAAAAAAAAAAAAAAAGCAAAACAAAAAAAACATATTTTATCAAAAATATGAAGTTTCACTGTGTGATATACTTTGGGAAAAAAACCAAAAATTCAGAAGTATTTGGTCTCACTCTCCATTCCATGTTTTGTGGTACTGAGAAATGAACCTAGTGTCTTCATTCACCCGAACTAAGTTCTAGGCTGTTTTTATTTTGAGACTAGTTCCAATTAAATTGTTTAGTTGTATAGATTGGGCTCAAACTTGTGATCTTCCTACATTGATTTGCCAGAACAGTAGACTATAGATGTGTGCCTGACTCCTGCATTCATTTTAAAATCTCAAGTTTACTGTGTCAGTGATACAGTAAATGCCAGGTTCTGTAATTTCAAGGTGGTTTAAATAATTATTAGCAGGGATATTTGTATTTAGTCTTTACTCTCCAAGTCATTCTTTCTTAAAAGAAAATCTTTCCTAAATGCTTACAATAATATAATTACTATCAATATTAATCCACATACATCTCAGTTCTATCATGAAAAGTGATAATTTAAAAAGGTTTCTCCAAAACTGGAAAACTTTCCCATTTAAGTCTAATTCTATGGAGGTCAAAATAACCAGAAACTCTCAGTTTTCATCATTAGTATATTTGAAATCAATTTTGGTAGGGAGCTGGTGCTCTTATTGGTGCCTTTTAATTTATTATTTATAGTATAACATCATTTGATTACAGGTATGATGTTTCAAAGTATGAAAATTTAAAAATGTTTTATCTATAATTTTCTGTTCTAAATAACTGCTATTACACAAAAAATTTGTTTTGTTTTAAAGTTTGTATTAATAAACACTTTAAAACAGTTAAATTAATTTTGACAGATACATGATGGGCACCTTAAGGTTACAAATCAAAGATGTTGATAAGCAAATACCTCATATTTTCAAATTCCTCTGAAATTTCTAGAGTAATTTCAAAATATTATATCTGTTTTTGTATCAAGGATATTACTTTTGAAAGGGGATGGGTTCACTCCCTTCCACTCTTGTGCCAGGTAAGAATGCAACATCCCTTACCTTTTTGTCCTACCAACTTCTACCACATGGAGACATGAGGTGCTGGTAGCTTCCTCTTGAACTTCTCATTTTCCAATGCTGTGAAAAATAATTTTTGGTATTTATAAATTTGCCAATCTTGGGCATTTTGTTACTGTAGCTTGAATATACTATGCAATATAACATAGTATAATTTACAATAGACAATCTCTATACATTGTTCCCTTTCTATGAGTTTTTCATTCATAGATTCAATCAAACACAAATCAAAAGTATTCCAAAAAAAGTTTTCCTTATATTGAACATGTATAGACTTTTTGGTCATTTCCTAAACAACATAGTGTTTCAAGTATTCAGAAAGAATTTGCATTGTATTAGGGATTATCACTAATCTAGAGCTGATTTAAAGAATGTGAAGGATGTGGACAAATTATATGCAAGTAATATATCATTCATATAGCAAATCTATTATCTTTGAATTTTGGTATCCATGAAGATCCTGGGTCCATACTCTTACTTCTACCAAGGATAGATTATTTTCCATATTATATGTCCATGCTGAATCTAACAGAAATGTAGCACTCTCTCTCTTATCTAAGATTAATACCTATTCTGTGCTTCCTTTAGTAAGGTGCATTTTAAGTGTATTATGAGTAATAAAATAAATCTTCTTATATAATTGTTAATGTAACAAAGATTTAAAATAATATGTAACTTAATTTATATTGGGAAAGCATTTTCTTTTTGTAGAAAATACTAACCTGTTGGCTGGGGATTTAGGTCAGTGGTTCCGGCACCTGCCTCCCAAGCGCAAGGTCCCAAGTTCGATCTCTGGTACCAAAAGAAAAAAAGAAAAAGAAAATACTAACCTGTGATCATCATAATTGCTCTAAAATGGAGATCTCAAAGCTTAGATCTTCATTCTTACATTGCCTCTAAGGAGCCTCGTGATGAAGTCAAATTTCAAAATGTATCATGTCTTTTTCTCACTTGTGAAGTGTAACTTTAAGGGATGGTGATTTTTCTACTTTAAAGATGAGTCTATGATTCAAATAAGCATTTCAATTTTGTAAGTTTGAAAAACATATATTTCAGAGATAGTGTTAAGTTTAGATAAAATGGTGTTTGCCCCTTTGGTTATGAATGTATGACATTTTAAGTCTCTTGTTTCTTTCAGCATCACATTCTTTCACTAGTGTTTGCTTCCAACAGCTGTTTAAGTTTCTGAGCTAAGACTACAAAGCCTATATAGGGTTCAAAGACTGACAACAATGACAACTCAGACTCAGTTAAAATTACTGTCACTTAAATTTACCACTGTCCAGAAAAAAAAAAAAAAAGAATACAAATTTTGTACCAGATAAAGATCTGTGTGATTGGAAACAGCTCTCTGCTGCCTCCCTACAGCCTTCATGAAAGAAACAGAAATAAGGCTTGATCTTTAATCTATTTAATGCAAAATGAAAAATTAAATAGATAAGAAGAACAAACACCCATGGACTCAGGGTCTTGTAAAACATTCAGCAAATATAGGGGCCTGATCTCTACGAAAACAAACAAACAACAAACAAACAAGTCTTTGTCACAAATGTTATACTTCAGTACTATGTTCTCTTGCAACTCATTTTTACCAAATTAGTCCTAATCATGTCTTGGCACAGTATTTTTATTAAAGACAAGTTATTAAACTTATTTTTATAAATAATTTAAAACCTAAGCTTTACATTTTTAATTACATGGTTAGCTTTCAATTGCCTGGTGAAGATAATAGATAGTAATTATATTTAAAACTAGTTCTTTATAATTTTATTATACTAAAAGTAACAAATCATATGACACTCTAAGGTGAACTAAATTAAAATAATAGCAAATGATAATAGTTATAGGTTTTTAAATGTTAATTATAATATTTATAACTATGAATGTTAAATGTCAAAGTTAATAAAATGGTAAGTAATTTATAACTTAATAGATCAATTATAATTATGTTGATTATTATGAATTGAATTTTATAACAAAATAGTGAAATTATAGGAAAAACAATGTCTTATAAACTTTGCCTTTAGAATATTCAAAATTATTGGATTTATTCAAACTCAATTATTCTCAAAGATGCATAAATATTATTTTTGAAGCATTTCAAAAATATATTACTCACATAAAATTGTAGTGCAGTAAGATGGTTTGAGGAACAAAGATCTATAATTAATGTTTATTTTAAATCTAGCACACTGACCTTCCTGTGTACATCTCCCTTTTTTTCAGCCTTAATAATAATTGTGAGAAACTAAAGGTGACCATAAACTCTTTTTCCAGCGAAAGGTAGATTTTATTTTCTTTCTTTAATATGAGCTATTTCTCTAACTGATGTGCCAGAGAGTATATGTCAGAAAAAAAGGCTTTGACAATTTTCAGGTTGTAAGTAGTAGCAATTCCCACTTCCTATCTTTTGGAATACTTCCTCTTACAACCAAGCCAGGTCCTGAAGAGACCCCCAAGCAGCTTTGAGGAGATGTTCATCAGAAAAATCACTTAGATTTGTGGCTGGCAATGCCGGTCCAGCAAATTTAGTGAGATATCCTGGAAGTTGGCTTACCAAGCCCTAGCTGACAGAGTGTCAACTGACACCTAAGAATTGAAGAGAGGCACCCCACTCAAGCCCTGCTGGAATTGCCTATCTGTGATTGAAGAACATATTTGTCTAAGCCACTAAGTCTTGATGCGGTTAGCTAGATAACTATAGATAACTACGGCAATGATTTTTCCAACCTCAGACTATTTTCTGCAATTCAGTGATACACAACATTCATTTTGTTAATTTAGAACTTTGTCATTTTTAAAATTTGATGTATAATAATTATACATATTTATGCATTACAGATTAATTCAAAACATGTATAAAATATACAATGATCAAGTCAGGGTAATCAGCATTTTCATCTCCTTAAACAATTTCAATTAAATTTTCATTGGGAGTATTTAAACTTCTCACATCTAGTTCTTTATAAAACATACATTTTTGTGAACTACCAACACCCTACTCTGCTGTAGAACACTAGAACTTATTCCACTGGTATAACTATATTTTGGTATGTGCCATATAACTCCCCTCTAGCACTCCTAACCTCAGCAATTTGTAGTTTTATGTGACTATTACACTAGTCTTTATTTCAATGGAATGAAATTTAAGCTTCCACACATGAACAAAAACATGTGGAATTTTTCTTTTTCTTTGGACTGACTTATTTTACTTAATCTAAACATTTCTAGTTACAAACATGTTGCTAAAAGTGACAAGATTTTCTTGTTTATATCTGAATAATATTCTAATATACATTATTTTCTTTATAAGCTTGTCTGCCAACGGATGCCTCATTTGATTGTGCATCTAGGTTACTGTGAAGAGTCAATCAGCATCACCCCACTTTTCACAGGCTCAAGGCCACAAACTGCAAAGGTTCCATTTGAGAAAAGTGCCCTTGGTGCCTCTTCTTAAAGAGCCACCTAGGGATTTGTTACCTGGGATTTTTTTCATAGTTCTCAGCTCTCTGTAGCCATCATCCAAGGAGGCCTGTATAATGCTTCAGCTGGTGTCAGGCCTTGCCCTCATTCATAAGGTGCTGGTTTACTGGCATACAGAATTCAAGAGTTATGGGGTCAGGGAGGCTTACACTCAGATTTCATAGGAAAACCTGGAAGGTCAGATAATTTGCTCCTCAGAGGGTGATGTGAGAAGCTGTGAGAATAAAGCCAAAAGATCAGTGGAAACCCCAGGAAGTTGAAGATGCCAAGGACTTAGAATCTGCTGAGGAAAGCCACAGGCAGTGAATAAAGCCAATTCAAGAGAGAAGCCATGAGGGCTGCAAACAACAGTGCCATAGGGGTATGACTACCCTACCTGTGTTTGGCTCACTTCTTACCACAACTTTTCCCAGGTGCTGGACTTGGAGCTAAGGGATTTAATATTTGCTTTCATCTGATTCTTTTCTGTCCTCCTATTTTTCCTTTTTGGAATAGGACTCTTTATCCTATGCTATTTTATGTCAGCAATGTTTAGCTTTCTTTCTTTTTTCTTTTTTTTTTTTTTTGTTTGCTTAAGTTCTTTTATTGGTACATTTTAGCTATACAATACATTTATATTTATCATTGAGTGCTTGTACCTGTACATGACTGACGTATCTTGGTTCTTATTTTTTCCCCATTCCCTGTGCTCCTTTCACCCCCTCCACCCGTCCCTATTTTTAGAAGACTTTGTTTTCTTCTCCATTGTTGGTGAAGGTGCAGACTGCTGCAACCACTGTGGAAATCAGTATGGAGATACCTAAAAGAACTAGGACTAGAGGTCCCATTTGACCCAGCTATTCCCTTGCTGTGTATCTTCCCCAAAGAATTAAAAGAATCATACCACAGTGATATATGGGCACCTATGTTTATAGAAGCCCAGTTTTTAATAGCTTTCTTTTTGATAAGTCTTTGTTGAAAGTGGGTCACTTGGGGTGTGACTTGAAAGAAGATATCTCCCTCATCTGTTTTTTTTCTCCTTAGTCTTCTTCCTGGCCATCCTGACATGAATAGCTTTGCTTAGTCATACCCTCAGTTACTTTCTCATCCCTTAGACAAAATATCTGTCACCCACAACTTAAAGTAGGAGATATATATTTTGGCTTACAGCTTTTAGATGATGCATTTCTGAGTCAGCTGGCTCTAAGGCAGGAAAAGCATGGTGTAAGGGTATGACTAATCCTCCTAAACCTCTGGAACAAAGCTAGACAGCCCACTTAGAACTGTGTGACCTGCCAGTGCTCCAGAGTACTAGATGGGCAGCCATTTTCACCAACATTCAACCCCAGGGAGCAGCCAGAAAGCCTGTCCTAAGGAATTCCAACCCCTGTGGACCTAGGAAGAAGCTAGATGAAAACACCCACTTATCTGAGTAATATCTGGGTGTACTTGCCAGAATGACTTGGCCTACTCTAGTATTTAAGAGGCAGTTAAACAGCCCCACTCACCCAAACTTGGCCTTGAGAATTAGAGAGCCCATACTAAGTAATTTGCCTCCTATCCCTAATTCACCACGAATACATCCACAGTCTCTGCAGGATCCCTATCAAGGCCCACCAGCGTGGGCAAAGCCCCACATGAAGTTCAGACAATAAAGTACCTATCTTAGTTACTTAGGAGGATTAGTTGAGTGACTGACCTTGTTCTTAAAGCCTGGCTTGTTGAGATGCAGGGAGCAGCAGCCAGAACTCCTTCCAAGACCTTGGATGAATAGGGCTTCAATGTGGCACTGTCTATGGATACTCTGGGTAGTAGAGGGAATGACATGGGGTGTGTCTTTCCCTGAGAAAATGCTGAAGTTTGGGTTTCCTGGCAGCACCCCAAATTATGCTCAGGAGCTGTGAAGGATGCACACTTCTCCAAATGCAAATATTTGAGGTACCTAATGTTCTAGTGTGGACTTCTGAACAAAGTGTTCTTTCTCCACTGAATAAAGTCCCTCTTGGTTCAGTTCATCTTTAGTGGAGACACAAGAAAGGTACACAGAATTTGGAAAGGCTATGAAATTTTGATCTTACTCTTATCAAAGCTGCATTACTACTGGCTGATGAAGCTAAATAAAGGTAAATAAAGTTCCAGACACTCTGTTGGTCAGAGTAGAATTTACTAATGATATAAATCACTATGGAAAGACAACCTAGGAGAAAGAGAGAGAGAGAGAGAGAGAGAGAGAGACTGAAAGCAGAGTCAGACTCTACCCAAGACAAAACTAATGACAGATGAAAACAAATTTTATCTAAAATTATTCTGAATGATACAGTTTTGTATGCATGTTTTCATTAAATTTATATGCAGAGTCCAATGTATCTTTGTCTTTGTCTATTATATACACATATATCTATGAAAAAAACCTTTTGGATATTCATATTGATTTTCATACATTTCTATGCTTGACGGGTTCCAGAAATTCATATTGGTTTTCAGATTGAAGAGTTTTAAATCTGCTTCTCTACTGAGAAACCCATAGGAATTTGGAACATAAGAATATTCTTGACAGAAACTCATCTTGAGATTTGAGTAACAGAAAATAATTTTCATTTAAAATTCACCCACTTAATAGCTTAAAACTAAAACTGAGAATTATGCATGAACCTACCTGAGTATTAATTGATATAAATGTAGAGAACTTTACATTATTTGTCATGCTTTCAAAGCTTTGTACTCTTTGAAAAAAAAGTTAAACAAATGGCTCTTCTCTAAGTAGTCATTTTCTTCCAAAGAACTTTGGAGGACATTTATGGCTACTGAAAGTTTTGTGGGAGTCATTTCTTCTAAAGGATATATTTGATGAACCTTATCAACAATGTGAATTTTCTTCATTTTGAATATACGTCCTATTTATGAGTCTTTATTTTCCTTTTTGTTTATAGTCCTATCTTTCATCACTAAAATGCCAACATAGACAATGATCTGTTTATTACTTTCTTTCTATTTGCTTTTTAAATTTATTTTAAAAATATAAACAACAGAATATAAATGAAGGCCCCATTTGCACTTTACAGCTGGGATTTTGTGCAGGATGTATTACTAAATGCATCTGTGCAGAAAGACCACCATATGGGTGGGAGTGGAATCATTTAATTTCGTTCATATGCATGAAGTGAAGAGTTGACTTTATTTTAAATCTTGCCAAAGCTAAGCAACAGCAAAATGAGGAATGAAACCCACCAAAAGTTTCAGAATCAGTCTTGTATTAGTTATAGTAAACTATACCATCTATTAATGCTGTTCCTGTATAAAAATGACATATTTTCTTATTTTGAAAATCCTTTTAAGTGTATTCAATTTTATGAATGTTCACATAGAGTTCTTATTTAAAATTTTTCTTTGAATGTATATCTTTTCATTTCTTTGTCAAAATGTCAATATGCTATTTTGAGGAAATTAAAAAATGAATGTATTACTTAAAATAAAATAAGTATTTTTGGTAAAAGTTAGTATCCATTACATAAGTAAGGACTCAATTTTAATCTAGCATTAGCTAATGTAGCTTAACTGGTATCAAGTTTGTAGAGATTAAAATAAATTGAAGATAGCTGACAGATCAAGTATTATAAACTCCCTTTGATCTTTACACATGGGAAACAGGGACATTGGATTGATGGAGATAAAGGACAGAGAGAATACAATAGGCAAAAGACGTATCAAGTGTAAAAATGTGAAACTAAGAGGAAATTTACATTTGTAGTTTTGGTAATAAAGTCATTAAAATATTCCATTTTAAGCAAAACATGTCAGAAGCCTTTTGAGCAAATATGCCTTCATTCTTCTCATCTGTATATTTGAGAATAATGTCTTCTAGGAGGAATCATTGTGAATGTTGACATATAGGTATAGGTTCTCTATCTTGTAGAAGACATTTTTAGGAAAGGTAGATTCACTATGCCTTTAAAAAGAATTTTATTGCTATAGAAAAATGTATACTCTGAATTCTTATAGGAGAATCATTACAAATATGAACACATAATGAAGTATCACTAAAAATAAAACAATGGAGATCTGGTATAGTATAAAAGAGAAAACTTCTTATCTACAAAACTTATCAATAAATCTCTAATTTATATGTTATACATAATAATATGTATGTACTGGGATAGCTCTTTTAATCCAGATGCAGTAAAGCAAAAATTAAGACTAATCAACATTTTCATTGCCATATGGTGATATTCACTGTAATTAATGATTTAATTTAAATTGATAGTTCAATAAACTTTTTATTTTTATTTATCTTTTTATTCATTAAGCATATTGATACTCTTAAGTGAAATAAATAGCATGCACAGGTGCAAATACTGAATAGTTTCTCTGGTGTGAGAAACTGAAAGTGTAAATTAGAACCAGGATATATAATCAATAAACATTTTTAAATAGTTGTAAAATTAGTCATTTAATCTATAAAATTAAAATAAAGTTTATTTGAAAAAGTGAATTATAACACACTGCTATGCTTGATATAAATAAATTAACTAGTAAAGATAACACAAATAAAGTTTATCTAAATTTATCTGAATTTATCCAAATATCTAAATTTTGAAGAAATCCATGTGATGCTGGTTATTTAATGATTGCCTTTAATTTTTTTATCAAATCTTTTGATCAATATAATACTTGCATGATCTTTTAAAGATACATATTGTGTCTTTGAGACAGTTTAATTTTAGACAATTGATGAAAATAGAGAAATAAGTGGAAAGATCACTAAAGAGATAAATATACACATCTTTTTATGATTCTCCATGTTAACTGATTTATTGATTAGTGAGCTTATTATCCAACCCAATTTTTCAAAATAATAACATAGGGATGTTTATTCTTTATATCCTTCAATTCACTTGTGAATTTAAAATGTGTGTTTTGATTAAAAAAGCCAGAAATTTTTTTTAATTGTATAGGAAAAAGCTAAGTGTTCTAAAGATTTTACTTGCTTTCAAGTCTCATGTAGAAATCTCTGCTGCTTGGTCATCAAGCTCTTATTTCATAGAATATTTCATAATTATGTGATATACCCTAGATTTTTTGGTTGAGTTGTTTACATTCAGTGTGAAGCTGTATTGTGCCATTGTATTTCATTATAAACAGGGTAATAAATATTTGGGTACCATGGAAGTGTTCACAGGGAAGGCTAAAATAAGTCTAGATTTTAAAAATATTCTGTAACAGGTACTCAATTACCTTTCCCTCTGCTGCTATATGGGTTATATGTGTGAAATACTTTGTTTATTCCCCCCCCAAAAGTAAATAAAACTTGTATTAAGCTTACTTGTGACAATATAGTGATAAAATGTGTTATTAAATTGCAACTACTTTATTAAGATCCTTGAACTTATTATCTCATTTAATTCTCACAAATGCCTATGAACTCAATCTCATTTTCATAATTTTAGAGATGAAGAAAGGAAATTTCTGTGACATTATTAAAAGAGGAAAAAGGAATATATAGTAAAAGATAATAAAGATTTGAACATATTTCCCAATTATGGTCTAGGTTTGCATTGGTAGGCTTGCTAATCATTTTTTTAGAATAGAATAAAAAATGAGCAGTCAGTAGAGGAGGAGGCTTACAGGCTGCTGCACCATTGCTCTCAGCTCAGAGAGGAGGCTTCTGGTCCTCCATAGTACAATTCCCAGTGGAGAGGAGGAGGCTTCCAGGCCACAGTAGCACCGCTCCCAGCACAGAGGAGGTGAGCTGGTCAGGCATCAGTAGCACATGAACTCACCACCCCCCGTCAAAATGAAAAGAAATGTAAACAAGCCTCCAAACCAGACTTCAAAATCACCTACAGAAACCCCCATGGGAAATGAGATGGAGCACTCTGATACTCAACTACCTGAACTCCCTAAACTGGCAAAAAATGAGGATCTGGAAAAAATGAAATCAGAAATAATTTCTCAGATAACAGCAGAGATTGTGCCCATAGTGCAAGACATGATTAATAAATCTAGAGAAGACACAGATAAAAAATAGAGGAGCTAAGGAACATGATGAAATCCCAACATAGGAAACAAATGGAATCCATAAAACAGATGCAAACAGATTTCCAGATTAAAAACTCCATTGAAATTCTATACAGCAGGAGATTCCACTTCACTCCAGAAAGAATGGCTGCTATAATGGAAATCAACCAATAACAAATGCTGGCAGGGCTGTGGGGAAAGAGGAACCCTGCTCCACTTCTGGTGGGAGTGTAGACTGGTGCAAGCACTGAGGAAATCAGTATGGAGATACCTCAAAGAACTAGGACTGGAAGTCCCATTTGACCCCGCTATTCCACTGTTGGGAATCTTCCCCAAAGAATTAAAAGAATCATACCACAATGATATATGTGCACCCATGTTCATAGCAGCACAGTTTGTAATAGCTAAAACTTGGAAACAGCCCAAATGCCCATCAACTGGAGACTGGATAAAAAAAATATGGTATTTTATAAAATGGAGTACTACTCAGCCATAAAAAATGAGAAGTTAGAGACATTTATAGCTAAGTGGTTGCACATTGAGGCAATACACTTAAGTGAAATAAATAGGACACAGATGAATAAATTCAGAATAGTTTCTCTGGTGTGAGAAACTGAAAGTGTAAATAAGGACTAAAAGGTATAATAGGTAATGTGAAATAGGAAGAAAAGGGGCAAAGGGGAAGGAAGTGGGAGGGCTAGGGGAAAGGATAGAAAGGAATGGGATTAATATGAGAAAATGGAAAAATAGGAACAAAATCTTTGTAAATTGGGAGGAATGGAGGAGTTGAAGAGAGTGCTGGGCAAGGGTGAAAAATAAGAACCAAGAGAGGCTATGTAAAGGTGTAAATTTCCAATGATGAATGTCATTATATTTTATACCTAAAATGTACCAATGATTAGAATGAATAATCGATAATGCAAAATAGGAAGCAAAGGTCCAAAGGGGTAGGGGTAGTGGGAGGGGCAGGGGAAAGGAAAGAAGGGAAAGAAAAAATGCTGAGAAATGGACAAAATGGAAATAAAGTCTTTGTAAATAGGGAAGGGTGGAGGGGGGTGAAGGGAGGGACAGTAATGGGGAAAAAAGTAAGAACCAAGATGGATTATGTAAAGGTACAATTCCCAATGAGAAATGTAATTGTGTAGTATAACTACAAGGTACCAATAAAAGAATTTAATAAAGTAAAAAAAATAATAAAGTTAAAGTAATAAAAAAAAGCTTATCAGAGACAGAACACACGTTACCAGAATTTTCCCTACTGTCTTTTTCGTCTAAGACACACTAGTGCTGTAGATGTAGAGAAGGAGGGAAAACACGATAAAAACGACATGAACTCAGTGCAGATGAAGCCCTGGTCTGCCAGAATGCTGTGTGCCAAAGCTAACTACCATGAACTACACCATCTTTCTATGCAGAGAAGCATAGTACCACTCCAGTGAAATTTAGTACCTTCTAAGAGTCTTTCTGTGTTCCTTTAAGTACAAGGGTAAACAAAATTGTTTGCTATAATGTGAAGAAGATACAGTTCTAATAGATGCACTTCTAATAGAAGATACAGTTCCCACTTCCATGTCAGAAACTTTCTAAACAACCACCTAGACCAAACTTTTCAATTCATAGAAGAGAAAACAAGGCCCAGAGAGGTAAAGGGCCTTGCCCAGGGCCACACAGCTGGTTTGCAGCAGAGCCAGCACCGAAGCACCTGTAGCATCTCACAACATGTGACTGTGTTCACAGCCTTCCCCAGAACAGAAAGGTGGCCTGGGGACATCCAGGGCAGCCTGTGGTGGGAGAAAGGGGTGGAAGGCTGCCCTATTGGGTCACAGCTTCCATCACATCCCCAGCACACTTGTGCAGAACTCAAAGTGGTCACAGCACTGAAAGAGAATTACCAGGACTCGCAGTCTTCACCATCTCAGACCCTCTGGTGCTGTGTCCAGAGAAAGAAGACAAACAGGAGTTTCTGGGTGAGATAATATTTGTGTCCACAGACTGAGTGAAGCAGACTGTCCTCATTAATACAAATGGACCCAATTGATCTATTGAAGACCCAAACAGAACAAAAAGGCCAAAGAAGATGGAATTCCTCCTGCCTGACTGCTTGAGCCAGGACATTGGTCTTTTCCTGCCTTCAGACTTAAACTGAAAAAAACAGCTCTTCTTAAATCTTAAGCCTGCCTGCCCTTGAGCTGTCCTGGTTCTCAGACCTTGAGACTTAGGCTAAAAGTATACCATTGGATCTTCCAAACTCCAGCTTGCTAACCATAGGCCTCAGAACTTCTTAGCCTCTGTAATAATGTGGGCCAATTCTTTATAATAAATAGATTTCCCTATCTAAAAAAAAAGAAAAGAAAAGAAAAGAAAGTCTATGCAGCAGAATGAGCCAGTGTGAGGAAGGACTTTCAGATGTACAAGAGAAGAATGCAATTAGTGCCCAGGAAAAAAAATTTCTTTAAAATAGTAAGGGACCACAAGAAATCAATCCAGCAGCTGCTAGATGATGCAAAGAAGAATAACTTAAGACTGATCAGAGTAAATGAAGAAACAGGAGACAATGCAGATGACATAAAAAAAACTGTTCACAGAAGTGATGGCAGAAAAC
>NW_004624745.1:8902234-8975025 GCF_000247695.1 Heterocephalus glaber | reverse complement strand
TGAATAAGCAATGGGTCACAGAGGAAATTAAAGAAGAAATCAGACAGTTCCTTCAATTAAATGACAATGACAATACAACATACCAGAATCTATGGGACACAATGAAAGCAGTCTTATGAGGGAAATTCATAGCAGTGAATATTCATATTAGGAAAACAGAACGAGCTCAATTAACCAACATGATGCTGAGCCTCAAGCTTCTAGAGAAAGAAGAGCATGACAAACCTATAGCTCATACAAGGGAGAAAATTATAAAGATCACAGCAGAAATCAATGCAATGGAGACTAACAGGATGATACAAAAAATCAATAAAGTAAAGATTTGGTTCTTCAAAAGAATAAACAAAATTGACAAACCCTTAGCCAACCTTAACAAAAAAAGGAAAGAAAAGGTCCAAGTGCATGCAATTAGGAATGAAAAGGATGAAATTACAATGCACCCAGAAGAAATCTAGAGTATCACCAATACCTACTTTGAGAACCTATATGCCAATAAGATGAAAAACACAGAAGAAATGGGGAGATTCCTAGATACGTATGAATAACCAAAGTAAAATGAAGAAGACCTAAAAATTCTAAAAAAACAAATATCAATCAATGAACTTGAAAACATATTAAATTAGAAACACCAACTAAAAAACCCCAGGTCCAGATGGCTTCACCTCTGAATTCTACAACACATTTAGAGGAACTACTGTCACTACTATTTAAACTCTTCAATGAAATTGAAAGGGAAGCAGTACGCCTAAATTCATTCCTGGAAGCAAGCATCACCTTGATTCCCAAAGAAGAGAAAGACCCAACGGAAAAAGAGAACTGTAGGTCAATCTCACTAATAAACATAGATGCAAAAATTCTTAATAAGATAATGGCAACTAGGATGCAGAAGATTATCAAGATCATAAAACCTGACCAAGTGGGATTTATCCCAGGGATGCAGAGATGGTTCAACATATGCAAATCATTAAATGTAATATACTATATCAATATACCCAAGAACAAAATCATATGATCATCTCAATAGATGCAGAAAAAGAATTCCACAAAATCCAACACATATCTATGAAAAAAACCCTACAAAAAAAATGGAATAGCCGGTCACTACCTCAAACTTATAAAAGCCATCTATGAGAAACCAACAACCAATACCATACTAAATGCTCGAAAACTGAAATCCTTCACACTAAAAGCGGGAAGAAGACCAGAATGTCCATTATCTCCACTCCTGTTCAATATAGCTTTGGAAACATTAGCCACAGCAATTAGACAAGAGAAAGAAATAAAAGGAATAAAGATACGAAACGAAGAAGTTTAATTGTCATTATTTGCAGATGACATGATACTCTATATAGAAGACCCTAAGACCTCCACCAAAAGTCTTCCAGACTTAATAACCAAATTACATAAAGTAGGTGGCTACAAGGTCAACACACTAAAATCAAAAGCTTTCCTCTACATGAGCAACAGACTCACTGAGAGAGAAACAGGGCAAACAATTCCTTTCAAAATAGCATCCAAAAAACTGAAATACCTACGAATGAATCTAACAAAAGATATCAAAGACCTCTTCTCTAAAAACTATAGCACTCTGAAAAGAGAGAATGAAGATGGTATCATAAAATGGAAAAACATTCCCTGCTCCTAGGTAGGAAGAATTAACATCGTGAAAATGGCCATACTTCCAAAAGTGTTACATAGATTCAATGCAATCCCAATTGAAGTCCCAGCAGCATACTTCACAGACCTTGAGAAAACAATCCAACAATTAATTTGGAACAAGAAGAGACCCAGAATAGCAAAAGCAATTCTAGTTAACAGAGACATGGCAGTGTGTATTACAACCCCCAACTTGAAACTATACTTCAAAGCTATTGTGATAAAAAAAGCATGGTACTGGCAAAGAAACAGACCTGAGGACCAGTGGAACAGATCAGAAGATGCAGAAACAACTCCAGCACACTCAGCCATCTCATCTGTGACAAAGGAGCCAAACACCCTCACTAGAAGAAAGATAGCCTCTTTAATAAATGGTGCTGGAAAAATTGGGTTTCAGTTTGCCAAAGATTAAATTTAGGCCTATATCTCTCACCATGAACTAGACTAAAATCGAAATGGATTAAAGATCTAAATATTAAAACAGAAATGCTGAACTGGGCTGGAATAGAAGTTAGGTAGAATTCTTGAAGACGTTGGTGTAGCAAAAGATTTTCTGAACAAAACTTCAGTTGCCCGTGAACTAGCACAAACAATAAGTGGGATCTCTCCTTACTAAAAAGCTTATTCACAGCAAGAGAAACCACCAACAGGGTGAAGAGACAACTCACAATGTAGGAAAAAATTTTCCCCAGCTCTCCCTCAAACAAAGGTCTACATCTAGAATCTATAAAGAACTTTAAAAAATCAGACTTCCCAAATTTAAAGTCCCAATCCAAAAATGGGGCTCTGAAATGAACAGACATTTCTCAGACAAAGAATTAGAAATTACAAATAAGCATGTGAAAAAATGTTCACCATCACTGGTTATTCAAGAGATACAAAAGAAACCAATACTGTGATTCCACCACACTCCAGAAAGAATGGCTGCTGTCATGAAATCAACCAATAACAAATGCTGGCAGGCCTGTGGGGAAAGAAGAACACTGCTCCACTGCTGGTGGGAGAGTCTATTGGTGCAACCACTGGGGAAATCAGTATGGAGATATCTCAAAGAACTAGGACTGGAAGTTCCACTTGACCCAGCTATTCCCCTGCTGGGTATCTTCCCCAAAGAATTAAAAGAGTCATACCACAATGATATATGTGCACCCATGTTCATAGCAGCACAGTTTGTAATAGTTAAAATTTGGAAACAGCCCAAATGCCCATCAACCGGGGACTGGATAAAGAAAATGTGGTTTTTTAATAAAATGCAGTACTACTTAGCTGTAAAAAATTCAAAATTAGAGATTTTTATTCCAAAATGGATGTACATTGAGGCGATACACTTCAGTGAAATAAATAGGATGCATGTGTAAATGCCAAATAGTTTCTCTAGTGTGAGAAACTGAAAGTGTAAATAAGGACTAAAAGGTATAATAGATAATGTGAAATAGGCAGAAAAGGGGCAGTAGAAGAAGGGGAAGTGTGATAGGTAGGGGAAAGGAAGGAAGGGAATGGAATTAATATGAGAAAATGGAGAAATAAGAGTGTATGGCAAGGGTGAAAAATAAGAACCAAGAGAGACTATGTAAAGGTGCAAATTTCCAATGATGAATGTCATTATATTGTATAACTAAAATGTACCGATAAAATTAAATTTAAAAAAAAGTGAGCAATTGGTATGGAATACAGTGCTGACACCTGGGCTTTTCTTCTTATTTTATAAATTGTGATAAGAAAATCTATGTTTGATTTATCTGGGAGAATGCCATATCCTAGCTCTCATGATATGGACAAACATCATAATATTAATTGATGAAGATTCTGAGAGGTCGAAAAAAGTTTATATAGCAGTAATGATCTTGAATACACTATCATATTAGTAAACTAGCCTTGTTATGTACAATAATGTCTTGTCATTTGGAGAAAATTCTTACCATAAAGAACATTTCTCTTTTTCCTTTTTTTAAAAAAAATAATAATTGCTTTGATTAGGACTGCATTAGGACTTTGTGTACTTTATCTCATTTATTCCCTTAAGAAATTATTATTATTAAACCCATTGAAAACACAAAGAACTCATGGTTTGGAAACTTTCATGTGATCATATGGTCTGAAAAGACGCAGCTCTTACTAGTTTAAACTCTATTTTATGTTTGGAGTAAGAAAGTGAATAATTCTCACTTCTCTAGCTCTCCTTTTAAGGAAATATAAAACCCTGAGGAACACAGATCAAAACAATTTGAAAGTCCCATGTTAATTACAATATATACCCACTGTGCTCAATATACACCATTCTCTATTTTTGTCTACAATACATGTCAAAATCTGGAAAGCTCCTCAGGATACAGAGCCCAAGTAATCAGTCTTTCAGAGATCTAATAATTTTGAAGAGAGACAAATATATGCAAAGAATGACACACCAAGTATGTGTGGTACCTTGACAGAGATATGTAGCTGCATTACACTGGAAGAGTAAAGGAGAGAATTACTTTTATTCATGAATCTTGATAATGCCATAATAACACAAGTGTCCTGTAATGTACAAATTAAAAGAAAAATCCTAATTAAATGTTTGAGATTTGCATTGAGAGAATTATTTCTGTGACTTAAGTTTGACTGGAAGAAAATAGTGTATTTATAGACTAGATTCTTAATAAATGTGTCAGAGTTACTGTCTGTGAAGTTGAGTAATTTGGGAAAGAGCTTTATTTTCTGAGATAACAGCAGAACCATTAATGCTCAGTTTGTTCAATAAGTCAGATTTTGTGTATATAACATCTCAATCATTTACTCAACACTTGTGCTTTTTTCTGTTGCCAGAACTCTAGAGAAGTTAACAAAGGACAGCAGAACATGGAAGGAACAAGGACAACTCTTTCATAGGAATAAAAGGGTGGAAAGGAGAGGAAAACATGCACTGACAGAGTTTTGGATTGTTTTACTGAGGCTGAAACTGAGAATCTGTGATTATATGTGATTTGCATAAAGCTGGACAACTAGAGAAACGACAAATTCTAATTTGACTTCTAGTCTTCTCTTTCCAGTTCTCATATTTTGTGCATTGAAGAATAATAATATTTTTCTCAAATCTTCATAAATATGTACAGCTTGGTTCAGTTTTTAAAGATTATTCTTCATTTGTCATTTTCTGAAAACTGCAGATATGTTGTGAAAGGAATATTATGTTTTTCTTTTTGGAAAAACGTTCTCCAACCCAACAGCCTCTTATACTGTAAGTTAAATCATCCATGAGTAGATTCTGGAGTACACAATATTTATTAAGAGCCAACACAGTGAAAAGAAGGGGAAAGATTCAGAGTTTCTCAAGGGAAGAAATAAAATTCCATTTACAGATCAGACAAAGCCTTGGCTAACACCACTGGAAGCTCTGGGTTGAAGATTGCTTGTCAGAGTGCACACACTGAGCTAAAATTGCCAGTCCCTTAGACACCACACTCAAAAATTCAGCATGCACGCTGCCAGGAAGGATGTGATCTTTTCAGAGGTAGCTTTCTGAAGAGGAGGTAAAGTCCTGAATGTGCTGACACTCGAGTCTCTCCTGACTTCACGGTCCCTAGGGATGGGCAGCAAGGGCATCTGGCAACTGTGCATCTGGGTACCACATCTGTTGTACTTACATCATCTTGCTTCCAAAGAGTGTCCTCAATTCTCCACATTTTCTTCGAAAACATTTTAATTTAAAACATCTAACTCCCTACTAAATTTCTTCCTTCTATCATGTTTTCCAACCACTCCATCTCTAAAGTCTCAGTAAAGATGAAGAGGAGTTAATTTTCCTTAGACTCTTTGCCAGGAGAATGCACATTTGTAACATACACAGTGAAAAACCTTGTCCTGGAAGGTCAACATGACCTACAGATGTGGAAGGCTGATGCAGTGCCTTTGATTTCAGTAGTTTCACAGTTACAGCATGATCTATCTGTACTTTCCCCAGCACATTTCTACAGTTCTCCTTTTCCACGAACTATACGAATACAAATTCCTAGTCACACTAGCACTCAGAGGAATTGTGCATTTAAACACCACTGGTGCGCCCCAGCTGATTCTCTTTAACCTCAGTTGAACTCTCAAGCCTTAGTGCTTGATCAACCATAATGCAGCCAAGATTAAATATTCAGCAAAAACAGAGACCTTTGACCAATATTCCCAAATCATAGTTGCTTACATATTTTTTCCCTGTACCTTTTCCCACCTGAATTTTTGAAATGCTGCTTCATCAAATACAAATACTACATTCTTTACCTCATCTGTCCAGGTGAAGAAGATAGAAGAACAACTAAATAAAACAGATTCTCAGTGATGTTATATGAATCACATAACTTTTCCAAATTAGATAACCTCTTACTTTTTTGCACTTGTTCATTTGAAAAGGGGAATGATAATATCAATAGAATAGGAAAGTCAAAATTAAGTGATATATTTAGTGTTCTTGACATAATTAAAAAACATCTTGTCATCAATTTCTCTCAAAATACCCCTCCCCCTTGTTTTTAACACACTTATCCCATCATTCTTGCCACTTTCTGTTTTAGTTCTTAAATCTTTTCATGGATACTTTGATATCCTGATTCACTTTAAAATGTTTACCTGCCATAGTCATTTTGACTTTGGCGAAGAGTCAGAAGTTGCATGGTGCCAGATATGGGGAATAAAGTAAACCCTGGATGCACTGTAATATTTATGAATCTCTCTGTTGGAAGATACTTGGCAGCAGCATTCACTGTATTCATACCTCATAAAGACACAAAAGAAGACTTTCAGAACTGCTTCAGAAAGTGGTGAAAGATGATGTAGCTGGAGTATTTTGAGATGGATTAATGGCAATGAATCTTTTATTGTTATTCACCATTTATTTCAAGCATAACTCCATAAACTTCTAAACACTTTATCTTTGATTAACATGCAACAGCATTTATTTTTCTTTCCTCTATTTCAGTGTTTCCACTTACACCATCTCCTTATTCATAGTCTTCCAATAATTTTAATGGAACTATTAATCATACTCACCAAATCACTAGTTGAAGAAAGCAGGAAATGAAAATTATCCCCCTCTTCAGTCTACTCTTTTTAAATTTGATTCTTTAGCACACATCCTTGTCATCTTCCTTTACTAGATATTTGCTGGAAAAACTCAAAATAATTTTTCTTTTCCTCACCTTCTTTCTAAACATTTCAAATAGATTTTGTCCATTTATCTCATTGCTTGCATACCACAGAGCACATTTGATTATGATCTTGACATACATTGTTGATTAGACATTACAAGTATTGACACAATGTTAACTGTAACAGTGAAAATGTCATTCTCTAGACACAAACTTCGGACTGCTTTTTAAAGTCCAATCTTTAAGTAACATGAGCAGCACGTCAGATGTGAAGACTGTTTATTACTCAATTTTATCTGGAGATTGAAAAAAATCATATTCTATCTTTTAAGAAGACTAATCTCTTTCCTTCTTATCTGTATCATTCAGATAGATTAATAGGAGTTAGGTAGGAAATATGCACACGACAAAAATGTTAGCAATGTTCTTTGAATTACATTTTTGTCCAACCCACAGCTGAGGAAGTAAAGTAGATGAAATACTAAATGTTTTACTTGGTATTGTTTCCATCTCTTTCATGTCATTTGATAGAGTTGAAGATATAAATTATGTATTAAATTTTAAATTGAATATATATGTATGTACAATATATGTAAATCTCCATCCCTATGCACATAAATACTTGAAAATGGTGCCTACAAATATATAATGTAGTTTGGGAATGCTTAATATTTATACTGCCAAAAATTGTCCATTGTTTATCTCAAAGGTTGTATAAAGTAGAAAAAATAAAACCAATCTTATATACTACTTTTATTCATAACTAACTTGACAAGTTATTAGTTTGGTTTTGTTTTGATAAAATGAATATTTTTGTAGTTACCTAAACTGTGTATACATTTTGAAAACTCCAACTGGGAATTACACATGACTATATCAATCTCATTATGGTTGAAATCCATTTCTGATCAGAGAAATGCAAGCATATTTTGAAGTAAAACTTGCATAAAGGGTAAAACAAGAGAAAATGTCCAAGTAGCCTATTTATTTTATTTATCCTTAAGTATAAAACATTTAGAATTATACTTGAAAATTCTTTAAAACTGTAATTTACAGACATTCTTGAATATGTTGAATGTTTTCAGAAAAGAAAGGCACAAGTCAAACTCTCATGGTGTGTTTTCACTTTTTAGGTAGCTGTGATTTATTTTTTTCATGATGTCCTAGCCTAACAAAGGATTTACACATCCAAAGGTCTTTTTGGTAAAAGGTCTAATAAAAACAAAAAAGGTCTAATAAACAAAATTTCTGCATGAGGTCGGAAAAGTTTGCAACAAAAGCCTTAAACACATGACATCAGAAGACGAACAATAGCCTTCATATAATATTTGTGTGTGAGAAAAATACATTTATCACTATATCCAATATCTAACTGAGTTGTTCTGTTTTCTGACAGTAGAGATTAGACCCAGGCCATCCCTATACCTTTCAAAATTTTTTATGTTGAGATAAGGTTTCATTAAGTTGCTGTTTCCCAGGCTGTGCTAAAACTTGCAATCCTTCTTCCTCAGACTCTCGGAGTACTGGGATCAGAATTATGTGCCGATGTACTCAGCAATTTGTTAAAATTAATTAATTAGCACTTAGTGGTGAAGTATACATAATAGAATTCATCATTTCAACTCTTTTCAAATGCATCGTTCAGAGGCATTAAGTGCATTCACATTGTTGTGCAACCATAGCCATCTACAGAACTTTTTTCTTGAACTTCCAAAACTGCTTAGCCATTAAACAAATAAATCTCTATTTCCTGTTTCCCTCTCACCCCAGCTCCTAGAAACCTCCATCCATTTCTCTCTCTCTCTCTCTGTGTATTGGACTATTTTATGTAATTCATATAAGAGGAATGATACAGCGGTTGCTTTCTAATTAAGCTTATTTCTCTTGGCATAATATTTCTGATATTTTTCTGTTTTAGCATGTGTCAGAATTTTCTTCCGTTTTGAGGGTGAATAATAATTATTTTGTGGGTGTCTTTATATATATATTATATAGTTTATATAACATATTATAAATATATAGTAAATATTTATGTATTATGGCTATTTTATTTATCCCACATGTACATTTAGTTTGTTTAGGATGATTCTACATTTTGGCTACTGTGAAAAATTCTGCATGTATATGAGTATACAAACACCTATTTTCTTGCCTTTGAGTATGTTCTCAGAGGTGGAATACCTTGATAATATAATACTTTAAATATTATACTGCCCAAGGAATGAATTTTTAAATGTTAATTTAGAAGCTGGAAAAAAATGCATGCAGCTATGACTTATAATCTTCACTGTTCTAAGTATGGTCAGGGTAGCCATACTTTCAGCAGCAATTAGTGGACCTAGAGCCAAGAGGATTATTCTTCAGAAAGAAGTGAGGAGAGCTGTCATAGTCATGGCTTATGGGAATCTCTCAACATGAAAACTAGAGGCCACGGAAACAGAGATGTTTCCTGTTATTCTGAACATTTTCCTCGTTTATTGTATCAGCCTTACTTATAGGGCTATGATCAATCGAGACATGATACTTTCTCTCTTAGGAGACCAGTGCAATGTCAGGGCACTAGGTTTCCACTTACAACTGTGGGAAGAGCAGCCACTGCCTTGGTAGGCTGAACTTGGTAGTTCAGCCAGGGCAGCATCGCTGGTATTTCCTGTCAGACTGTCCAAATAAATAAAAAAATAAACCCACAAAAGCTTCATCCTGGCTTCTTCCAGAAGATCAATTTTAATCAGGACTTTTATGTACTTTTGTTTTTATATGCTGAAGAATTAATACAACATAGATCATTTCACAATCAATCTTTATATACTAAATTTTTTAAAAATCCCAGCAATCCCTGCTAATATACTGGTTCCCCCAGACAAATTGTGACTCACCAAACTCCTTGTTCAATCTTTAACCTGATTTTTGTTCTAAAGACAGTAACAGAAGTACTTTGTACGTCGAGAACTGATAATTTAGCTTCCCCAGTAAGTTCTCTTATCTCAGACTTTTTCTTAAAGGAACTTTTCCTGTGTATTAGTCCTCTATCTGAAGAAACTGGAAGGACAGTGCCACCACCCTCCTTAAAAGCATGCTTTCAGTGACCTAAAGATCTCCCACAAGACCCCACACCCTTAGCTTCTATCACCTTCCACTAGTACCGCAATGTGAAGTAAGCCTTTAACACATAGGCTTTGGGGAAACATTCACATTCCAAACTATAGCACTGATTCTGCACTTTCAGGACTGAGGCCTTTGGAGGTGGAGCCCGGGAAGACCTGTAAAGGGAGCATTGGTACCTACATGTGTCTTTTCCGAAAGCCTAGCCACTCTTGGCTATTGGTGTTTGGACACACAGTACATGTGCTCCCGTGGCAGTGATCTATGTGAATTCAGGGAGTGAGATGAACACCATGATTCCATCCTCCTAAATCATTTTTCAGTGTTTCATATGTTGAAATCCTGACTTCCAATGAGGCACTTTGGAAGGTGACTATGTCATAAGGTTTGAGCCTTCATTAATGGGCTTAGGCTCTTGTAGAAAATAACAAGAAGGTGCTTCCTGAACTGACTAAGAAAAGAGAGATGCTCATCTTTCTCTTCCTCTCTTCTTTTCTAATCATTTTAAGAGAGTTTGGTTGAGATATTAAATTTTGATGTACTTTTTGTTTCTGTAAGGAAAGCTACTACCATTTGTTGAATATATTTTCCTCTTCAACTTTATATACATTTCCTGGTAAAGACATTTTTTTTTCTTAACATGTGCTAGAAGTTGTCCTGTGATGGTATATTGATGAAATATATACTGCCTTCTACTTCCTCATTTTGTGACCTTTCCTTGCCCAGGTTTCTCCAGATAAAATGGAAATAAAGTTGTGGGAAATAGGAAACAATGAATCACATATATAGTAGTGTCTGAAATGTGGAAGCTATGATGTGTGTTACACATTATTTTCTAGCCAAATGTTCTCTCCATCTGAAACACTCATCATTTATCATTACATCTTCCAACTTCTGCCTGGCTACTTCCAATCCTTTTTTTGTTTCTTTTCCCTTTTTGTTTATGTGCCTACTCAAAATCCTACCTTTCAAACTCTCATCCAAAAAGCCAAAACTCTATTTGCTTACACACAGACATTTATTATTAATTTAATGTTTTAATACTTATTTTAGTGATGACATGAACAGGTACAAACACACTGCTAGTTATGATACAGTTAATGCCAATCACCCCTGTCCATTTGTGTGTTCTTAATAACAAAATCCATTGCTTCATCAAACTTAAAGCAGGCTCCTGAATCTTCTCCTCCTCTCTTTTGTGAACTTCCTGGTAAATCCAGTTTTAACAGAGAATTCTATTAAGTCAGTTTATCAAGAACACTTTATCTTTGGTGTCTGATCAGGATCCTATTGTTCTCTGCCCCTAGATGATATCTAATCTCCCTTGCTTTTTTAGCAAGAATATTGTTATGTTGGTTTAGCCAGTAACTCCTATACCACTAATGTTTTCTCTTAGTAATCTCTCCCTCTCAAACTAATCTTACCTGATGATAATTTCCTTCTGTCTTTAATATATTCTGTTAAGTACAATCTCACTCCTCTACTACAATATCTACACATTACACTAAGTATTATTACAATGATCAGGAATGCCTGAGACTTCAAACAGTATCTGTAATAGTTTTTTATTAATACTCCTCTACTTTATCATGCTTAGAATTAAACCCCATTTGGATTTAGTGTTTATCTCATCCTTTATTTTTAATAAATATATAAATATATGATATTTTACTTATATTTGAACATTAATTATAGCCTATGAAGAAAACATATTCTGGTACTTCCCTTATTATTCAGTACTTGCACTTGTCTTTATTTAGGTGGTCCCTTCTTTCCATTGCTGTGTAATAGTTAATTATGTGACTTTTCTATAATTTATTTACTCATTCTCTATTGGATTAGTGTCTGGCTTACTTCAAATGTATCAAGTATATGATTGAAAGAGTCACAGATCTTATACTTTTCATGACTCCATGTACTTGTATATTCCAGAGTTCCATGGGGTATATATAAAAATTACTATATAATAAGATATATATTTTCCATCTCATCGAATACTTGTTTAACCTTAGGATACAATTCAAATTTTTAAATGGTTTTATTTGTTTACAGACTCTACAAAAAATGAAAAAATTCCCTTTTATATACAGACACTCTGTGTGGTGATATAAAGCATATGAATAGATACAAAATATTGATTTATTTCAATATTAATCTTTTCACTTTCTGTTCTGGGATTATTAATGAGTTTTTAATTCAGTAACCTCATCTTTCTGAATTTTTTGAGCAAAATTGATTTCCAGATTCCTAGAGGCATATCTTAAAATTTTAAGTCTTTGATTTACAATAATTTTATGAATTTGTTTATTCCAAGGATATCCTATTCTAGATAGTCCTCATCATTTTATCTTTTATTCTGCTTTTTTAAAAGCTACTAAATATCCTTTCTGTGAGTGAAGAAAGCATTCAGATGTTTGTTACCTATACCTATATTCAGGGTTTATGTACTAGTTAACTAGATATTATATGGTGGTGAACAATTATTTTACTATTAAAAGTCACATTAAATCCAAGAAGGTGACTTATGCAATCATCAAGAAATCAAAAACTAACAAATGCTGGCATTATTGTGGTGAAAAAGGAACCCTGCTACATTGTTTGTAAGATTGTAAATTAGTACAACCATTATGGAAATCAGTATAGAAATTTCTCCAAGAACTCAAGTTAGAAATTCCAAATTCTTTTTTAATAAAGTTAGAAATTCCAAATTCTTTTCAATAAGAGCTATTATCTTACTAATTTTTGCTTTTCAGAATTTAAAAGTATAAAATTAATTTTGAAAAAATTAAATTAAATATTTTTTTTTCTAATTTGAGGTATTCAAATACAAAGCTTTGTTAAGAAGTGTTAGACACATTAAATTTCACTTTTGTTGTGGATTGTGCTTTCTTATAAAGGATTCTGCAGGATAGAAAAGTAGAAATAGATTGCTGGCCTGGTAGCTCCTGAACTGTATTATGGGAGAAGAAGAAATGAACTAGAGTACAATTAAACATCTTTGATTTCAAAAGTTTATATATAAAACACCTTTGAAAATATGTATGTATATATATATGTATATATATATGCAATCTTCACCACGAAAATTAATATTTTTCCTTTTCTTTTGAGGTAAACACAGTAAACCTTTTTATCTTAGCTCATATAAGAAAAAAATCTAATGAATAATTTCCTTGTCTAAATTTTAAATGTCATCAGTGATATATGAAATAACCACTAAATGAATCAATTATGTTACTCAGTTTTTGGCAGTAGTTTTCATCCATAGCTGTGAATTAGAATCACCAGGGGAGCTTTACAAATATATACTGATGTGTGGAAATCAGTATATTTTTAAGTCTCTCTAGGTTATTGGAACAAGCAGGGAGATTTGAAAACCACTGCTTCAGGAAATCCCTAGAAGAAATACAACATTAAATTTGAAAGTGTGATATTGAAACAAGTATACTTTCAACAACTCTTTTGAGAGTTCATATTTATGTATTCTTTTTACAATATCAAAGGATGTGTAGTAGCTGGAAATTAGAGTGGGCTTCACTGGAACAAACAAAAAATGCACCTAGGAAGATAAATCTACAGACTGTAGCATAGAAAGAGGCAGAAAATAGAATAGGTGGAGGGAAAGGAGATGACCATGTGGGTACCAAGCCCCCCAATATAAGTCAAATGAAGAATTTTTTTAAAAAATTGATTTATTTCTTTCATACAAATTTCCATTTCCTTGTAAAATAACAGAGAAATAGTGGCCTTATCTTTCTGAATCAGTAAATTAGATCTGCAAAATCAACTCTCCCCCAAACAGGCATATGTGAAAAGTTAATTTTCTTTCATCTATTACTTTATACTTGGTTGAGATATTCATTTTTCCTATTTACATCAAGTGAGTATACTAAGCTATACAAAGCTTTAAACCCATGGTGCCTAATGGTGAATAAAGTGGATGAGGAAACACTGTAATATTATACAAGCTAGTCATTTGTGGAATGGCACTTAGTAGCAGCATTCACAATATTTTTTATCACAGCTTGTAAAGGCACTCATGAAAGAGGACTTCCAGAACTGTTTCAGAAAGTGGCAAGAACAAAGAGATTAATATGTTTGAAATGAGGGGACATATTTTGTGGAGGATTAATGGCAATGTGTCTTAAAGTAATGTTTAAAAATTTAACCATTTACTATAGTTTTGGGTCACTCCTTATATATCTTTACACAAGTGAATTACAAAATCTTACTTTTAGTTTGAATGTATACATATGTTCTAATTTCTCCTCAGGTAAAGGAAAAAACATCTCTGATTAACCATCTTAAAGAGATTTCTCTTCTTCATAACTAGGGCTTCATTTTAGATTAGGTGCTAAATTTCTTTTTGACTAACTTTTAAATTCAGTTTTGTGTAATTGATCTTATCATTGTTATTGTTTAATAACATTACTTCTATTGCATTGTTTCCTGGAATATTGCATCCTTTTAGAACGAAAACATGAATAAATTCATTATTTTTATTATAATTATGTTCTTATTTCACTTAATGATGAGGATATATTTGGGGAACTGCATCATTAGGCAATAGTGCCATTGTGTGGACATCATATGGCATAATTGTATGACCTAAAATGGGTACAATATCCTTAGACATTATCATTTTATGGAATCACCCTTGTATGTTGAATCCCTCATTGACCAGATTGTCATTATGTGGCACGTGGCTTTGTATAAAAATAAACATCATTACTTCAAGAAAACTGAGGTATCAATCAATGTTAAAAACCATGTCTAAAAGGAAATTTAATTAAAAATTCACTTCAACCAGGTATTGGAGGGGGGTAGATTTAGGAAATGAAGAAAGGATATTGATATTTTATTTCTGAATAGAAATCATTTTCTTGAAATTACACTTAAGCTATATGGTGCTCTGATAATATATAATAGACAAAACAGATTTCAATAGAAAGTTTGGCTATTTAAATGCATATAATTATATACTTACTAAATAGATTTCCAAATATGTTAACTGATGAGATAGGTAAAATCTAGATTTGTATGCATCATTTATAATAAATACATTGAACGATAACTCTAGAAGTTTAAGTAAGGGTGTGCAAACCAAGTTTCCAAAATAAGAGAATCTATGAAGATAGAGTGTACCTCAGTGGTTGCTGAGGTTTACAGGGGAAGGATTGGGAGACGACAGCAAGTCCGTGGCGTGTTCTGCTTTGGGATAACAAACATGATGTAGCTTTGATTGTGGTTACAGTTGTACAACTCTGTCAATATGCTAAAATTGACTGAATCATATACTTTAAGTTTGTAAATTCTATACTATGTAAATTTTAATTCAATAAAGTTATGTAAGAGGAGAGAGGAGGGGAGGGGGAGGGAAGGGAAGGGAAGAAAAGAACAGAGAAGAGAGAGAGAGAGAGAGAGAGAGAGAGAGCAAGAGCGCTGTGAACAGTGAGCCTCTGTACTCTGATCTATATGAAGCCAAGTAGTGAGCCTGCTGTGGCAAAGGGTGATGGAAGTGCTCGTTTTTCTCCATTTGCTAGATGGGAAGAAATAATGCCCTGTATTAACAAAGGCCTCTATTTCATCTCTTACTGTTCTATAATAATGTAAGATGCTAGCGAGTTTTTCTTTAAAGTATTCTTTATATTGTTATGTCTCATCAGCTGAAGTTCTGAAAACGCATAGCAAATGCGTTCTATTCATTTTGAAAGTTAGATTTTTCTTACTGGAATATATCAACACAATAATATTTTCCATATGAAATAATTTACATTTTCACCATTTTCCTGTTTTCTTTAAATTAAAATTTCTGTTTAACGTATTTCAGCTTTAAAAAGAGTTGCTATGATAATTTTCATATTATCTTACTTATATTTCCTTTTGTAACATCAAAAACAGGACATTTAATTATATATACATAAATACTATAAACATATTATCACTAAAATTATAATTATAAGAATCATTGGTTATGAAGAAATAAATGGCTATGTCCTCCTAAAATTCATTAGGAAATGAAACATTAAACAAGTCTTGAATCATATTTTTGTTTCCTTTTCGGGGGGCTTTGATTTTTGAGACAGGGTATTACTATGTAGTTCAGGCTGGCCTTGAACTCACTAAGTAGGCCAAGATGACCTCAGACTTGCAGCAGTCCTCCTGCCTCAGCCTCCAGAGTGCTGAGATTATAAGTGTGTGCCATCATGCCTGTCTTGTTTCTTTCTTTTTATAAAAGCTACTATTTTGACTTTTGATGTTTAATTGTTTAATGCTTTGATTAACATTACACTTTCATCTCAAAGGTGAATATGCTAAATGACATAATATTTACTTTTGCATCTTATATATGTACTCTAACACACTAGTTTAGAGATGTTAGTCATGTGTATAGTATTGTACATATATTATATATTATATATAAACAATACAGATGGGGGATAGCTTCCTCTATATTAAGAAATGTACATGTTTGGCTGTATAAAGTAATATAATCTCAAATGAATTTTAAGAGAGTACTAATTTATCATGAGCAACATATGCATACTTCTATTGTTACACATCTTGTTGTTTTTTTATGCTTATTTGTTTGTTTGTTTTTTAGAGACAATGTTTCACTGACATGTGGAGGATATGAGAAGTTCTCAGGCCCTTGGACAACCTTGGGAAGACAGATTGTCCTGATGTCTGTGGCAGGCCCGGATAGAGAAGTTAAAGTTAACTTCAGAAGGCTGTTTGTTAATCCCACAGTGCTCATTCTGCTGTGGTCCCTTGAGATCCTCAAATATTTGCTTGGCATAAGAATAGATAAGAGTATCTAACTTTTTAGAAGCTTTAAGTAGCCAGGATGATTTAGATAAGATGCACTAAGATTAAAGGAGCATAGATGCTTCTTTAGATGCTTTATATACTCACAGATATAACTGGTGGTTAGTTGACTAGCACTGTAAATTGTTAATGATTGATGTATCCTACAGAAAAATGTATAAAAGAAGAATATTACCAATAAACCTGGCCTTAACTTCACACAGAGTTCTGGTCCCCTGTGCTCCTTCATTTAATAGGTTTCATTGGATACTGTCTTCAAGTTCCAGTCTCCCACCGAGGAGACCCCAACACTGACATATGAGGCTGGTCTAGAATTTGACATTCTACTCTCAGTATGTTGATATTACAAGTTTTCACCACCATGCACGGCTGTTCCCATCTCATTATAAGAGTTTACTTTTCCCCAGTTTCTTGAGTACAGTTGCATTCAGTATTACTTATAAATAGTGCTGTGGTTTGATTGCCCCACAGTAATTCTTATTGCAATTTAATGCTCATTCTTTATTAAGAAGCAAGACCAGGTGGAACCTATAAGAGGCAATGATATCATCTGAACTCTGCACTCATGAATGAAGTAATCTATCATGGATTAATAGATGAGCTGATGGTTTACCTGGGGAGTGAATCTATTTGTTGTAAAAGTTAGTTTTGTTCTGTATCTTGGGTATCCCTCTTATTTCTCTGCATAGTCCCCACTGCAAGAAAATTCTCAGTAAATGGTGGGGCTTCTATGGACATTCTAGCCTCCAGAACTACTAGCTGAAATAACTTCAGTTACTTTTAAATTCTCCAGTCTGAGCCTTCCAGTTAAAGAAACACAAATGGATTAAGCCAAATAGTACACATTTCCTCAGTAATATGAAGAGCTGTGTCATACATCAGATGTTCATTTACCTACTGTATGAATATAATAACCTATTGTTTGAATATAATAACCATGTGTGAAGAAATGAAATCTCACTTTTCAACACTGTTACTATTACTGTTTATCATTCTTATGTCCTTTTCATTTACCTAACAAAGATAAAACTGCTAATTTAAAATAAACCACTCATTTATTAACGAACTTTAGACACCTTCATGAGATACACTAGGCATCAATGACAAAGAGGGAAGAGAGGAAATGGTATAATCATTAAAATAAACTCATAAAATGAATATTATAATTAAGCTCAAGACTGGAGCTATCTCTCAGTGGTAAAGACTATTTTATGATTCTTGTCCTGTGAGATTAAGCTGCTAAAGTTTGGCTCATTGAGAGAGAAACCATTGGCTATGTACAGCAACATTTCACATTGCTTGGGTCTTCTTTCTTGTATTGAAAATAAATTGTTCATAACACATATATTCTCAATAGGCCAAATGAAGGAGAAAGATATCTATTTACATGCAAATTTAACTTTTAGAAATAACAAAAGTTAGCAAAACTTTGAGGATTCGAAAGTACAGGCAAGAAAAATTGAAAAAGCAACTCATTATCTCTATTTTCCCATATAAGACAAATATAAATTCTGAATATTCTGAAAGTTAGTTCATCATTCATGGTTCTGCAACAATTGAAAACTCCAATTATACAAATTAATAAAACTTTTCATGGTTCTAAATTAAGCAGAGATCTGCGTGAGAAAAGATGACTGTTCTTAATATTACACTTCAAGATAGCTTTAGGGCTGTCAACTATGAAACATTATAGGCTAATTTAGATTTATATATAATTCTTAATGAATGTGCAAGGACTGAAAGAAGAACTCAGTAATTACTTTCTGTAATTATCTATTTTAATTATATTCTAGCTATGTGCAAAAAGGAAGCAATCTTAATGATCTGTATTTAAAAACTAAAATCAAAGACTTCCTCTATATGGGTCCTTTCTTTAAAAGTGGCTGAGTGTTATGGCCACAAGCTCATTAATTCTATCTTCCTCAGGAAGTGAGATTTAACATGTTAATAAGCAAGTCTAATTTTCATAATAGGTCTATTATAATGGAAATATGGAGGGGCACAATTCTACCATTTTCTGAAATATTAAAGATTATTTCTAAAGAATGACATACAACATCAACCTTGTTTTGCAATGAAGGAGAGTTCCATTTTCAATATATATTTATTTAATATTTCCAAAAGAAATCCATAAGTGTATGTTTTTCCATCCAACCAAATATATAGTAGTTTTCTTTTTGATTGGAATTATCTTTACATTTTTTAAAATAATAAAATACTTCAAATATACTCTTTTCTTGGTCATAAATTATCGGGTAAATGTTAAGAAGGTTATATTTATCTATTTTGTTTACATATACCTATGCATACATTTTAAATAATTGAATTTATATAAAATAATAACATTTATATGTCATGAAACTTTCTAAAACATTGCCCTTCTTGTTTATGAAAATATACTAGCAGAGGTTAATTCATCTCCATAAAAAACATATGTATATTATTATCATGTTAGGTGAGTGCAGAGATTCATAAAAACATATGTAAATAACAATAATGATACTAACAAAAATAGCAATAAGACTACCATAATTAAACCTTTCTTCTTAATCATTGTGTTGACTAGTTCATAAATATTGCCTTATTTAATGCTCATCCTTAGACAAATGAAGTCTTCACTGATTTTTCATTTAATGAAATTGAAAATGAGAGAAAATCAATTACTGGTTGAAAATCACAGAGATGGTTGAGATGGGAATCAAATTAAGATAAATATAACTTCAAATCCATGTCCTTTCTCTAACACTCCTATTTTTCTTATTAACTCATTATGTATATATAATTTATTTACATACTTACACATAATGTAATGTATGTAAATATACTAAATGCAAAATCAAGCACTTTAATATTCAGAGTTTTGTCTTCTTCAGAAATAACTATAACTGAAATAATTTATTTCCATTTTAAACATTGAAAAAACATTTACTTTTAAAAATTACACTAAGGAAATCTCTTCTTATGTAATCTATGTTGTTTGTTGAATATCTAAAGTACCACAAGTTTAAATAACTGACAATACTTAATTTTTTAAATGTACAAATCACACAATTTGTGTTTATTATATCATATTGATATATATTGTCAATTTAAAATGTTGTGGATTTTTACAAAGGTATAAGTAAAGCTACTATGATTGGGCTATTGTTAATCTGTCATTTCACGGTCATGCATAATTTTATGGATAAGCAAAGCTCTGCCAACATTGAAACATTAATCTTTGAACCATTACATGAAATCAAAATATGATATATGTCTCACAAGCAATTAAGTATTACCCCTTATTGAGCCTTTATGTATTGAAGACCTTTCAGGTTCTCATTTTGGAACATTACAAAGGCCTAATGCCTGAAATTCACACTGTCATTAGCATTTTTTCTCCAGGCCTATATTATGAATTTATATACTCAGAGAGTTTCTTGCTTAGTTTCAGCTGTTTATGTATTTTTAAAGCCCAAAAGACGTTCTTTACACGATTTTCAGCACAATAGTGATTAAAAAAGAATGTTTGCTCTAGTATATCTAATAACCATTGCTAATATAGCAAAAGACTCTTTTAAAAATCGTCTCTGCCATTTTGTCCCTCACACATTTTTCTGTGCTCATTTGTTGTTAAATTACGTATTTTTAGTGTTTGAAGATTAAATAAGATGGTTCACACTTTATAAGATTCAAACAACAGAAAATTCTGCAGCTAAAGAAAAAAGAAGAGTTCCTTATATTTTCATATGAACCGATTCCGTATTTAACCCTAACACACACACAGGCACAAGCCCGTACAACACACATTCAACACAGAACCAAATGTTTCCTACAAATATCAATGCTTAAGGAAGAAAGTACATACATAATAAACCAATGATAAGTATAAGGAGATCTTCTAATTTTCAAATGTTTTCCGGACACTTTATATTTTGCAGTGAATATTTATTATTTTTTGTTTATATATAGACAGATTTTTAGTATTTTGACATAAAATATGTCTCAGATTCAGCCTAAATCCCAACTATGCCATCTTTCAGACAAAGAACATAATCAAGTTTTATCTACATATACTCATCATAAAATGAATTCTTAAAAACACAGTTTATTTTCCTGTGAAAATTAATATAAGTAGTATTAAATACATTTAATTCAATTTTGTCAAACTGATGCCAGCACAAAGGCAATGACTTTGTTGCTTTGTAAAGTGTCTCATTTATGAAGTAAAAAGAAATCTTTACAAACATAGGTGTTTATGGTGTTTGCAAGAATGAGCACTGATATAGATGTAAATTATTCTACTCATTAATATATGTATTTAAAATATGATATACACATTCATAGTAACGTGGATACTATAACTGAACATATCAATTACCTCAACTAATATTAAATTATTTTAAAATATATAATTAAAAGTTAAAAGGCTGTTGTCCTAAAAATACTGTGTAATAAAAGCCTGATGATCTAAAAAAATTTCATGTAGAAAGTTTATCCATAAAAATATAGAGATAATAATTATTACTTAAATAATGGATTAAGATATAATTGATTATAAAGTTCTTTCATACATATACATATAAGTGGATACTTACAAACACATTTCACACAAATTCCACCACATTTATATTAAAAGGCCTAACAGTTATTAATTTGTGTGTATTTATAATAACTAAGTATATTTTTATTCATTATTCTTAATATATAATATACATTTTATTAACAAATATTTATTTATTTATTTATTTATTGGTACCAGGAATCAAACTTGGGACGTTGTTCTTGTGAGTCAAGCACCGGAACCACTGAGCTAAATCCCCGGCTCTGCATTTTATATCTTATTCTTTAACATGGCTTGATAGATTGCTGGTCAAATCCACAGATTCAAGAATTATGTGCACTGAGAGATTTCTCATTTTAAAAAATTCTTCAAAATTTAACCTTTAAATAAGGATTTTCAGATATCTAAATTTCTATAAGTATTTAAGTGAATAAACCTGTGATAATAGTTTCATAGAAAATTTCTGAAAATTTTTGTTTTTATAGTTTAACAATCTATAACAGTAAACAATATATTGTCACTGATTCAAATTAAAGAGCCCAAATTTAGTCTCGTAATTGACCAGTTGTTTTGGTTTTTTTTTTGTTTTGTTTTGTTGTTTTTTTTTTTTTTGGTTACAATGTCAGCCTATTCACATGCTGATTTAGATCCCCCAACTCTCAGTAACTTCTGTACTATAATCAAGAATTTGAGGTTAAATAACTTTTTGGAAATTGAAAATCTCAGGGAATGTAGCTTGTACTGTAGTATGTTATGACACAACAACCAGAATGAGCTCCTGATCATTAAATGGAGTAAAGCAAAATCTAAGAGAGGAAAACTATATCACTTTGTTCATTTTTTTTGATAAATTCCTGTTTTGGACAAGAACTATTGGATTATTACCAAAATAGAAGGGAAAATTATATACATTTTTAAGTCTGGATTAGCAAGATAATATTACAATTAGCATTTTTGATTTTTTTTGTCTGACAACAGCTTTAATCTGGAAAAAAATTTGTGGAGTCTACAAAAATGAAATATAGCAAAAATAAAATTTCTAGGAAATGGTAATTTCTTTTATGACTTCTATATAATTGACTAGTATTTTTGTCTGTTAGTTAAATATAAAATGATAAAGACTTAGAATGCATAATACTGATTTAGAGAAAAATATAAGCAAAATACAACTAATGTAGATCTGGCAGATTTCCAGGTCAGAAAATCCTTCTATTTCAAAACACAATGCACAATTATCTTCTCATTATAAGAATTGTTAATATATATGATGATTTTTAAACAATTAACTATTTCTTCTAGGAAACTGTCTTTGTTTATTCTTTGATATTAAATACACAATAAAAACTGGAAATAATGCAAATTTCAAGATTTTGTATTAAAACACAGTAAAGAAATGAATAGCATATGTTCTGTCATTTGCAGACTTCACAGTGGATTTCATGTGTCCTTCTACTTTTATCTAAACAACTGCAATTGATAAGTGGAATAGGATTTTGTCTACAAGGTAAGAGACATTTTCCCAATTTCTAAACAGTTTCTTTGTTTATAAGTTTTCTTTGGAAAAGACATTCCAATTTACACACAAGTTCCACATGTTGGATGAAGGCAGAAATATTTTAAGAGAGCAGGACACAATGTGGAAGAGTGACTGTGCTGTGCAATGCAGAGGAACAAGCATAACACCTGGTTTTCAACTTTCTCTGACTCTTAATCTTATTCAATAATTTGAAATTTCTCAGCCCCTTTGAGTTTAAATGTTAACTTTGTAAACAGCAAAAATACAATGTTTGCAAGTCATAGGAACAAAAGCAAATCCAATTTGTGAAAAATGAAATTTATGCTAGAAGACATGATATATTTTAAAATGATTTTTCCATATTTAAATAATAGACAACATAATCAAATCTACCTAGAAAATTTTAACAAAGGCCAACTTAATATTCATTTAGAAATAGAAAAATAAAATAAATACATAATATTACATTGAACAACATTCATGTTAATGATGCAGATATGTGAAAAATGAATTTTCTCAAAGACATATTAAAGTTGCATGTATACAAATGGTAAACTATACCATGACCACATTCTTATGGAAGTATTTATTTTGGCAATTTAAGGGTGTTTAATAATCACAGTGATTGGTATGGGGCTATTTAGTGAAGAGTAATTCGAAATGTTAAATATCCTGCAAGGCACTTTGCAATTTGCACAAACAGAAAAAAATGACTCTGGTGTGAAAAATCGCAAGTGTAAATAAGGACCAAAATGTATAACAGATATTGTGAAATAGGAAGAAAATGTTCAAATGGGAAGGTGAACTAGAGAAAAGGAGAGGGAAATGAAGGAAGGGAAAAGAAAATAAAAGGAAAAAAATGGAAATAAAGCTTTTGTAAATAAGGAGAAGAAGGGTTAAATGGAGGGCAGGCAAATGGGAAACAAAGAAGAATCAAGACATATCATGTACAGGTACAATTCCCTATGATGAACATGATCATGCATATCTAAAATGTACGAATAAAATTAATTTAAAAATAAAGTATCTAACTATAAGACCACATGGGCTAGAATAAAATAAAACAAGCAAAAATAAAAAGATTAATGCTCATTTGAGCTTAGTTCTTGAATTCAAGTTGCATACACATAATAGCAAATAATGACACATGTAGATGTGTGTGTATACATTTACAGCACTGAGGGTTTAACCCAGGGCCTTTGCACTGAGCTACCTCCGTATTACTTCTTATTTTGTATTTTCAGACAGTTTTTTTCTAAGTTGCTAAATTGCTAAGGCAAGGCTTGAACTCATGTTCCTTCCGCCCTAACTTCCCAGAGGGCTGGGGTTAGAAGCCTGTGTCACCATACCCAGTTTAATATTATTTAAATATATTTTTATTTTTTAAAAAAAGGCTAGACACTGTAGAGGAAACAAGAAGCTTCCACAATGATGGAGTAAGAAACTCAGTAAACTGTCTTTCCTGCAAAACAATAGATTAATTGATTAAAAAAAACTTTTTGAGACAATAAAATCTCTGGAAATTGTTCTGTGGAAATATAGCAAGTAAAATAAGATTCATTTAAGAAAATATGCTAAGTCTGTATAAGATTGACAATACCTTGTGCCCTTTAAATGATGATATCCTCCCGTCTCCACTTTTTAGTAATACGGCACAGGACCTCTACACGGGGTGCCCTTCTGCAGGCAAGTATGATCATGAAGATGGGCTCTTTTGTCCACTTCTCATTTGGTTCTTGTTTCACTCCAGCACAACAGTTTCCTGTCCCAGTCCTACATTCCACCCAAACACACGTTTGATAAAATGTCTCTATTTCCCACTAATCCCCAATTCATATGGTAGAAACTCTTACCCAAGCACAGTGAACCAAGAATTTAGAGTCCCAATAACCCTTACTTTAGCTCACTCTTAGAGGAAAGGTCCAATGTTGTGTACAGAGGACCAAGCTCAGAAAAACACTGTCTTCCAAATCTCTACAACACCAATGCATACTAGGGGAAGTGTGACTGAAGGAAAACCTCTATCTGAAGGGAGTGATTTCTTCTGATAGAGTTAAAATATATCCACCTGACCTATTGACTGTTTAAGTTTGTCTCTTGGAAAATAAGAGGTGCAAGATCATTCTGATCTTAGTGCTGCTTAAAAACAGATCAAATTCTCATGTGAAATATTACAAAGCAACATTCTGATCATCAAAGACAAGAAAGTGGAAGTGCAAGGAAGTCTGAACACACAAGCCTTGTAAAATTCATCTCCATCATTTTGATGATTTCTCTACCCTATTAAAAACTACAACTGCAACTACCTGACAGGAAGTATATCAAGCTGAAATAATTTTGGCCCAGAACCCTCAAGTGGAGTGGGGAAGCAGAGGCCAGATCACATTTTAGAGACATCGGTAGTTGAACTTTCAACCATGCTCCTTGCACATGTGTTCCAGGACATAAACTCACTTCTGGGGACAACCAATCCACCAGCCCCTTGAAAACTGTTGGCTATTATCAGTGAAACTGTTGAACTGAAGCATTCTTCTTTCTTTCTGAATAATTGTCTAGAGACTATTAATAGTGTCCAGTCCTGAACTAACAAGAAAATTTAGCCTTTCCCAGCATCAATCCAAAAGCCTGTGAAATAACTGATAGAGTGCTCCTCCCTTTTTTTTATGACTTTTGAGCTCTCACTGTGGTCTCCGTTTTGTAAATTGTCTGAACACAATCTCAGGACTACTTCCATATTCCCAGGTTGCAATTCTTATGAACCCTAAATAAATGTCTTCTTTATTCTCAAGAAGGCTGAGTTTATTCAGGGGATCAACATTTCTGTCACCTTTTTACAGTTTATATTCTTTGTTCAAATTGATATATAAGTAAATGAAACACTCTGCTTCTTTGGAGTTTCATTGCTATGAGGGCTTGTATGATACCTTTCAACCATTAGTCTATCTTATGTCATACTAGTGCTTGGGCTCAGCAAGGACCCTGAGATGATGGAACCTTACTCTTAAAATTGAATTTGTTGTTCAAAAAAATAGAATACTTTTGGATACAAACTAAGAGGAAGTAGTTAGCTGTATAATACAAACCAAATACTACAATAGGTAAGAGTTTAATAGAATCAGTCATTTTTTTTTAGGATAGCTGTCAGTGCTAGAAAATAGGAGAGCTTATGTAAAAAAGCACTAGTGTGGATTCACACAGGAGCAATAGGGGAAGGATATTAGGTTGATTTGAATGTATTCCCAAGCCACAAGATGGAAGATTTGGCTCAGGGGCTTAAACAAAACCTCTGAACAAAAGCTTACTGGATAATTAGCTACTTTTAGTCATAAATAATCCCCCAAATTATAATTAAAATAAGATAGTCCTCATGTCTGGCAGTCTGGAAGACAGTTGACATGCCTAAGGAGAAACCCTGTTAGGAGCAATCAAAGAGTAAACTTCAAGCTACTGGTCTGCAAATTGGAACATAACAAGTCACATGCACACATGCATGTGTGCACACACACACACACACACACACACACACCTAATATTAAATAATAAAATCTACATAGATAAGAGTTCTTAAGAACAATCTTTTGAAAAGAAGGAATTTATGCCAATAGAGGTATGTCTCATGGGTAGTTTGGCTAAAAGATAGAAACAAGAAGAAATTCATCTGAGCAGGGTCATTACATACTTTAGAATGCAGAGAAAACATTTTTCACAGAATTATTTTCATAAAATCCCTTAACAAAGAAAAAAAAAACTTCAAACAAGCAACAAAAGCAACCACAGAAAGGGATCATCAAGATCCATGATTGTTATTACCTAAAATGTCCAGTTTTCTCCAAAAAAATTTATATGAAAATTAAATGTTATAAAAACATGGGGGGTGGGTGGGTTAAAGTAGGCAACAGAAACTGCCTTTGAAGGGGTCCATAAATGGAATTAGAAAAAAAAAACTTTGTTGTTAAGAGAATTGGAGTCTTAATTTTTATTTATTATCCTAGTACATAGGGATGGGATTGATTTATATACCTTGTCTTTGGAAAATATACATATGAATTCCAATAATTGTAGAAGTCCCTGAGCATTTTTTGTACATCCAGCCATGTTATCTCTGAACAGAATTATTTTTTTCTTTCAAGTTTTATCCATAATCCTTCCCTTATTGAATTTGCCACAGTTCCTACTTACACTGCTGAATAGAGCTGATAATGATAAATATCACTGCCTTTATCTTGTCATAGGTGGTCACCATTCAGCCATTCACCATTAAGTGTGAAAGCCGAAGATCTTCAGTGATGCCTTTAATTAGACTGAAAAATTATTCTCCCATCTATTAAAATAATGATATATTTTCCATCAAAATTAGTAGATTGCATCAATTTTTGAAAGGAAACATTCAAGATAAATGTGCTTTCATATTTAAAATTCATATTTTGTAAGTACCATGTTGTTGAGTATGCTTCTTAGATAAAGAATGCCACTTTTTTTTCTGAGTAGTTTATATAATTCTATGTGTGATTTACATTTTTGGGTTTATATTTATATAATATCCTGCAAAGTTGTATTCTAAAAGAACATTTAAAAATATATAAATTTATTGCTTAAATATAAAAATACATTAAATTCCTTCCATCTCATTCCAAAAAACCAATATGATTACTCTTTTATTCTCAACTTGAAAAATTTAAATTATGAACAACTATATATTCTGCCAATATTATTTTCAAAACTATAGACAAAATTGGATATTTTGTATTAATGTGTAGCACCATTATTCATAGGTTCTTCTGTAACTTTACTTGAAAAAGAAGTGACTTCATAGTTAGCTTTGGATGAATAATCTAACAATATTTTTACCTCCTCTTGTTTCAGACGGTAGGCGTACTTATGCAAGCGTGATAAAGTCTCACATTATATAAAACAATGAGCATGATTATGGACATTTACCTGATTGATACTACATTTATTACTTGTTTTTAAGAAATAAAATAATTATTTCTCTAATGCTTAATAACTGTTGTCTCAAGTATTTAAATAACTAAAGTAATTGTGATATTTATTTTATAATTCAATTTTTATTGTTTTATTAGGTGAAATATTTCTATTTCTTGAAGAATTGCATTCATATGTGCCATTGTCCTGAAAGTTTCACAAAGTTAACTCTTTTTTTTAAAAAAATTAGTACATGTTGGCAGTACATATAGTTTACAATCACCTTTGGAAGTGGGTTAAAAAGTTAATTAAAGAACATTGTTCATTTGCATTACAACATTAAAGTTAGAATCCATTAATAATAGCTCTAAACCAATATAACACAAAAAAAACCACAAAAATGATTGAATCTCCAGTTGTCAACTAAAATTTCCTTTGCTCTTGGTGTGCATTGGGAGCCATTTCCCAGAGATTTTTGCAATTGGCCCCATTGTTCAGCTAAATGAAATGGTGATAGGGATGTGTTCTAATGAAAGGAACTTGAAGAGTAGTCATATTTTATATTTCAAGGCCAAGTGTTTTAAGTAGGTTTATGTCCTTTTATGGTTTCTTTCAGCTTCTGTAAAAAAATCAGGAAATACAGTGAAAGATTCCAAAACTGAAAGATGGAAGAGCTTGTTTCTTTCACTCTGAAATGTGTTCAAAACATTTGCCCTGGAAAACTAGCTCTCTGTAGTAGCCGATATTTTATGCTATGGTGGCACATCTTGTAGGGGCAGTTTCTGTAGACAAGAAAATACAATAGAGGCCTCATTAGGTCTTCTAGTTAACCTTCACTAGAAGGGGTTAAAACTTTGTTAGATAAATTCCCCCTGGGAAGTAAGTCTAGTACAGTGGTAGAGAAAGACAAAAACCAGATAAAGAAAGACACCAAATTGCCTTGGGACTTTCACCAAGAGACCAGAAAGAAAAAGAGCTGACTGGCATAGTACAGAGAAAGCCAAGGGAACAGTGGTCCCTCTCTACCTCCAATACAATACGAGGGATAACCATGGGAGGAGACTAAGTTGGGGAAAAGCTCATATATAAGTATCTACTCACATTTATGCACTAACACACACCTATATACAAACACATAATGTCCTAGGATCACTGTCTTTTCCACTCTAGGGTCACTATATTCATCATATAATTATAGAGTAAAACAGATATCTACACATCACCTTACTAACTCCAACCTAACCAACCCCCGCCCATCCTAAAGATAAGATCCTGAGAAGTAGGTCAAGGACAAGTAAACATAGAGACAGAACGAGGCTGCAGGTAGACCACCAGAAGAGATGCGTAGGCAGAGGTGTCCGAAAGCCAATCAGGTTATGGCAAGTTCCGGGTAGGGAAAAAAGGCTCCCTGACCCCCTTAAGCAGCCAAGAAGTAAAGCCCACAGGGAACTGACTTTTCGGGTTCCCCCACTCTCATTCACTGACTGGAGCAGCTATCTATCCTCTCCCTTTTCACCCCTTTCCAATAAAGTCTTCCTATCTTATATTGAAGTTTATGATGCCAGTGAACAGCTCACCCACAATGCAGCACCATGCTCATCCCTGGAAGCCACATTGTCATTGTTTCCACATTTTTAATCTGAAATAATGTTACTAGATACAGATAATTTATCTGGGTAGAAAAATATCCTGGAATATTTCGGAGGCTTTTTTAAAGGGAAAATTTTCTTATATCTGTATATATCATAAATTGGCACCAAATTTAAGAGAGGAATATTGTGAGGAAGATTTCTTTTACTATTTGTGGGAACATGTTTTCATTTTAAAAATAGTTCATATTTGTTTTTAATAAATTACATGATACAGGAAATTCAAAAAGTTACAGAAATAATGGGCACACTTAAAATTCAATCAGATTCTAATGTGTAATTTCAATATTTATTGGGATATGTTTATTTTAATATTTAGCAAAGTAATACAAGGGTACAATGAGAAATGGCTGCATCACAAATCCAGCTATATATTTGGCCTCCAACGCCATGTTCTTTCTTTTGCAAATAAGTGGTAAATACTTTTTACATATGTCCAAATCTCTCCTTAAAGAGCTGTAATAAATGATTTCAATATTGCAAATGAGATAAACATTTGATCTGGGACATATTTTTTCTCCTTGTAAAACATAGTGTTGAATAATTTGTATTTTTCTGCATAAATCAGTTCTATTTGACAAACACATCTTTAAACTTGAAGCGGTGAGAGGTAAGACGTGAATTAGTATGTTGTAATTGGCATGTTTAACTCTACTGGCTTCATTTTACTTAAATTTGCTAATTTTCTATAATCATAGCCTATCATAGTATAAGAAAACTTCAGAGATCACTGTGTAATTCCTATCACCTCATTACAGTTCCACGCAGTAAGGCTCAAAGAGGGCTCAGAGAAGCAACAAAACCAGAACTGAAACTCAGGTTGTATTTAATTTTAAGAGTTAAGATAACATTTTCTTCTTGATTAGATATGCTTTTTCATATCATAGGCTTTTTCCATGAGATTTTTAGAAAGGCATAGAAATAATGAATTCACTATATGTAATAATCCATCTTTTGAAAAGCTTCACATATTTTATTATACTTGTCATAATTGCTTCTACTCCTCTTAACATCCATAGTGTTACAAGATAGTAATTTTCCCTTATTTCTACTTCATATCTGCATAATCTATTACAGCATGAAAACCCTGAAACATCTATTTAGAAGAACTGTCAATGTTATCTTTAGTTAGAAGCTTGGCTATAATGTTATTCTCCAATATAATATTGGTTACCTAGAAGTAAGGTCCTATCTTGGGACATGAATTTAATAAAATTAATATGAGTTAATATAGTCTGGTCTAAGAGTCCTTGTACTAAAATATCAAATGTAATCTTTGTCCTGGAATTTAAGACAACTAAATTACAGTTGAATCTTAGTGCTTTCCTTTACTGCTGTAGGGTCTTTAGGACTTTTTTCCCTCCCTGTAAACAGTTTCCTTGTCTCTGTAATGGGAATAATGACAGCTCCAACCTCATAGCACTGTGGTGAGTGTTAAATTGGTTATTATTCATAATGATTTCAGAACACTACCCTACATACAATAATTTCTCAACAAACGTAAGCCTTTCAAATTATTCTTTAGGTATGATAATCCAAAATATTACATTTTGCAAATACTGTAGACCACATTAAGAACAGACCTAGCTTAGTTCAGTAAATATAAGCACTATATTCATGGGATGTGCCTTCAAGCATCTCAGCTTTTCCATCAGCAGTGAAGCTTCCTTTAAAGAGGAACACTAAAATTCACTCTATGTATATGCTTTTATTCTCAATAGTGTGTTTCTAATTTAATATCTTGTAAAACCAGGGACCAACTGGAGAGATAAAGGGACTTGACAAATACTTCAGAATCATGGATGGTAAAAATGTTTTCTGATTTTTTTTGTTATAATTTCTTATCCTGAAGCACAGTATTAAGGCCATTTGTATGTATGTATCAATTCTACATGAAGTACTTTTTCTTTTTACAGTTTTGCAAAGGTTCTTGTTAGGCCATCAGAGATTGTCTGGGACTTAGATTTTTCCCTGAATATTATTGTTCACTTCTCTGTCTACATAAGTATCAAGTGTTTACAAGAATATGACTGTGTCTTATTTATCTTATCATCTGTTTCTAGAACAAAATCCCTAAAGGTTCACTAAATATTAAGTTCCAACTAAATCAATACATTCCAAAGAATTTCTTGTTTTTAGTTCAATGTGTCTCCCTGTAAATGAAAGAGTTGCTACTTTAGGTGGTTTCTCACACAACTCATTCAAATATTTATATTTGTTACTATTTTGTCCTGGCTTAACAGAGTATTATTTAAAAGCATTTCAAATATATTATATATGTACTTGGCCTCATAGACTCTATCTTCTAAACATGATAATTAACTTTTAAATAAGTCTACCAATGAAGAAAAAGATGTTAAATTTTCATGAAAGTGTGTCTTTGAATGTAAACTTTTCAAAATATAACAATGTTTAGTTACACTCAAGTACTTTATACTTTCCGGAAGTTTATTGCATTTTTATTTTAGAAAAACAACTTTGCTGAAGCTGAAACTCAAGGTTAACTCACTTTGTCAATTTATAGCATAATATTCTCTCATGTCTCTTTGAAACTCAAAAGTTAAAGCATAAGAAAGAATTTTAAAAATTACATTTTTAAAAAAACTATTATAGTTATCAAAATGAACTGTGTATAATCTCAGCCACAGTTTTACTCTTCTAAAAAAATCAATAATTTATTTTATATAAAAAAAATCTTTAGAGAGAAAAGCTTAAAAAGAATCTTCTGTGAACAACCAACCCTGATAATTTATCACATGTGTCAATTCATTGACATAAAGCAGAAGTGTACATGGCACGGTCATGCTCTAGTATGGACAATCACACAGAACTCAGTGATCAGCTCTAAATATGCTCTGCATTTATCTCAACTACCATTCTATAACATGCTACAAAAGAGCCACGGGTTATGACTGTATTATTTTTATTGTTACTGTTAGTAGTAGTAGTACTGGAAATGGAACCCAAAGGCCTTTGCACTCAGTTTCATCTCTGTCCTTTAAAAAACCTTTTTTTTGAGACACTATCTTTCTAAGTCACTCAGCTGCCCACACTGGCTCAAACTGTGATTCTCCTTGCCTCAGAGCCCCAGAGTGCTGGATTATAGGAATGCACTGCCACAGTCAGCAAAATACCCCATTTTGATATGATTTTTATATTTACCAAATGGAGATGGGCACCTTTTGTCTGCTTGCCTGATGTCTTTTCCCGAGAATTTTGCTCTTCCAGTTTCAAGATAGAATTATTCCAAAGGAATGAACTCTGATGATGTCTTTTCAAGATTATAGAAAATTAAATTGGAAATTCCAACTGATACCTTCATTGTTTGGCTTATCATAGTTATTACAAAATACTCTAATATTGAAGATTTTTTAACATATCACTTCAAATCTCATGGCCTTTCTTTCAAACTGAGAATTTGTTCTTATTTCTGATTTACGTACTTCCCCAATATTCTTTCTACCAACATTGCCTGGGATTTCCCATCTTTGAGAAAACATGTATTATGGCGAATGGATAATTTTTATGAACATCCAAAACTTGGTCTGATTTTAGCATTGAATTAAATACAATTGAATAAAGAAAATTAGACCTATCTGTATAGCTAATAAAGCTGTTTTCGTTGAAGAGAATAGTTAATGACATATATTGTGTTTTTCTATTAGATAAATATGCAATATAAAATATACAAAAATTTGTGGTTAGTTAAAATTATGTTAAATGTGATGTGTCGTATTTGTTAGTATAAACACAGAATATTTATTTGCAAGCTAAAAGTGGAAAGAAATAATCTACATTCTTAAAAAAACCACTAAATCAATAATTTCCCATAGTTGACATAAGTTTGAAAGTGACCAGGAGACTCCAAGGAGATTATATACTCAATGGAAATATATTTTCTAATATTTCACTCCCAAACGTAATGTATGTCCAAGAATTTTCCAAATCTAGTGTTAGCCATAGGAAAGTAGACACGAGGTTCTATAAGATCAGATATGTGACATTATATATCAATGGATTGCTGACTGTAATGTAATTAACTTGTAAGAAGAAATATTTATTTCTAATATGCCTTGGAAAATGGTTACTATTTATTAAGATATTACTCTATATTAGACAAGTGTGCTAATTACTTTGACTATATTATCTGTGCTGTTTAATCTTTATTTATTTATTTTTGGTACCTGGGATTGAACTCGGGACCTTGCACTTGAGAGGCAAGCAGCAGAACTGAGCTAAATCCTTAGCCCTGTGCTGCTTAATCTTAATAATCAGTTGAATTAGATGTAAAGACTCCTGAGAAAGTGATTGAATTGCCCTGGCACAAATTTGTCTGTTAGCCCATTCATGAGTTCATAGCTGAATGGGCAAATTGGAAGTTGGGGTTTCTTAGGCTGGGGCATGGAGGCTTGACGTAGTAGTCTGGGTCTGGGCTCTCCTCTGTGTTTCTTCCTCTGGTCCCTGCTTCTGGGACTCAGTGAATTAAAAATATTTCCTCCACTGTGGACTTCCACCATGATATTTCTGCCTTTGACCTAGCAGACCATGTACTGAAATCTCTAAAACATTAAGCTAAATTTACTCGCTCCTCTTTTAAATTTCAGGTGTCACATAATTTGTCCCAGTGAAGAAAAGCTAATAATGAACTCAATTTTTATAATAATTTTTCATTTAAAACTGTTTCTATTTTTAAAATTATGTGACCAGTGCTTAGATATTTGACTATTTTCCATAACATCATGAAACAAGTACATAAGTGGAGAACTTATAAATTAAACCACATCAGTCTTCATGCAAAACTTCTAAATAATTGTTTAAAACTGAGAATATATTTAAAGACAGAATAGTATTAGGTATCACTATATTTAATACATTTCCTTACAGTATGTTTCTTAAATGTTTTCAGTTATATTTTATAAATACTAAACAGTAAATTCTAGCGTTTAAGTCAAAATCATTTTGTAGATTAAAAAGTCAGATTAGGGAAAAATATATCCTCTCCTTTTCTACATTTATATTTAATTTATTTTTTGAGATCACATGCTAATATGATTTTCTACATAAAACAATACCAGATTTCCACTTTAATTTCAAGCCAATCTGTCATCAGAACTATTGTCAATATTTTAAGCTACTTCCTCTCTTATATTAGTAATAATTGTACAGGTAGAAACACTCATTCTTAAAAGCATTTTGTCTGTGAGAGAGAGCATAATATATAATTAAGCTAAAATAAAGGTATGGATGTTTGGTAAAAATGTATTTTAATGTAAAAATACTTTGAAGATCTTTTCTGACATAACATGTTCATCACTATAAGTTCAACTCTTGGTATTTATAAATTTTCAATTAATAATTTGGAAATGGATAAAAAGAATAAATGCAGGAAAGAAGGTAGTTTTAAGTATTTTTTTTTTTACCATTAAATCCTATATGAAGGAGGTGAGATTAGGAACCAGATTTTGAAATAATTCTAAGGTAGAAACTGGAAAAGGGCATGGTATGTCTCAAGACTTAGGACAAAGGATTAGTTATGATTGTGGCAATCCGGAAACCAGTAGATCAGAGCTAAGGAAATGATGAAGAAAAGAATATGTGAATGCAAAGTGAGCCTTCTTGTTTTTAACCCGTAGGAAGTCTTTATATTTTGTACTAGGCTTGTCATTATCTAGCTGTCATCAAATAACAAAAACATAGATATCATATTTATACTGAATGTCTAAACACTAGAGCATATATGGCTTTTTTGTTTCTAGTTGTTGCAGCGAATAGTTTCTAATCATCTTTTTAAAAATTGGGCTTATTACACAATTAATACCTGCAAATTAAGTTAACTGTTTCTGGATCAGTATTATAATTAAAACCAATTAACAATACAAAGAAAAAAAAGGGTTAACTTTGCAAAACTAGTTTATTGTTATTTGTGACAGCAGTACCTTGACAAATATCATTTAATAATATCAGACATGCAATTGAAACAAAAAAGAAAAAATACAGTAACATTGACTGTAACAATTCCCATGGAGGAAAAATGGTGGAATTTGTCTATTGGAGGGCGTTTATTTCAGTCTGCATGCTAACCACATGTGATAGATTTACTTTCAAACAGTGGATCTCAACTGCTGCCCACACTATTGGAATGATTTATTCTAGAATCAAATCTCCGCAAAGCATCATGCTTTGCTCCCAGGAAAGGATAATTGTTCCTGTGTCCTTGGGCTCTGACTCTTGTCTCTAGCTTACCACTAATCAATGAAATAACAATTGTGTTAAGAGAGAAATTAGCCTCCTTGGTCCTTTAGTCAATGTAATAATTTCCAAGAAAAATCTGGTTACCTCTGAAGCAATTTCCTCATACATGGTACGTTCAGGGACTTTTTCAGAGACAAAATCATTAATAATTTGAAAATATTTTCAAGTTCAAAAATCACATAGTTGAAATAGTTTATTTGATTCATGTACTCTTTTCTTGTTCATCCATTAACACTAAAACGCACACCAAACAAACACATGCAGGTATAAATTTTAAATTTGTATTTTATTTGAAACACACAAAAATAGTGGAAACACTGAATGAGTTTAAAATTATGAAATGAAAGTCCACAAAGAATGTCTTTTACTTGACTTATAAATATTCAAAGATTTAATATTTATCTTTTTGTTTTTCTGTATTTTGTTGCTTTTCTTTCACTTTTTAACTCTCATCTGCAATTACCTAGATTTATTAAAAAAAAGAAAAGAAAATGTTTAAATAGTCAGGGAAGTTTGAATTCTTTCCTAGCTGAGATTTTAATACTTTTTTAATTAAGTCTATTAAAACTTGGAAAGGTGTACTCAAATCAATCTCAAATGAAACAAATAATAAATTACTAAATAAAATGCCCCAGGTCCAAAATTTTCTATTTTTCTGAAGATATAGACCTGTATAAATAAACCAGTTAAACTGGGCATGGTGACTCATGCTTGTAATCCCAGTACTTGGGAGGCTGAAGCAGGAAGATTGCTTTGAGTTCAAAGACAGCCTGGGCTACACAGTTAAGTTCAAGGCTAGCCTAATCTACATAGTGAGATCCTATTTTAGAATAAAAAGGAAAGAAAAGAAATCAACTAGTTAATAGTGGAAATAATTATCTGTTTAAAGATAAGCATTTGCCTTTATAAATATATTTTAAATAAACAGATTAATAACTTTTTTCTTTTTTTTTCTGGTACTGGGATTGAACTCAGGACCTTGCACTTGTCAGGCAGGCACTGCACCACTGAGCTACAGCCCCAGCTCAATGATTAATAATTTTTACAAAAATGTTTTTCTACGTAGATGTCACAGTGAAATCCATTAATTTGTACAATTAATATGAGTTAATAAAAATGTTTTCAAGAAACATTAAGCACTTTACATGTATCTTCATCTTACTATTTATTTTGAACTGGGTTTTTAATCTTTCACAGTCCATTTTACATTTTCTATTATTTTCATATAAAGTTCCATAACCAGAACTCTAGCAATTATGGTCACATAATTGAAATAAATGTATAACTTTAACTTTGATATATACATAGTGATTAAAAGTTCAAAGTTACTGATTTTTTACATCCTAATGAGCTTATGGTTATAGTCAAAGTGCTTATAATTCTTAGTATGTGGCATTACATGCATATTAGCAATTATTTGTGCAAATATATTTATTTTGTATATTAACATTTTTACAACATTTTTAGGTGTGCTGTCAGGCAATTACATGGCAGGTATTATTATATTCCCTTCTTATGTAATGAATTATTTAGTCTTCACTAGAACCTTCTGAGTTTACAAAAACAGAAATTGAAATGTAGAGTAAAATAAATTGACCAAGGTAACCTAGGAAATAGAGAATGAGTGAGAATTCAATGCCGAGCAATTTGACTATGGAGACTACTGAGGAAATAGATTTAAGACAAAAAAAAACTTTTAAGAGTGAAAGTTACAAGTTAGGGTGGGTTTATTAGTTAATATATTTGATTTCTTAATTTTTTGAAATGTATATATTTTCTACGAAGAAGTTACATTATTTGAAAATAGGGCTCATAGTCACAGAAATTAAATGCTTGAAATCTTATTTTATATATTAGGACTTATTTTTATGACTTTATTGAAATATAATCATACAATTGAATTCATGTAATTGGGTTGTACAGTTCAATATTTTTTGCATATTCAAGAGGTTATGCAATCATCACCAATAATGTAATTTTGAAATATTGTTACTACTCAGAAAGAAACTGAGTGTTCTTCAGCAGACACTGCCCATTCCTATTACCATCTCCCACAAGCTCAGTCCCAGGTTTCATTAATCTACTTTCTGTTCTATGAACTTGTTCATTCAGAACATTTAGTATCAAATGACTTATACAAAATATTCTTTTTGAGGTGACTTCTTTGGGTTATCCTGATGTTCCTTTGGATTAACCTGATTACCACCCATGTTGTCCTAAATATCTAGACTTTATTATATATTATATTATATTATATAACTACACAATATTCTTTTGTATGCTAGTGTGGTTTAAATCTAGATGTCTTCCTAAAGCCTCATATGCTTATAGGTGGGGCTTTGGGGAAGTGATGGGATCATGGGTGTGTGACATTGGATCAGTCCCCTGGTGGCATTACAGGTTAGTGTGATGTTGGGAGGTGAAGCCTGGTGGGAAGAGGTGGGTCACTGTAGGTGTGATCTGGAAGGTTCTATGTCCCTCATCCTTCTTTGATGGCTCTGCTTCCTGACTGCCTCACCATGAGCTCTTTCCCTCTGCCATGCCCCTCTGCCATGATGCCCTGCCTCAGAACCAGCTGACAATGGACTGAAACCTCTACAGACTGTGAGCCAAAATAAACCTTTCCTCCTTTAACTTGTAGGCATTGGGTATTTTGACCCAGCAATAAGAAAATTTGTCATTTTTATTTTTAAGTTTTAGGAGACCTATATGAAATTCAAACATCAGTTATTATATTTTTCAACCTCCAATTTTTACATAACAATCTTTCACATATTCTGTTTGCTTATTAGTATTCTTTTGTGGTGATACTGCCATACTTTTCAAGTGTAATTTTCTTTTTCTTTTTTTAGATATATTTATATAGATATCTCAATTTTTTATTAACTCCAAAATCTAGTATTTATCAGAGAAATTTTCCACTCATATATATTCCTATTTCTTTGCATTCCACATAAACTCAAAACTAGACAATATAGATTTTTTTCGTAATATATTTCATCAAAATGGATGTCAGATTTCTCCATTCTAATGGGTTATTTTTATCCTTGTGAAAATTTGTTTAGCAGCTATGCCAAAACAATCTGTAGATTCTATATTCTCTATTGTGTGGTTACTAATTTTGTTACCTTTTTAAATAAAGCACTTGTGTTTGGAAAGTTTTCCTTCTTGAGTACACACGTGCACCCATACAATATAGTAGTCATCCAATCATTGGCCAGATTCTCCTGAAGCCTTTATTGTCTTTCATGCTGTGAAAAGGGGGACCTGTGTGAGAAGTGACACCTCCAATCTCCAGACTGTTTATAAAGCACTCCTAGTTTTCACTTCATACTTCTGTAGCCAGAGGTCAGTGGAGTCTTCTACTTATCCACGTCTTCTGTGAGCATGTGTATGTGGGCATGTGTAGGACCAGGTACATGTATTTAGACTTTTAAATTAATAGGAGTAGGGTAAAGCATTTTCAAATTCCTCATAGATCTGAAAACTTTTTGATTTGTAATGTTACAATAGACATATGACAAATCTGAGAGTATGAAAATTTGTTTAAATTATCAGTAACAGGGCCAGAGATTTAGCCCAGTGGTTCTGCCACCTGCCTGGCAAGCGCAAGGGCTTGAGTTAGATCCCTGGTACCAAAAAAAAAAAAAAATTATCAGTAACAGGGTGAATCGCACTGGAGCTGAATATTTAAATAGACATCTAAAATATTTTCCTGTTAATCTAAAAATATTTCAGAGTATTGTAAAAAAAGACAAGTTTATTGCCAACCGATATGCCACAGTTGGGTAAAAATGATGGCTAATAAGGGTAATATATTTTTACTGCTTCTTTTTGGTATTTCAATTGTGTCTTCTACTTAGGTGAAACTATGGGGCTCTTGATTATAGTACATTGCAATTAAGATAATTTGTCATATTAAAAAAAATGACCTTTGGACCCTAAGGTTTATAATATCCTGTCACTATTTCTAATAAAGTTTTAGAAATAATTTGTTTTTCTGGATGATGAGTAGAAATCAAAACTAAACCTAAGTCTCAAAATTTGTTAAGAAGCATTTCAAAGAAAATATTATGCATGAGATGTTTTACATAAATTTAAAATCTTTTTTAGAATTTTATGATTGTTACAGGAAAAAATGCAAATCTGTAAACCACAACTTTTTATACTAAGTACAGATCATTATTACTAAAGGAACTCATTCAAAGAAACTATTTCATTTTGTGTAACCATTAACAGTGACATGACAATTTGACTAAGAAATGGCCAGCAGATTGGTAAAGGATACTTCTGAGTGAGTCTGTGGGTTTTTTCCTGAGATGATTAGAATATAGGCAGCAAATTGGGGAAAAGACCCACTCCTATTGCAGATGAAACTATCCAAAGGCCTTGTAACCTAGATGGAATAAAAGGGAAAGAAGGAGAATGTTGGTGTGCTTAGCAAATTTTCCTCTTCTTAAGCAGACATATCTTTTACAACCATCTCTGTGAAGATCAGACTCTAGTTTCTTCAGCCTTCCAAAGCAGATACATAGTGGCTCCTCTCCTTGGAGCCCCCAGGCCCTCAGTCTTGGGATGCTGCTGCATCCTTGATCTCTTTTGTTCCCTGGCTTCCAGCTTCTTTACTGAGCAGCTACTCCATATTCTGGTTACCTAACACACAGGTAGATATCACTGTGGACTCTCCTGCCTCTGACCTTATAAACCTACCTAATAATTATTTTTCTGTTCCCCAAGAAAACCCTAATCAATTCAGACTTTGGTTCTGGAAAAAGGTTCTTTAATGGTTCTTTGAGTTGGCTCCCTAATTTGATGAAACAAAAATTTGCCTTAGTCTTTCCAGCTTATAATGTAGAAAGTATTGATCATCCATGGTGTGAAATGTTTAAAGAAATATAAAATACAAATGCATTTTATGGTCAAATCCATCACTGGTGAGATGCAAGGAATTGAATGATATTTCTGTATATTTTTGAAAGACTAAGAAATGCAATGACATTGGCTGGTTGCTTTTAGCACCTCTGTACAAAGTAGTAAAAGAAAAGAATTAGCTCCAATATTCAATTTTCCAGTTTAAAAAAACACTTAAAGACTTCTAAGTGTGCCCTTAAAGAGACTCTTCTTTCTTGTAGCCATAGGACTGAATTTAAGAAAAAACAAACACAAATCATCATCATGTGCTTGCCTGAATTATAATGTAAGTTTAACTCTCAACCTGGAAGGGTATCTGCAGATAAAGTGATGACATTAAGATTAAAAAGAATGGGATATGTACATGGGACAAATCTCATGGTGCCAGGTATGTTGTACTCCTAAATACTTATAAGATTATTTTGCTAGAGGAAGAGATTTCTCCACTTTCAGTGGCAGAGGCATCAACATCCTCATCCCCACGGCCTGTAGGGTTGGCCTCTCCACTTCTGCCTGAGAAAATTACATTTGTGTTACCAATGGAAGCAGTAATGAGCTTCCCTGATGTAATTACCCAGCAAGACAATGCCAAAACTCACGACTCACTTTTGCTTTTAGGCATATAGACAAGTTTAAATATTACTAAGCTCCTAAAGGTGAGGTACACAGCAGGACCCATAAAAATACATTACACATAAAAAAAGTAAACTAGTTTTCTAATTCTTACAAAGAGAGTTCTGAGTATACATTATTAGGAATGGACGTGAAGGGTGTGGGATAATGGTGGAAGGATCATAAACCTGGATCAGGTTGAAATTCTTGACATGGGCGTATTAAGCAGTGATTCTGGATTTAATATCACAGCTTGCTGAGATTAAAAGAAAAGTTTCCAAGAGCTTATTTGTTTGGTTGGCTAAAGTTAGATCAAAGCATGGCCCGCTCTGAGTTAGCTGAAGAAGCTGGATTATTGTTGTTGTTTACTGTTGATGAGAGTATTCAAAGGCTAAGGAAAATATCAGTTTTGGAGTGGATTTACCAGGTAAAAACTACTCCTCCATATTGGCAAGGTCCAGAAGATATACCCTTCACTTAAAAATCAAAAGTTTGATGGGGCCACCAATATCCTTGAAAAGTTCTGTCATTTTTCTTCTGTGTATGCAAGACAGTGGGAATCACAATCACTCATTTGAGAAATTTAAATGTGATGGGTATAATTGGACTCCAGAGTGGAAGGGGCCAAGTAGCAGGAATCTACTGCCAAAGGTAAGGTGGTCATATCTACCATAATGGACAGCAGATACAAAACAATGATTGGAATGGTCTGACTTGTGAAGACCTTGGCATTGACTAGTGAATCATAGTGTTCCCAGATGTGAAAGAGAAGAAAGTTGACTAAATTATTACTGGCTTTATATAAGCAAAAAATTTTCAGGGAAAATGAATAAAAACCTGACTTAAATCATAATATCAGAGAGTCATGACCCCTCAACTCATTTCCAGACTTAAACTAGTTTATAGACCTAGAACTTCTGGAATGCAGAGTCCAGATCTTCTTTAGGAAGGACTCTTGTACAGCACCAAAAAGGTATAACATTGCTATTTCTCTTTTCCTTCCCTAAAGGGACCTATAGCCTTTTATCAGTTCAATCATACACTAGCAAAAAGGAAATAATCAGACATTTTTGGGACTACAGAACACTAGTGCTACTAATATTCATGCCAGAATACTGAAAACATCATTTTAATCCTTCACTATGTGTAAATAGAGTCCTATGGAAAACAAGCTATCAGTGGAGTTTTAGTGAACATCTAATTCATACCAGATCCAAAGTGTTCCTGAAACTATTGCCTTGTAATTTTCCCAATTCCAGAATGCTTAATAATGATAAATATACTTAGGATTTGTCAAAATCGCCACATTGGTTATCTAAATTTTGAAGTGAGGGCTATTATGGTAGACAGGCCAAATGAAAGCCATTAGAGTTGCTTCTCCCCAAAAAATTATAAATTAAAAAACAAAACAAAACAAAAAACATTACATTCTTGGTGGGATTGCACAGAATAGTGCCACTATTAAAGTCTCAAAATTTTCTGGGGTGGTTGCTCCCACAACATGTCCATTTAACTCCTTTTTGGCCTGTACAGAAGGTGGGTGGATCTTAGAGAATGACCATAAGCTTAGTCTAGTGGTGATTCCAATTACAGCTGTCCTTCCAGATGTGGTTTTCTTGCTTGAGGAGATGAACACGTATTCTGGTTCTTGTATGCAATTATTGACTTGGAAAAATGCCTTTTTCTCCATACCTATCCATAAGACTTATCGGAATCATTTTTTTAGCCACCAAGGCCAGAAATATACCTTCCCTGTCCTATCTCATTGGTATGAAAACTGTCATGTTTCACAATTTAGTTCATAAGATCTTGATCAATTTTTCTCTTCCACAAGGTAGCATATCGTCCCATTACATTGATGACATTATGTTTTTTGGACCAAGTGAGTAAGAGGTTGTAAACACTCTGGATTCTTATTAAGCTTTTGTGTTTCAGGAGAGGAGGTTAATCTAATTGAATTCCAAGGCCCACTACCTTAGAGAAATTTCTGATTCCAGTGCATGGAGCATGTAGTTATTCCTTCTAAGTTTACAGTGTGGGCTAGAACAAAAGAAGGTCCTACGGTAGGTTCAGGCAGTTGTGTAGTCTTCTCTGCCACATGGGCTTTATGGTCCAGAAAGTCTATTTGTATTTGAAGTTTCAGTAGCAGGCAGAAATGTTGTTTGGAGTCTCTGACAGGCCCCATAGGTGATTCACATGGAAGGGTCTTAGGATATTAGAGAAAAACTCTGCAATTATTGGAGAGAACTACTGAGTCTCTGAAAAATAGATCCTGGCTTGCCACTGACCCTTGGTGAAAACTTACCATGAAACCTGAGCTGCCCAACTTGAACTGGCTATTATTTGACCTGCTAACTTATAAAGTCAGATGTTCAAGCAACAATCCATCATCACATGGAAGTGTTATATATGTAATTATACCCAAGCAGGCACTAAAGTCACAGGTAAGTGTAGTTATCTAATTGCCCATAGCTTCTACTCTTCCTGTTGTGCCTTCTGTATATCAGCAAGCACTTATAGCCTAATATGGTATGCTCTACTATTATATGACAGATTAAAAGGAGGCTATTTCCTGATTTTAGATCTTGTGCACATTATTTAGGCACTATCTGAAAGTGAACAACTGAAGGACTACAAACTATTTTAGCACATCCCTGAAGGACAGGGGTGAAGAAAAATCATAGTGGGCAGAATCTCAGGCAGTGCACCTGTTCATACATTTTGCTTACAAGAAAAACTGGGCAGGTGTGCAACTATATACTGATTTATGGGCTCTAGTCAATGGTCTGGTTGGTTGGTCACAGAGATAGAAAGAACATGACTGTACAATTGGTGACAAATACATTTAAGGAAGAGATATATAGATAGATCTCTCCATATTGATGAATGATATGTAGATACTTGTGTCCTACATGAATGCTGTCCATATTGTGACCTCAGCAAAAGAGATATTTAATAATTAAGCTCATAGGATGCACCATTGTGTGAATAACAGCTGACCTTTTTCCCTCAGCCACCTCTGTCACTGACCAATGCTGTCATGAACCAAGTGGCCATAGTGGGAGGAATGGAGGCTATAAATGGGCTTAGCAATATAGACTTCTCCACAACTAAGGCTGACCTGGCTGCAGCCACTACTGAGTGTCCAAACTGCCAGCAGCAGAGACCAATACTGACTCTGTGGTGTAGCACAATTTCTTGGAGTGATCAGCCTCTGACCCAGTGGTCCATTAATTATATTGGACCACTTCCATCATGGAGGAGCAGTACTTTGATCTGACTGCAATAGACATTTATTCTGGGTATGGATTTTGCCTTCCCAGGAAATAACACTTCTGAAAATTACCATCTGTAGACTTACTATTATGGCATTCCACACAATATTCCTTCCAACCTAGGAATACACAGTTTGGCCAAAGAAATACAACAATGGGCTTATGTTTGTGGATTCACTAATTCTACAATATTCCCTACCATCCAGTGGCAGCTGGATTGACTGGAGAAATGGACTTTTAAAGATGCAGTTAAAGTATTGGTTAAGTGTGAATGCCTTGCTGGGCTGACACAAGGTTCTCCAGAAGGCTGTATATGCATGTTCTGAAACAGCATTTAGTAAATGACACATTGTTGCCTTTGGTAAGGTTATGTGGCTCAAGATTAAAGAGGTGGAAAGGGGAACAGTACTACTTACTATTATCTCTAGTATCCCACTAGCAATTTTTTGTTCCCTCTTCCCATAGCTTTGTGTTCTACAGACCTAAAAGTCTTAGGTATAAAAGGAAGAAGGCTTGTATGAGGATGCACAACAATAATTCTACTGCACTGAAAGATATGGTTTCCTCTAGCCATTTTGGGCTCTTTGTGCCTCTGAGTCAAAAGGCTAAAAAGGCGATTTTCAGTGTCAGTGGGGGTGAATGATGCATGCTACTGAGTGGAAATTCGACTAACACTCAACAATAGAGATAGAGGAGAATATGTTTGGAGTGCAGGAAACCTCTTGGGGCATCTGGCAGTATTACCATGATCTGTTATTAAGATCAATGGGAGGGCCGGGGATTTAGCTTAGTGGTTTCCCTGCCTGCTGAGCAAGCATAAGGACCCAAGTTCGATCCCTGGTACAAAAAAAAAAAAAAAAAGATCAATGGGAGACTACAAAATCCCAATCCAGGCAGGATGTCCCAGACCCTTCAGGAATGAAGTTAGGGTTACCCAAAAGGTAAAGAACCTAGAGCAGCTTAGGTGCCTATAGTCCAAGAGAATATGGAATTGATAGTTGAAGATCATTGTAATCACTAAGAACTGCATCAAAAGTTGCAGAAATGAAGATTGCAATTGTATTTGTTTCCTATTTTGTTAATATGCTTGTGTATCTATAGACACATATTAGTTATCTTTGTTTCTTTTCTTTGTATTCCTCCATCATGTAACAATAACACTGATTAAATATTGGTACTTACCTAATGCTAAATCTAATTTCATAATGTAGTAATGTGAAGAGAGTAATAAACATCGCCTGAAGAAAAACTTCACCTTCTATTCATGTGAAGGAGATAGTCCACTCTGGTTGTACAACGGGTAGTTTCATTATGTCAGGTGTAATTATACATTTCTATTGACTTTATTTGGAGATTAAGTATAGTTCAAGGAGATATATCTGATTGTCAAATTGACCATGTGTGGATTATGACCATTAATCATAATATGTCCACCTGACTGGAGTAAGAAACACCTAGCAGATTAGTAAAGTACACTTCTGGGTGAGTCTTCAGGGTGTTTCCAGAAGTTATTGGCATGCAGGAAGCAAAATAAGGTTGGAAGTCTTCTTTGTTGAGTTTCTTTATGAGATGTGATAAACAAATCAGTAAATGTTTTTGCCCAGTGCTGAATAAGGTAAAGTCGGGCTCATAAAATCATCACAGTGTGTCCTCATCTACTTTATTCACTAGAACTGACATTGTGTCACTTTTTGTTCTTCCCCAAAGTCAAAATGACTGTTATGGTTTATATCTACTTGTCTCAGTAAGAGCCTCATACACTCATAGCTGAGGCTTTGGAAAGGTAAGTAGATGAAGGGGGCTTACAGATGACTTGCTGTCAGGAACTGGGGTCTGGTTGGAAGAGACAGGTCACTGGAGAGGGGCAGGGTGGAATAGAAGTATTTATGTGCCTCTCCAGCTCCTCCCTTCACTCTCTACTTCCCGTCTGCCATGCTGTGAGCAACTCTTCTCCATGCTCCTCTGCCGTGTCATCCTACTTTGGAGCTGGCCAAATATGTAAGGGCTGAAACTTCTAAAACATGATCCAAAATAAACCTTTTCTCCTTTAAGTTGTGAGTATTGGCTATTTTGTCCCAACAATGAGTAAAGTAATCTAGACAATGACCATGAAACGTAAAAGTTTTGAATTCATTTAGGATAGCAAGGTAGCCATGGTAGAGCAAATAAAGACACTAATGAAAGAAGACTTCCAGAACTGCTTCAGAAAGTGGCAAGAACAATAGTATAAGTGCATTTGAAGCTAGAGGGAGTATTTTGAGGGGGATTAATATCAGTGTGTCTTTTACTGTAATAATTTTTTTTGAAATGTCACCATTTGCCATATTTTAAAATTATGCTTTGTGTATTTATGACAGGTGGCACAATTGTACAGTCTGTATAACAATGAAACCAATACATGCAAAACATGAAGTTTAGTTCTAATTAAATGCATTCTCTAAAATGTAAATTAATTGTGTTTACCAGGAAAATATCATCTGTCTCTAATAACTGAAAATTTGTAAGTAAATGTACTATGGTGACAAAATCTTTTTATTTTACAGTAGAAGAGGCAAACAATAATATTAAGTGTTTTAGACATTATTATAAAATTTTTAAATCACTCATCAATTTTGAAATATAGCCATAGTTGTCTACCTACTTATAGATATTTATGTGTGTGAGAATGCATATCTATATCAATATTCTTTTCCAAATTTATAAATCAAGTGCATTTTCTCCTTTAGGATAATTTATAAAATTAATATTTACCATATTCTTTGATTATTTATTTTAAAATGGTAAACATGTATTTTTCTGAGATAAATGGGCCATGAGTACTCCAGTAATGAATCACATAAGAAAACTTACACAGCAGCTAAAAATTGGGTTTTAGAATTAACCATTATTAGGATAAAAAACACATAATTTAGAGATAAGGTTGTATTTATTCATTTTGATTTTTAAAAAATTAAGAAGCAATCTACTGCCTTAACTACTGAGACACATAATTACTTTAGATTGGTTTCTGTCACCACAATTTGTTTTGCAATTTCTAGAATTTTATACAAATGGAGTCATACAGTGTGTTCTGTTTGACTTATTTTAGCATAATACTTTGAGATTTACTTATATCAATAATTTACTTTTTAATTGTTCAGTAATATTCCACTGTATGGATACAAGTTTTATATATGTGATTTGTTTACCCAAACAATTGTGATAGAGAGTTGAATTCTTTCCAGTTTGATGATATTACAAGTAAAGCTATGTAAAAATCTTAAAAAAAAATTTCTTGAGGACCAATAGTATTCCCAGGATGTTTTTTTTTCTTTTTTATCCCTATGTATCTAGAGATTAATGTTTTATCCTATTAATATTTTTTCAATTGGAAAACCACATAAATTGTTTCACAGGATTATGGATATACTTGTTGTATTACAGAAATTGTTTTGTCATAACAGTTAAACAAATCTATGGAGTATTATTTTAGTAATAATTCTGAGTGTATCTTTAAATTGAAATGGGAATATGGCATACTGTCTTGCTCCATTTCCTTTTGCATTCTATCAATTTGATATTAATACACTTAACTCCATCTGGAGGAATTTAAAGCTAATAAGTTGTATAACTCTAAAAGTAGTAAATCTCTTGATAATATTAGAGTTCATTGTTTGAAATCTGTTAAAATACAACTGCTATAAAATGTTGCATTATGTATTTCTAAAATGAGAGTAACTGAATATTGTACAAAGGATGTATTTAGTTGATTTTAAAAATAACCCCTTCAGAGATAACATTATTTTAGCTAATTGATATGTAGTGACCAAAAAGTCACATTTAACATCACTTAATTAGGTATTTTATTTTTCTCATGTTTATTTTTTGCTTTTGTTTTCCTATAATATTCTAAAGTTTGTCTTCACTGAGACCTTATGCATTGTTGGCATTTTATTATGAATAAAAGGATGTAAAACAACATTCATCAGAAGTTTACTGGAATCACTTACATCTCCTAATAGTTGCAAATTCATAGTTCCTATAAAAGTGGGCATGAAGTTACAGTAAAAAATATTACATATAAATAGTTTCACATTAAATAAAATCTGTTTCATAGTGGACTGAAGGCAGGTAAGTAATTTTCAATTGTTAGATGACATAAATAATTTAATGCAGAAACTGGGTAGAAGCATGGAATAGAGAAATAATCGACCTATAGTAGCATTTTTGCATGATTTGCATGAATTAAACTGTGATGACTGTGTCATCAAACTAAGTATGGTTGATCACATTTTCTTCAATACTATGAATGCTCTACCACTTAGAAGTATGTTATAGATGGCCACAAATTCTGACTTCTAGTTCCTTTAAGAGCGGAGTCTAATTCTACTCCTTTTGAATCTGGATTTGCCTTTATTATTTACTTGATCAGTTGAATGTTGGAAAAAGTAAACTCTAGCATTTCCAAAGCTCCTTCATAAAGACCTGCAGCTTCAATGCAGGCCTCCTGGAGTGCTGCCCATAGGGGGAGGCTATCACTATGTGAAGGGTCCAACAACAGTGAGACCACCATATGGTGAAAAGAGAAAGCCAGGTGCCCAGGCAGGTTCTGCTTTTCCAGCCAGCCCACCTCAAGTGTCAGCTGTGTGTTAAATAAGTCATATTTATTTGCCCACAGACTAAATAGAGACGTTGGATATGTCTGCAGTTAGGCCATCACAGAAATCTCCACTTGTTTAAGCCTCCTAAACTCACTCATTGGGAAGCAGAGACAAGACTGCTTTCTTAGGGTGTGCATGAGTATCTTATCCACAAAATTGCATTCACGTTAAAATGTTATTTTGTACAACTAATTTTGGTAGTTTTTTTTTCTGCATTTCAGATAGCCAGAATAATATCTAATAGTAGCAAAATGCTTTTGTAGTACAGATTTAACATGGCAAAAGCATAATATTAACACATTACTTTTGCCCAAAGAACCAGTGTGCCGATTTGTCTGCTATGCCTGTCATTGTACATGTTGGATGGAGGGACATCAAACTGGAATGTGCAGGGATCTAAAACTTCTGTTTATATGCTCTACATAAGAAAAATACTCTTAAAAAACAATTATTGTTACTATTTCCTCATTTTAAAACCTTCAATATTATCACAAAAAAGGCAAGTAATAAAAATAGAGGGCTCAAAATAGAATAATCCATAAAATAATATGAACAATTTACAATGTGCTACACAGTGAATCTTAAATATATTTAGCATTCATAATGTTGCCTATACTTGGTATAACCTACTGTATTTAGTAATAGAATGGAAGAAAACATGCTTCCAGACCTTTTCTAATGGGTCATGATGATTTGACCTGCCTGTATTCACATAGATAATATTTTAAACACTTTTTAAATTAGTTATTGTTTATGTTTGTGTGGTAAACACATTCTTGAGAAGAGTTCAAAAGCTAGTTTGGAAAAAAGATAAGCAAATGAAGAAGGAACACAGGAATATGGAAAACATTTGTGTGAAGGAAAGAAGTATAAATTAAGAAAACAGGTGGATCTTGAGGCCATAATAGTGAAATAAATGAGACACAGAAGGTTAAATGCCACATGGTTTCTCTACTATGAAAAAATCCAAAATATAACTACTTTAAAGAGCAAAATAAAAGATGGTAGAAAACATGGGGGCAGACTCTGTAGAGCTGGGGAGGAGATCCCGGGGAAGGACAAAGTGGGAGGAGAAGAGGAAAGGGAAAGTAGGAATGATCAGTGTGTGACATGTATATGTACCAGTTCCCCAAGATGAATACAATTTGATCAAGTTGTGACCTGTATATTATGTTCCAAGTTCCTGACAAGAATAAAATTTTTATGTATAACAAACATAATCTAACATAAAATTATAAAAAGGATATTACTTAGCAAATACCACCACCACCACCAACAACAAAAAGCAAATTCAACCTCACAAAGACTCATTCATTCATCTGCCTTTCACAATTGTGTATATGCTCGTTTTTTTTAGACTTAAATTTGTGGTCCTAATAGATACAAACACAGCCCAACTTAACTCACAACACATCTCCATGAAGTGCTGCTATCATCTTGAGTCCAAATTAGTGGACTGAACAAATTACATTTTTTAGACACTTTATTTCAGTTTTGAAGTATGCAAATGTTTTAAAATTCTATGTCTTACAAATTACCATCATATTGTATCTGAGAAATTGGCACTAATTAACATCACTAAGGTAGATGCCTTATAAAAAATTTTAAGTACAGTTATTCTTAATCAATTTTTTTTAATTTTATACATTATATTTCTTTAACTTGTGTGGTATTAATACATGTGGGATTACAGGTCACATTCCAAGGGTCTACAGAAGACAGGACAGATATATAGTCTTCACTATGTTCAAATTGTCTTTGTGAAATTTAATTGTGTTTCTAGATATGTTTACACATATCTTATGCAACTAAACATATGTACAAGTAAAAATGTTAACAATGGGACTGCATTAATTTTCTCTGTTGCTAGGACAAAGTACCTAAAGTAGACAACTTAAAGCAGAATGGGTTTATTTTTAGCTCATAATTTCTGAGTTTGATCTATTAGATGGTCAAATTATAGATATGTATATGTTTAAACCTAGCATCTTTAAATTTGAGAGGTTTGATTATAGTATTTCTGTTCTTTTCATTTTTTCATCTTATCCCATCCTCTGTGATAATTAAGTATACTTTTTTAAAATTTGTATTGTTTAAATTTAGCCTACATCTCTTTATTTTAAATTTTATTGGTTGAACTAGAGTTGATTGTCCAATGTAGGGGGCAATAGTCACATATGGCCATATGAATAAAAACAAAGTAATAAAAATTAAACTTCATTAAAATGTCACTTTTGGAGCTGCACTAGGCACCTTCAAAAACTTACTACACATATGTACCTATTAGTGAGGAAATTGAAAAGCATAAATTAGTTATTTTCATTATCATAGAAATTTCTATTGGATAGCTTTACTTTTGAGTATATCATATCTATCTTTAACCACATAGAATGTCCAAATCATGCCATATTACTTTAACAGTGCTAAGAATCACAGAGAAGAGTAATTCTATTTGTTTAATCCACTATTTATGGTTTTATATTCATGTTTTATTTCCCCGTACACCTAGAATATATTTGTATCATTTTTTCTTTAGTTAATATTATTTTATAAAAGTTTATATGTGTAAATACACATCTATCTTCTAGAAAGAGATAACAAAAAGATAATGTATAGTTATCTTTAATTTCGATTTTCCTAGTAATCTTTCTCCCTAGAGATCTACAGTTCCATCTAATATCATTTCCCTTCCATGTACAAACCTGTATGGACCATTTCTTTCAGCTCTTTTCTGTTAGAGACAAATTCTTTCATGCATGTCTCTCTAAAAATGTTTTCTTTTTAGCTTCATTTTAAAGGGTTGTTCCACTAAGTAGATAATTCTGGATTAATATTTCTTTGGAAACAATATTTGGAGCTCTAAATATAGCATTGGGTTATCTTGAAATCTCCATTAATTTCCAAGAGTAAGGCTCTTGTGTATATAATTCTTCTACCTCTTGGAAAATTTTAAATTTTATCTTTGCTTTCTGGGGTAGAATTTAAAAGGAGGGGCACTGAGATTTGTGGCATGTGATAAGTACTGTGTATGAAGTCTTCAAATTTTTGTATAAGGTGGCCATGATGTTGAGTGATTGCAATCCTGGCCTTCTGGAAGACTGAGACAGGAGGATCACAAGTTCAAGCCCACTGTGGGGAACTTAGTGAGTGACCTAGTGAAATCTCATTATGAAACAAAATAGATACTTAAAGGTCATGGGTTTGATCTCTAATAACACACACACACACACACACACACACTTTTGCAGCATGAGCAAATTATTTGGCTTTGAGTTGTTGAGAATTCATTTAGGGAATAGGAATAATAATAATAATAAACCACAGTGTATTAATGATTAAATGAGGAAACACATTTGAATATCTTGCATAGTACATGACACATATCGTATGATTAGTGGATGATATTATCATTGGTTTTTACCAAGGTTTACTCATGTACATTGCTCTCTGTGCAGACTGTAATCTGTTTCAGAATATAAAATACCATGTGTTGTTCTTTTTTCTCTATATTCTTTATGTCTAATATTTTTCTCATTCTAACTTGCATTTCCAGAGCTAGTAGATGTGAAGATTGCCTGTGGATTTTTCTCCATTGTACTTATTTTGTCAAAATGAAACATGGAAACCTCTCTGTGCTTAAGTGTGTTCCATTTTGTGTTAATGTATACATTTTTTTTGTATGTCAGAATTTTACTGGAAATATTTTCTCTTTGGTTTTCAATGTCCATATGTTGAGAAAAGCACACTTTTCAGCAGACAGAATATTTTAATTTATTTGTTTTTGTTTTTGGTACCGGGGATATAACTCGGGTCCTTGCGCTTGCGCAGCAGGTGACAAAACCACTGAGCTAAATCCCCTGCCCAGAATATTTTAATTTATAAATATGCATGTTGAAGCCTTTATTTTTAAATGGAAAAAGGTTATTCACAAGGAGAATTAAATATTTTTAATATGTATTTGTTTTTTAGTTAACAATAATAATTTTGTACCTATAATATTTCAGACACTACCTAAGTGCTGACAGTTTACAAGTGAATTAGGCAAAAACTTTTAAATTGCATAGACTTTTATTTTATTTGAAGGAAGTGGGAATTGCAAGTAATCAAAGTATACAGAGTAAGGTTTCAAAATTTGAGTAATTTTGGTGGTTGATTTAGCTACACGAGCCCCGACAAAAACAGATCTAGAAATTTTCTTGTGTTCTCCTTCCATTTTATTGGTGCTAAAATGCATCAGTATTGTCCTTTATTATATAGGTCAACCTAAAAAGGCACTCGGTCAGAAGATGGCTGGGGTTTCAACACAGTCCCCTGTCAGATGGGGACCCTGTAGAAAGTTATGGGTGACGTGTACTCTTAAACATCAGGTACACTATGTACCTTCAAGTTCACTGGTCCATGGTCTAAGGATCTATATCACTATAGGATGTTGACATTTGTCTAAGAGTTATGAAACAGTTTTAATAATCCATAAACCTTGTAACTTGCCAAATATAATTATAGGGAAAGGAAACTTGAATAAGAAAATATATGAATAAATCTCCACTTCCCTCTGCAGAAATTCTCCCCAGGTCCCTATACCTCTGATAAAACATACTTTCCCTAACATAATTTAGGTCATGTTTAATGCTTAATTTGTGTAAATGATACCCTAACAAATCAATTCACTTTTTGGGCTATATAAAAATTAGTTTTATATAAAACTTTATAACTATAATTTTAGGAAATACATATATCTTAAAAACATGAACCTAACCTTTTCTGTTTCTATGAAAATTTTAATGTTCTCATCATGTCAGTTTATGTGCAGTTATTTGCAGATATGGCATAAGCATAAAAGAATTGCAAGTATATGCTTATACATCTCTTTAGTCCGTAATAGAGAAAGATGTACACAAATAAAGGTGTAACTTGAAGAGAACTTTTTGTTGAACATTTATAATGTAGTAATTAATACTTACTTTGGGAAAAAAGTCTGTTGAAATATTTTATTGACTGAGGTTTAAGGTTAGAGCATATTTGAAATGTATCATGGGGAGAAGAATCTAGTATTGAGGCAACATCAAAGGACTTATCCAGGGAGGAATAAATTGAAGTGGAAAAAAAAAATTACTTCTCTCCCTGGAGTCCAGGAATGAGCTAGATTCAAACTTTTCCCTTGATTTTTCTGAATGTAAAAACACTCAAAGTGAGAGAAGTGGCCAATAGGAAGCTAACCATGCGAGGAAATAAAATGTAATGTACGTATGTTAAGAAGGTGCAAAACAGTCTTGCAAGCAGGTTATTTCTATTATATCAATTCTCTTATTACAGCCTCACTACATTTACCGAATACATGCATAAGTCCTAGAGTACCATAGAGATTTCAGAAAACTGAAATCTCATTGCCAGTAGGTTTTAGCGAGTCCCAAGGACCTGCTACATTTCTTCTTAGTTGTTGGGGCTGGGAAAATTCTGAATAGCCCACATGCTCTTAGGAGAAGAAATTTTGAATCCTGGGGATGTCACATATTGTATTATGAACCTCAGACAAAATTTTCACATATCTTTAAAAGCCTTTTGTTTAAAAGCCTTTTGCTGGGACTGTAAGTAGACAGATGGGATCAGTCTCAGAGCTCCCTTCACTTTTAAAATACAACAAAAGGTCATTCGCATATTAAGTAAAAGAATTAGAGAAAAAAATGAAAACCCATCTTGCATGTTATAGTAGAGGGCTTGAAAACAGCTACATTCATCCTGTATTTAGTGAGGTTTTTCTATAAGCCAATAATTTAAGATTTATTCTATGTTTATTGTTAGGCTTTTTCAAAATGTATAATTTGGTGTTTTAGGTCTTTCACTTGAAATATTTTTCCTTATCGTTCTTGCTTCCATATTTAATCCCATATTTCTGTCTTATGCCATTCATAAAAATAGTGAAGAAGCCTCCTTAGCTTTAGGATCTAATTCTAAATTTTCTCTAAATGAGATTATATTCACAAAATCACAATGCACTCATCCTTTATTTGCTTGTGAGACAGAATAAAAAAAAATATTTGAGGGTGAGCTCCAAAAGATATTGTCAAGTACTTCACTGTTCCTAAAACCATCTAGTAGCCTAAGCAGTTTTGTGTATTGTACATGTCAATTTTTTCTGCATTTAATTCTAAATGTTTCAGTCTAGATTTTCAATACTCCTTTCCTCAGATCCCATCAAATCAATTGCTTCATATATATACTATACCTTAGTTTGTTCTTACTACAGAAATGGAATCCATTACCTTGAAAGAGTGTGAAACATTTTAAATCATAAACTATTCATTTAATTTAGTAATTATTTGTAGGAATTATTTGAATGCTAAAATAACAAACATCTACTGAGTGTTAATGGTTCATCTTCTAGGTATTTCGTGCACTATCACCTTAGACTCGCTTTAGATAATCTTGATGACTTCATGTTTGTTTATTTGTTTATTTTGCAGTCCAAATTTTGAATTCCAGTTTAAAATTGACAGACGGACCTGTTTGTCCTTTTATGGCCTGGTACTACTCAGACAGGATGCATGTTTTCTTGAGATTTCCAAATGATTCTAATGAAGACAAACATTTGAGAAGATCATATCTAGCACAGAGCTTTTCTAGCTGGTCAGTACATCAATTATTGGGAATGCTGATTCCTGACTCCCAAAATATTTACTAATACTTCCCAAAATATTTACTTCCAAAATATTCTGATTTACCTTGATCACTTATGGCCTAAATTGAGACTTTGTAGGAATCCTCAGATGACTTTAATGAGCAGGGAAATGTCTGAACTGCTAAAATACTTTTCCTGGAGATAATGTTTTATTTCTTATTTGATCCCCACAGAGTCTAGCAGAATTACTGCACTGAGTAGGTGCTCAGTAATTGCTAGTTTATTAGCTTCTCTATGCAATCAGAGTGTTTTTTCTACTAAGAATGGAACGATTGAACTTCTTTTTAAATACGGAATTATTCTTGCCTATAAAATACATTATCTGCTGGTTACTGCTTTACCAGTCATGGTTTGAAATTTAAATAAGATAATTAAAGGTAAACGCCTTTCAATTAGTTGGTTTAACAATGGCTCTAAATTAACAATCTTGATTCAGAGACAGATTTCTTAGTAAAGGAGAAAAGGTTATAGCAATGACAGTGCATCTTGAACACTTCACCTGTTCCTGCTCACAGAATCCCAAAATTTGAGTGTAGTTTTTATGAACAGACTATTTTTAAAAGGCATATCTGTGCATGTGCAAACAAATGCATACAAAAAAGGACACATACATAATTGTCTACAGTTCTAATGCTAGAATTTGAAAACTTTCTGACTTAACATTTCTTTAATTGATACAACCTTTCACAGCACACTGCATTTTCATTCCATAAATGCTGCAGTGTGATATAATGTTGATTTCAAGTTGATTACATTTTCCAAACTCAATCTTGACATTCTACAAAAAACACATTAGAAGAGAAATATTTGAAAACAGTAGAATAAATATGTAGCAGTATGTTCAAATATTTATGCAGAAAAATGATAAAATTTAAATTTACTTTTCAATCAATTCATCTCCTAGGATATTACTTTATTGTGGTGTTTTAAAATATTGTATTTCTTAAAATATTCTGAAATTTTCTTAATTCAATGATAAGGATTTGAGGAAACAGATATGTTTAATTCCATTTAATCATTACAGAGTCTATGCATGTATTTAAAGATAATGCCAACCTATTATCATGTATAGTTTTATGTTTTTATGTATCTGTTAAAATGGATATAAATTTAAAAAGAAAAAATTAAAAATTTTAAACAGCTTTTCTTTTTCCCCCCAGAGGAAAAAGTTAACTTGTTACACTTCTTGTCTCAGTAAGATAAGGTGTACTGTTTTAAGTATATTTGATTATTCAGTGATAGTTTTTTCATCCCCACATCATCTAACATAGGAAAGAAAATCTCTATTCTAAGAAAAAAATTGAAAACAGTTTTTGAGAAATAACTGAGATAAATGAAGAGGAGCATTATTCTTGTCTGTGTTTATTCTTCTCACAGAGTTAATTCTGCTTCTCCAATATTTTCTAAATAGGATTATAATGTATTATAATCTTCATTTCAAAGTTAATTCTGTTTATTGGTTATATCAAAGGTAATTCTTTCCCTCATGACTTATCCTTTTAAACAACTTGCTAATCCATGTTAAATGAGTTGTTGCCTCAGTAGAATACAATCAATTACCGTTAACACTATAAGAAATTCTAACACAAAAGTCTACCCCATGGAGACATCAGGTTGTGTTTGAGGATTTGAAGACTAGAAAGAAGCTTGTCTGGGCAGTTTGTGTGCATTTTAGACTTAGGTTGCATTTCTTTACTCATTTTGCTTTAAACTCGGAAGTTCTATCAACAAAGTGTTTCACATGGCTGTTGTCTGCAGACCCAAACTGCTTTGTACATTCTGGATGTGCAGTAGCCAGACTTTGCAGTGAGAAACTGAATGCAAGGTCTTTGTAAGACTGCATTGGCAGAGGTGTCCTATTAGCCAGGTCTGAGTGCTCTCACCTAAAAGGCACAACCAAATAATTTGGAAGTGCTGGAATTGACAGACATAAGTTCACTGGAAATTTACAAGTCAATGAATTTAAGTCCTGGTGGCATATCTTAATAGACATAAAATATTGTAAAGATATAGCTCTCTTATCTAGTATTTACCAAAAAAGTTCAACTTTTGAAAAAGAGTATATTTTCTTCTGTTAATCTAGAAGAGATTGCTATTTGCATGATTTTTTTTTATTCTCACTCAAACTTCTGCATTTCATGTGTGTGTAAATATTTATTTTTTTCAATTTTTAATTTTAAAAAATGTTTTCCTTTTGTGTGTGGTCCTGTAGACTGAACTGATGATTTTCACACTGATCTATATCCCCAATCTTTTTTTAAAAAATAACTTCATTATCAAACACACACACATACAAAAATTAAAACCATTCAAAGAAGGACAATGCAAGGGAAAAAAACCCTACAATAATATTCAAATACAGTAGAACTCACCAAAACAAAACTGAAAAACACTTAAACATTTTTCCATATAACTTAAAAAAGCATTTCAAGCACCAACAAGACACTAGAGGATGTGATTTGTTTCAGAAAGATCTCCAAAACCAACATTGAACAAATAGTGGTCTAGAAAAAAACTCCAGTTAGCTAGCAGACTCCACATAAGTCAAGCTTCTCCCTAATTTAAATTTCGATGCAGTCATAGGACACGCGATTTAAACACAATCCGAGAAATATGTTAGTAGGACATTTCATCCGTGTGTATTATTAACTACACTATCAGTTTCTCACACTAGAGAAACTATTCAGTATTTACACATGTGTGTCCTATTTATTTCACTTAAGAGGATGGCCTCAGTATACATCAATTTAGCTATAAATGTCTCCAATTTCTCGTTCTTTATGGCTGAGAGGAACTTCGTTTTATTAAAAAAAACAACAACACATCTTCTTTATCCAGTCTCCAGATGATGGGCACTTGGGCTGTTTCCAAGCTTTCACTATTACGAACTGTGCCGCTATAAACATGAGTGAACATATATCGCTACGGTATGATTCTTTTAATTCTTCTGGGAAGATACCCAGCAGGGGGATAGCTGGGTCAAATGTGACTTCCAATCCTAGTTCTTTGAGGTGTCTCCATACTGATTTCCACAGTGGTTGCACCAGTCTGCACTCCTACCAACAATGGAGAATTTTTGGATTGTTTTCTCTAGTTCTGTGAAATATATTGTTGGAATTTCAATCGGCATTGCATTAAACCTACATAGTAGTTTTGGAAGTATGGCCATTTTCTCTATATTGGTTCTTCCTATCCAGAAACAAGGGATGTCTTTCCATTTTCTTACATCCTGCTCAACCTCCTTTTTCAAAGTGCTATAGTTTTCAGTGTAGAGGTCTTTTGGTTCCTTTGTTAGATTGACTCCTAGATATTTCTTTTTTTTTGATGCTGTTGTAAAAGAAATTGTTCCCCTAATTTCTCTCTCAGTGAGTCTATTATCTGTATATAAAAAGGCTGTTGTTTTTCGAGTGTTGACCTTATATCCAGCTACTCTACTGAATCTGTCAATTATCCCCAATCTTTTAAGAATTTTTTTTAAACTTTGAGAGTGGGTCTCACTAAGCTGCTGAGTTGTTCAGAAAAGGGTCAAATTTTTGGTCTAACTGCTTCAGGATCTCAAAATATTCAAATATTTTAATACATGTTTAATATTTTATCCTTTATTATAACACAATTGACTAGTAGCCATTATAATGAAACTAAAATATATCCATTTTAAGACTACAATATAATTTTCAATAATATCCTTACTTTTGTTTCTGAAATTTATAAAATAAAAATTTAAAAAATACTTTGGGTCTCCTTCCTTCCTTCCCTTCTTCCTTCCTTCCCTTCTTTTTTTAATTATTAGAAATTGAATCCTTACACATGCTCGGCAACAATTCTACCACTAAGCCATACCAATATTTTAAAAGTTTTATTTTTGACAGGGTCTCATTAAGTTACTCAGCATGCCCTCAAAGTTGTGATCTTCCTGTCTCAGACTCTCCAATAAGCTAGAATTACAGGTGTGTCATTGTGCACAACTGGATTTTTAGCTTTTTTTTATCATGTCAAGAAAAACCGTCAAAACAAACTCGTTTATTGTTACCATTATTTCACAAAAGTAAAACATTTTAATAGCCAAAAAAGTGTAGGAATGATATAATGTAAGGAAAAAGGACAATTATTTACTTTGAATATACATATGGTGATCGAAAATTAAGGTGACTATTCGAATCAAAAAATTATTACCAGAGTAAAAACACACTGTCACCGATCCCCCCAAAACACTGCTCCTCACTCTGAACATATCCACCCCATCATCCCACCACCCTCCCAAACAGTTCCAAAAGTGCTCCCTTGTGTCTTCAGTGTGAGATAAAATATTCAGTGAATGCTGCTTCTGAGTGCCATCCAACTTTCTTCGCAAAGCAAATTGGCTTAGGGAACTAGTGTGAGAAGGAAAAATGAAAACTGCAAGAATAAATATTTCAGGTGGTTTTATCCAAATATGTTTTCTAAGTTTATGCACTCTATGTAGTAGTCCACCACTTGCGGGGAAGACTGATCTATCAAAAAATGACTAAAAATTTATTGAGTTTATAACTTCATGATTCCCTATAGCATTTATGATAATTCACATGATATTAACTTTACACTCAAGTTATTACATCATTTAATTTAACTTATCTCCCTAGCTTTATTTTCTCTATGTCCCAAACATGTCATATTTGCTCTGGGCTTGTGAGACTTACAATAACCCAAAAGACACATATTGTTTCAAATCTACTTGTCATTCCAATCAAAAAGGCTTCCTCTTTCTTTCATATAGCATAAATTATCTTTACTCATTTTTTATATATCACTCAAGGGACAATGTCTGTGGAAAATGTTTTGGAAAAATCCAGGACCATGTAGTTTCCTTTATGCTTAATGAAATTGATGTAAAGCTGTCACAGAAACAATTACACTGTTCTAGTTTCATTGAGTTAATTTCCAGATACACCATAGACCCTTTAATAGAAGGAAATATATTTAAATCTATTTTACCAGTAAACAGACATTGAAGCTATCATATTACCAAATAAATATTTGTTAATTTCTTAGGTGACTTTTTTGAGATACTTGATATCAAATTATGTGGGAGTCATGTAATACAACTTTTGCAAAGTAACTAAATTTAAAATTTTTAATCAAGAGAAAATGCTGAGATTCAATATGCATTTCATGTGTGGGTTCATATAAAGAATTTCATAGAGTACATTTATAATAATCCTAGCAAGAAAACCCAATGAGATTATTTCAAACTAAAGTTTGAAATGTGGTGTCTTGTTCTTTAACAGCTTTCTAGAGTCTCAGTTCTGTAAGTGAGTTAGTATTCATTAATGTTGAAAAAATTTTAACATTTAAATATCATGCTTTTGTTGATAAAGAGAATTTAGTTTTATAGATGATGATTTTGGGGACTTCTTCTCATTTCCCTTAAAAAACAAACTCTTCAAATTTTCCCACCAAACAATTTTATCCCATTCATTGTTTCATGATAAGTTTCCTATTAAAAATCAGCTTCCTCTCCAGGCAGCCAGTTTTCTTTCAGACTGGAGAGTCTGATAGCAAAAGTAAAGTGTTCTAGCCAAATTTACATGAAAATGAATTTTAAAGCAATTCAGAACATTGACTTTTGGCAGGCTTTTGCTTGTTATGAAGAGGAGAAGAATAGAATCTGCCTATCAAAATCATGAAACCGCGCACACATCTGCCAAGGGTACTACGTACGCTGGTGAAATGTATTATTAGCCGTGAACACAGTATGTTTTGTCAAACAAAAGAAATCCCATTAAGAATGCCAATTTTAATATCTGTGACATAGCTCTATTAAAAAAATCAGTGCGGTTTTTATAAATCATAAAAATGCAAAAATATATGTACGGGGGGAGGCAAATTCAGTGACTGTTATTTACATATGAAAATATGATGTGAACTGCGAAAGTTTCCTTGCAAAGGTTTTTATTGAGTAGGAAAAATGTCTAGAAGGCACACAAAAATAAAAGCCGTTACTTCTAGTAATATTTCAAAATTTCAAACTAATGGAAAACTATTATTTAAATATTTTGATAGTCTAATGTATAAATATATTGTTACTACATTACAATAAAATCTTATGGTAATCATAGACTATATTATGAGATTATTCAGAGCTCTTGTGTTGTAGAAGCTTATAAAAAGTGGATGTATAAAGAGTTGGGGAGAACTGTATTGCAGTTGCTAAGTGGCAAAGACCAGTGTGCAGCATATATCCCACATTATTTGTCTTATATCTGTGCATCAAAAGCTTAGTATACTACAGGTGTCAGCGCACTTCCCCCAACATTTTACTTTGTAGTCTGTCTCCTCATTATTTCCTCTAAAATGGCTAAGTTCCTTTTTTATAATTATTGCACTCAGCATTCAACTTTCATAGATAATTCCATATGTGGACTTTTAAGAATATGTAAAAAGCAGCTCTAATTCCATATAGAATACTTGCAATTCAGTTTTGCTTTTTTTTTTTTAACATGGCCTTGGGAGTGTATATGTCTTACGTGCTATTTTGCCACATGGTGTATGTGACAAGAAATGAGGTGTCTGGACTTAGAAAATACTGTCTGTGATTGTATTAGTTGTGTTCTCATCACTGGAACACAATAAATGACATCCACAACTTAAAAGAGGAGAGGTTTATTTGGCTCAGTTTCCATCCATAGTCAGCTGGCGGAAGCAGCATGGCCAAGAGGTGAAGAAAAAGGTGCTCAACTCCTGGCAGCCCGGAAACAGAATCAGAGAGGAGCTGGGGAAAAGATTTCATTGTTCTAGGGCATGCATGCAGGTAAGTACCTGCAACCATGCACCAACTTCTGTGGGCACATTTAACTACTGAAGTCACTAGTGGATGAACCTGCTGGTGCATATAGCATTCTTAGAGCCAATCAACTTCCACAGACACAAGAATTTTGTGAGACATTTTAGATCTAAACCATAACAGTGGTTAAATTTCAAAAAAAAGCATCACTTTTACTGTAATTTATGGTAAAGTTATTTACTGTTGACTCTGAGATGTAAGGTTGATGTGATGCAAGATTATGAAAGAATTCAAAAAGAATTGCAAAATAAATGTGTGAAAAAATGCCAGAAAAAAGTGATTTAAAGCTAGATTCATAACATTGCTTTGTCTGTTTTTCTTGATATTAGAGTCAATAAGATTTTTCAATAAGAATTTTCTATCAGGTTTGTGTTACTAGTCATATTTGTCCCAAATTGAGTACAACCCTTAAAGGGGGAAAGTAACTGACATTGCTAGTTTATCATTTGCTAATTCCATTAAACATCTTTCATGCAAAAATCACTGTTTTGGGAAATAAGAAAAATAAAACTAAAAAAATGATTTCTAAATTGTACTTGGAAGTACAAAATGAAAAGCAAGAAAGCTACAGTGGCTGAAGCACTGCCTACAAAAGTCTAAGGAGACAGGCTCTCTTTTGTGGCCAAGTGCTCATTATATCTTTGATTGCAGCACTACCAATCTTGAGTCTCCACTGATTGGATAATCTATTAGTCAGATTTCCCTTCAATGGGTTACAATGGCCAACACCTACAATTTAAAGGAAGAGACGTTTCATTTGGCTCACTGTTTCAGAGAATTCAGTTCATGGTCCTCCAGATCCAATGCAGAAACATGTCATAAAAAAGTGGCAGAGCAAAGATACTTAGTTCATGCTGCCTGGGAAGTAGAGTGGGGGAACAGCACCAGATATGAAGAAGCAAGGGACCAGATATAGTACCTGAGGCCAAGTTCACATTAATCACACAGACATAACCAGCTGTGTGCTCCAATAGTCCCCTGTGTGCTCCCGAGCCAATCAAGTTGACACAAGCAAGCACAACTGTCACAGGTAATAACTTACCCACATTGCATATGGAGCTACTATATTTATGCCATATATGTTGGATTTTTCTATAATTTTCATTGAGGTTAGAGGAGGAATTTCACAAACAAATAAAATTGTGGGCTTGTATGCTAAACACAACTAAATTCCTGTTCAAAATTGTACAATGTGTCAATCAAATACCATATGGAAATAGCTTCAGGATATTTAATTTCTTGGAGATTTGATTCCATTTTGAAGTCTCAAAAATTTTGTTATAGAACAAGGCCACCTTGATTTGCCTATACTATTACCTAACTATTATTCATTTTCAAACAAGGAAGATAATGAGTCAGTTTTATACCCAGAATGCCAGAATCTACAGCTAAATGTTATTGTGGTAACAAAGGCAGATCTGTTTCTGGTTTTGATCAGTCACAGAGGATAAACCTATGAAGAGTGCATGAAGTTAAGATGCACAGATAAATATTTTCTCTAAGTGGACTGCAGAAAGGAAGACTATTATATCACCTTCAGTGACATGACAATGTGTCCTAGAATCTCTTAAATATTTTTAATTTCACAATATGGAGTTGAACACTTTCTCTGTCTTCTTTAGCAACTTACAGCAGTTGACTGTACCATTTTTTCATAGCACAGCATACACAGAAAAGAGTAATATGTTAGATAATTTGAAGAGTATAATTTTATTAAAACAATGATCCTATAAATTCTGAAACCCCCAATCCCTACTATGTATTGTAAGCACTCAGGAATCAACATGGCAACAGCACTATTGGCATCATTATCTTTTGAGTTTTCCAGTTGTTGTAATGTTTTGGGCTAGAGGTAAGTACCATTGACAAATGGGTTAGCATTTCTCTCCCAGTCTCCAAGCTTGATTATTTTACAAATAGCTTTTGTTCACGTAATTGAAATGTTATCTTCCATAAGCAACTGAAATTCTTTACATGTTAGACCAAATCCAACTAGACTAACAGCTGATTCACCTAAATTTTATAAAGCCTTGCTCCATTTATTCTGGTCTTTCTGTACATTTATTAATTTATTTACTTATTTGCATCTTGTTACATTGAGAGAAAAAACACTAAGCTTAGCTGTATTATTGTAATTTTGGCTCAAGTTGTAATAGCAAAATTCAAGAAAAAAATTTCTTTCGAATTAAGTTTCTTTACATGGGCCCATAATATAACCAGTTTTCATTTAATTTTTCATGCAATGAAATATCAGTACACATTTTTAGTTTCAAAAATAAATAAAATGTCATTAAAATTATCAAAGTATCATGTATTTTGCATTACTTTCCAAAATGCATTTAAAATTTTCACCATGGAAACAAAATTCGATTTCTACAGGAATCTCATGTTATACTTTAAGATACATGTGGGTAACATGATATGTAACAACAAAGATCCTTATTAATTCAATAACTAACACTTGAATTGTGTCAGAAGGATACCTTCCTTATGTCAAACTTCTCTAAAGAAATAATAAAATATAGTTGTTTCTTTGTATACATACATAGATTTACCTTTATTTAATAAACATTAAATATCTAGCATATTTAAATTCAAATATAAGTATTGAAAGTATGTCGGTGACTTACTAAAATAGGTAACAGCACAGTTAGTTAATACAAATATACCTATTTACAAAACCATAATGGGCTTCTGGCTAAAGAATATAATATTTGTAGGAAATATTGAAAATGGAAATTCAAGAAAAATTCCATAAAATGTAGCTTGTCCTAACCTTGGGAAAGTTCTTGGGTTTTGTTTTTGCTTTCGTTATTTTTCTTTGTCAGTTTTCCTTTGAGAGCAAACATCATCACATTACTTTTCAAACATGGTGATTTTACTATTACAACATACCATCCAAAGAGTACTTGACTTAAATGAAAGTCACTCTGTCAATTTGGTAATTTTTGTTTTGTGATTTGAGACAAACTTAAATACAGTTAATAGGAAAATCTTGAATTGCATAAATGTTCCATTAGAAGCTTTTGTGTTACAGAAAATATAGTTACCTTGTATTTTACATTATAGGTAAAATTATAATTTAATACTATGTGTTTCCACATTCTGAATGCAGCAAACCATCTTTTCTTAATGAAACATTAAATATGTACAACTTGAGATATACCCATAATAAAATTGTACAATTGTGTCTTATAGTACAATTGAATAACACCAAAAAATAAAAAATATCCTGAAAATTTCTTGATAAACAAAATTAGGTTGAATAATCAGATTCATTGGGTCTTGAACATGAAAAAAAATCACAAATTTTAATTAATATCTTGGAAGCAGGTAATAATATTTTTTCTTTTTATATATAAGGAAACCTAAAATTTAAAATATTTGTTATTTTTAAACATTTATTTAATTTCAAAAAACTGATAGAGTTTTACAACATAGATTAAATAGAATTAGATTTATATAGTCACTTTTCTCTCATTTTTTCTAATGGTTTCTTCATCTAATAGATATCTGTTACAATGAATAGAATTAGATTATTTAACTTCAGTATATAGCTACCTACATATTTTTTTTCTCAAAAATTTGTTCTTGAGGAAAATGATGAGATTTTTAATCCAATGATAGATGTTATAATGCCATGTTTTGGTGACTATTCAGAGAACAAAAGATTAACAAAAACAAATAAAGATATTAGCCTTTGTTAAATCATAATAATGAGTCTATGGAAACAAGGATAAGGTTACTTATAGGATTTCTAAGTCATAGGCATAAGAACTTTCTTTAATCATAGATAGCCTATGTATAAACTTAATTTAAAATAATACTTCTAGATTGCAATTATCATATTGATATACTGAAAGAAAGAAACTTTAAATCTATTTTAATATGTTCAGTAAAGCTGTGTATAAATTTGATTCCAGTGATTTACACTCATAAAATATTGATTGCTGAGGATTACAGGGATACATTTAAAAATTTGCTCACTAATAATTCAATAGAATATAAATATTGTGCACATTGTACATTCTATGCATGTAGCAACGGAGGAAACATAAGACACTGTATGTCATTCATCAGCTTTTTACACAGATTTTCATTGTCTTTTCTTTGCCAGTCATAGTTCTACTCAAATAGGATTTCTTCAGGGAAATTGAGCATACTGTCCCTGATCCACTGTGGGGAGAAATAACCGCAGACCAAATGGTGTTTCCTCCTGCTCACTATTCATTACCTTGCCTATTATGCCACCTTGCTTCATAGATACAAATTTGTTTGGATAGCTGAGTTCAAGTGGTCAAATTTTCAAATATGTTTTCAATATAAGTAGGGCACAAAGTAACTTTTCATCATTTAGTAAACTATGATTTATTCTAAACAATATGTAGAACAATTATGAGGTGAATAAACATGAGCATGGTATACATATTTTGTCTACCTTTTAAGTTAAGAAAGAGATTGAATATCTCTTGAAGGTATATAGTTGAGACCTAAGATTTTTGTTCCTAAAAGTATGGAAGAATCATTTTTAGCTGAAAATGTTAAAGACATATATTAGTAAAATAAATTATATAAATAAACAATATACTGTACTTTTGTAATGCAAGGCCTAATTTTGAGTAGGTTTGTCTTTTTTGAGACACCTAGTAGGATCTGCAAATATTCAGTGCTATTTTAATTACCCAGACAAATTTAAATATTGACTAAGTGTCATTCAATTACTGGTTTGAGCATGTCATCCTAATTCAACAAGGCTTATTTACCTGTCTTTGACTTAAAATATTTCTTCTGATACTAATAGATTCCATTACTCACAATGAATAGTTATGGTTAAAATAAAACTATAATGTCATCAGGATAAAGAATACCTTTTTTGTCAGTTCTGTAGCTGGCTCACAAACAACTAATCTAAGGCACTAAAGTAAGTATTAAAAACTTTAATATAATTGGAAAATTTATTTCTATGCTTCAAAAAATTAACCTAAAATGATATTTTAATCAATTTATCCCAGGAAAATTAAATAAATGAAATGCTGGAATAAAAATTGATAGGTTTAGGGGCCGGGGATTTAGCTCAGTGGTTTTGCTGCCTGCTGCTCAAGCACAAGGACCCGAGTTCGATCCCAGGTACAAAAAAAAAAAAAAAAGAAATTGATAGGTTGAATTAGATTGCAACTTGAATTACAGATTATTTATGGTCATGTTATCAAAAGCTCTCAAGACATAAGTGAATATGATGAAAATGTTATTTTAAATACATTCTCAAAAAATTAAGAGGCAACATGATAATTCTCAGAAACAGCAAACTTCTTCGTAGCATTTAGTTGTTCATTATATTCCATTATAGCACAGATCTGGTTGTGTAATTGGTTGAAAATATCGACCTGATATCTTGGAAGCATGATTTGGGCATTTTGATTGTAAATTTATAACTTTTTCTCTCCTAACATGTTATATTAGAGTGTAGATAAGAATAATGGAAACCAACAAAATCCAAAAAGATTTATGGAATTTTGCATGTTTATGAAAGCTTTCAAATATTTCCCAATTTAAACATAACATTCAATGTTCTACTTATACAATAGTCCCAATAATACCAATCAGCCTCATCTCTCACACACATCCATTCAAATATATTTTAAAAAATTCTGTGGAGTAATTTGAAATATAAATGTTTATAGGGCTTTCCTCTTCAGAATGTGATTAAGTAATTCAGTTATAAAATTTACAAAATAAATAAACATAGAATATATCATGTATGTTGTAAAATGTCCATCAACAAACCGGTTCACTGTGGGCATAAATGGAATTCATGCTGAAAAAGCATTTCTTCCTACTAATGGTTTAGGTTATTATTGAAAATAATAAACCTACTACACTATTAGAAATTGGAGTGTTATAGTAAAGAACTGCATGTTAGTATCTGAAATTGAGATTGCTTTGAATTAAAATATATTTTCCTGTGTTCACTTAAAATTTCTGAATTGATCACAAAGTTTCCTGGAAACAAAAATGCTTCAGAGAGAATAGATTATATATCCCATGTATAATCAGACACACACACACATACACACATATATGTGTATATATGTATATATATGTATATGCATATCACATGCTTTTACACTTGATCTTAGCCAAAAGGTCAAGAAGTGATATCACATGCTTTTAAATGTCAGTTTACAAATCAAATAGTAATTTACAACCCTAGGCTTTTGATTTTATAAACATTAGTTTATTAAAATAAATAAAATTACTAAGGATATATTAGAACTAAAGCAGTTGCAAATTAGTCTTCAGTTGAAAAAAGGAATGATTAAGATATGGATGATATTGAATAAGAAAGTGTTATTTCTAATATTGAATATCAATTGTCATATCATCTTATTTGGGTTTTATGGCACCACACCTTTTTTCCTAACTTTATACATACAAATGCATCAATTTCTCGAATGTTGCTTCTTACCCAAACTATATGTTAAAATTCCTTCAAACTTCATTATTTTCACATGAGTTATTAATGAATACATTTAATCTTATTTTTCAGTCTTCCATTGTATGAATATTTTATTTACTGACATTTTATTAATGCATTCTAATTTCCTTGCATTGGAATGACAGGGTAATAGATATGAAACTGATTTTGTGAAATCTATTTATATTTACTGTATGGCAAAAATAAAATCAATTTCTTCTCATGTCCTCTGCTTTTCATCAAGGTTAATTAGTTCAAGATCATTAACTATGCTGAAATCAAGATGTCTGCAAACTTCAGTTGTCATGTGAGGGTTTGGGGAAAATTCTTTCCAATTTCATTCTTTATGTGCACCTAATTCAGCTCCTTGCACTTGGGAGACTAATTTGCCAACTCATAGCCACTTTTAGGTTCTAGATGATAATTTTGTTACTTGTCATATACCCCTTTTTTATTGTCAGATCTTCATAGTTACAAATGGAGATTTTTTTTCTAATATTAGTAAAAGAAAAAAATCCCTGACTTACAGAGGTTTTATTATTTGGTTTTTAGTAGCATATTTTAAATCCAGGTGTGTTGTATATTATAGCTGAACAAGAGTACATTTCATCATAATCATTATCTTAGGGTTCATGCATGATATGTATAATTGATGGACAGAAAATTTAGGGGGCATCTTAAAACTCTATCCACCACAAGTAGCATACACCATGCTTATTTAACCCTTTAAATATTTGGTTGTCAGACTTTGCTAACTTTCATCTTTATTCTAAAAAACTTCAGTAACAAATATTTTCCATGAAAGTTTGAAATATGCCCTGTATGTGAGGACCCAGGAATGGAAACTTTCCTCAAAGTAATTCATTGCAGACTAAAAAAAATCTGTATTTGACTGAATTTTTTGTAAATATTGGATATGCCTACTCTAAAAATTCTGCACTTTAATTTTTAATATTGTGCTTTAGAGTAGTACATAAGACAATTTAAATTTAAAATAATGTGTGATCCATACTTTTGATATTTGAAGCTGTAATTATTCTTACTTTCTGGACATGTTTTATTATAACAATTTTTCTTTCTCCAAAAATAATTTAATAAAATATTTTATAAAATGTCAAGTATTGTAAAGTTTCTTTATATCAGTTTGATTTTGATTTTGCCTATTAACATGATTTTTTGTTTTTCTTCAGTTGGAGTTCCCTATTTTATAACCATACTACCTTAACCTCTGTCTTGCACTTTTAAATCTTTTATTAAATCTTTTATGTATATAGTTTTAAATCTTTTATGTTTCTCAGTTTTCACAAATACATTGTTCTTTGACTTCTATTATTAACTTATCCTAATTCCGCTTTTAATTCTGTTAATAAAATTATTTTTACTCAGTCATTTTTGTTTAGTAGCCTCTTGGAGTTTATTTTGTAATCACTCCATTCAATATTATGCTTTTCATTTTAATAGTTTTTAAATTATGAAATAATCATGTGGCTAATAGTGTTCTATACACCTTGCATCATTTTTTATCAACATTTTTATTATCATTATTACACTCACATTAGTGTATTTTAAAAGAACTATCATTGGGAATTATTATTTTTAAAAGCCATTTTTTTATTCAGATTTCTTCAGTTTTAGCCAGTGCCCTTTTTCTCTCAGTACTTAGTCCAGAATACCACACAACATGTAGCGATGACGTCGGCTTAGGTTTTGTTTCTTTCTTGTTTTATTGTCAGTATCACAGAATATCCTTATGTTTGTTAACTATGTCAGACTTTTATTACTGCTGCTACAGATCAATCATCACAAACAGTGGCGAATGCGATATTACAGTACAGGAAATTAAAGTTAAGGTTTCAGTGCACTTCGTTCCTCTACGAATCTTCCTTTCCTTGACTTTGCCAGCTTCCTAGAGCTGCTTTTATTTCTTAGCTCCTTATCTATCTCATGTCATTCAGTTTCTCCCTTCTACCATCATCTCTCCTTCTCCTTCCTTTTCCTTTTGAAGGTCCTGCCTCTTGCTTATAAACATTTCTGGATTTGCATGGCGCCACCTAATAGTCTGTAATAACCTCCTGCTCTCTCGGTGCTCACTTCCATCACGTCAGTGAAATCTATTAATAGATAGTGTTTTCAGAGAAGTTGACAGTTACCTCCCTGGGATGGTATCTCCATATATTTAGATCTTTGATTTCAAATTGCAATAGTTCATAACTAGTACATCGGAAATCATTTTATTTTGATGTTTTAACTTTTATTACAGAAACCTTGCTGTACTAATATATCAGTTCTAGGCCTGTATTTGGCAGTTCTTTGGGATGTTCTAATCAATTTACTTGCAAATAAAGGTAGTTCTCTTAATTGATACATGCTTTCATTTGGGGGTTTTTGTTTGTTTTTTTCTTTCTTTTTGTCTCAATGTAGTAGCTAAAAATAAATGATGGAAGATTCTTCTTTCATTTTTTTTCTTGGTTATCCTGGCTAAAGTTTTTAAATATTTCTTAAGTAATTTTCCTGTTTTCAATTAGGTCGATTTCTGTTGTATTTTTATTGCTTATTTCTTTGGCATAATTCAAGGTTCATGTATTATTTTTTCTGTATTTCTCAAGGCAGAAATCTCCATTATTGAATTTTAATCCTTATACATTTTGTTTGAAAGTTCATAGTGATTTAGCTTTCTCTCTAAGCCCAATTGTGCTTCATTTCACAACGTCTCGTAAGTTATATTTTTATTTTCATTTATTTCACAAATTTTTTCATGTTTTTTCATGAAGAGAAAGTATCAACCTAGCCATTTTTTATTCTTCAAAATTATTCCCATATGACTTTATGTAGGAGAAATTAATGAGCATTATTCCCTTGTATTGGAATTCTTACTATGCTACCAATGTTGGTAAAATATTCCTATTACTTTTTTCACATTTTAGAACAAAATCCCTAATTAGCTTCCTTCAAGATTTCCATATTTAATAATTTATCTAAGATTCATTTATGGAAATATAAGGACAGATATAAACAGGCGATTTGGGATATGAAATTTCATAACTGTGGTTGACAGAGAAGTATGTGTTTTACTTTGGTATATTTGAATTACTGTTTGGCTATATATTGTAAATAAATAATTCATGAAACAACTAAAAAGTAAAATGCATTCTTAAGTCTATAGTTCCTTAAGTATTTACATAAAACGATAGTTGCCTATTTTTGATATGTGTATAGAAGTTAATCAGTTTAAAGTCTTGTTGACATCTGGTACTTTGGATTATTAGATATTCATAATAGGCATTTACATGACATCTATCTGTCTACCTTCAGTATGCTCTAACAGGTCTTTTATAGTACCTCTTCCTTTGTTTTTCTCACTTCCCTGGAATACAACCTTGTGGAGGGAAGGTATTTTTCATGAAGTTTATGTGGATGATATATTTTCTGAAATTTGCATATTGAGAGTATCTTTTTATTACTTTCATACATGAATAACAAAGTTGTTATATTTTGAATTCATATATCATAAAACTTTCATTTCAAAATAATGTAGTCATTTCCCTTTTGTCCTTTGACATTATTTTTTTACAGAAGATAAATTTCATATATTTTTCTTTCTTGCCATATAAATTGATTGACTTTCTTATAAAATTAGAAAAAGAGCCTGCTGCAGACAGGCAGGTCTGTGCATACCCTACCGAGGTCCCAAGTGGCGCAGAAGACACTGAATCACACCACTGCAGACAGGCAGCCACCTGGTTCCACACTACAAAGATGCAGAGGACACCAGACCACCAGACCAAGGTACTGAGTCCCACTG
>NW_004624745.1:8874544-8887707 GCF_000247695.1 Heterocephalus glaber | reverse complement strand
TTCTCTGCTTTGGGGATCAAGGTGATGCTTGCTTCCAGAAATGAATTCGGGAGTATTGCTTCCCTTTCAATTTCACTGAAGAGTTTAAACAGTAGTGGCAGTATTTCCTCTCTAAATGTCTTGTAGAATTTAGCAGTGAAGCTATCAGGACTCGGGCAGTAAGTTTTCAATTTCAGTGATTGATATTTTGTTGTTTAGAATTCTTAGGTCATCTTCATTCATCTTTGGTAATTCATACATGTTGGTTTCTCTTGAGGGAAACCAGAGACCCCAGAAAGCACCGACTTTTAAAGAAAGAAAAGGAGACAGCCTGGGGGATGAACAGCAGTTTAATTCCTCTGGCATTATTCAACAATCACAAAGGAAAGAAGCAAGGCTTTTATACATGTAGGAAAGCAGCTTAGTTATTCTGGCTATTGTCTTTCTGATTTTCACCTCTGATGATAACCAGTGACTTTAAGTTACTCACAAAAGCTACAGGAGAATTCACAAGTCCCCTGTTTCCATTCACCAATCCTGTACATCAAAGAGCACACCGCAGCCCGCTTCTTATCAGATAGTATCAAGAGAGCAGGGGGACTTTTAGCCAAAAATCAAGCCCACCGGCCCATCATAAACATCACAGATGTGCATAGTGAGTCGTATCTCTCTTATCACCCGTAGAGTCATTGGGTGGTGGTCCTCTGAATCCAGAAAATGGTAAATAAGAAAACTAGGAAAACCTGTTTTTTCCTGTGAGACTTTTACATGGTCTCAAAGTTTTCTGGCATTCTTTTAACAAACAGACTTGTGGAATTTCCCAGAAACAACTTAATTCTCTTAGTTAATAAACTTCTTGTAATCTATTCTTACCATTAGATAGCTGAATTCTACCATTTCCCACACATACATACCTAAGAATCTGTCCATTTCTTCTGTGTTTTCCATCTTATTGGCATATAGGTTCTTGAAATATGCATTGATGATCCTCTGGATTTCTTCTGGGTCCATTGTAATTTCATCCTTTTCATTTCTAATTACATGAATTTGGGTCTTTTCTTTCCCTCTTCTGATAAGGTTGGCTAAGGGTTGATTGTTTATTCTTTTGAAGAACCAACTCTTGGATTCATTGATTTTTCGTATCCTTCTCTTAGTCTCCATTGCATTGATTTTTGCTCTAATCTTTATAATTTCCTCCCTTGTATGAGTTTTGGGTTTGACCTGCTCTTCATTTTCTAGAAGCTTGAGGTTCAGAATCAGGTTGTTTAATTGGTCTCACTCTGTTTTCCTAATATGAGTATTCACTGATCTGAATTTCCCTCATAACACAGATTTCGTTGTGTCCCATACATTCTGATATGTTGTATTGGCATTGGCATTTAATTGTAGGAACTGTCTGATTTCCATTTAATTATAGGAACTGTCTGATTTTTTTTTTAATTTCCAATGTGACCCATTGGTTATTCAGAAGTGTGTTGTTCAATTTCCATGTATTTATGAAGTTCTTGCAGTTTCTTTTGCTATTGATCTCCAATTTCATTGCTTTATGGTCTGATAATATGCAGGGGATAACTTCAATTCCTGTGCACTTACTTAAACAGATTCTGTGAGTATGTATGTGATCTATTTTGGAGAACAACCCGTGTGCAGCTGAAAAGAATATGTATTCTGATTTTTTGGGGGTGGAACACTCTGTAAATATCTGTTAAGTTCATTTGTTCAGGAGTTTGATTGCTTTCTAGTATTTTGTTCCTTTTTTTTTTTTTTTGTCTAGTTGATCTATTTGTTACAGTGGGGTATTGAGGTCCCCCACTACTATTGTATTAGTGCTTATTTGATTTTTCATGTTGGTTAGTATTTATCTTATATAGTTGGGTGCACTAGTGTTTGATGCATATGTGTTTATGATTGGCATCTCTTACTCTTGGATTATTCCCTTTACAAGGATGTAGTGTCTTCTTTTCTCTTTTAATCACTGTTGGTTTGAAATCCACTTGATCTGCAAAGAAGATAGCTTCTCTTGCTTTATTTGGGTTTCTGATGCATGGAGTATTGTTTTCCACCCTTTCACTTTCAGTCTATTAGTTTCTTTTTGAATTAAGTGTGTTTCTTGTATGCAGCATATTATTAGATCTTGCTTCTTGACCCATTCTGACAGTCTATTTCTTTTGATTGGGAATTGAGGCCATTAACATTGATGGTTATAACTCATACAAATTGACTTATCATTGTCATGACTTTTTCTTTTTGTTGGATTCTTCCCCTTTGCATTTAATTTCTTGTCGTGCCCAATGCATTCATTCTGCTGGGCTTCCTGGGGTTGTGATCCTCATTGTCTGTTCCTAGGATATTGTGTAAAATTTTTTTGAGCGCCAAAAAATTCATGAAGTTCCTGAAGTGCTCTTTATCATGAAAGTATCTTATTTCTCCATCAATTTTGAAAGTTAGTTTTGCAAGCTATATCAATCTTGGTTGGAGGTTATTTTCCTTTAGGGCTTGAATATGTCACTCCAAGCTCTTCTTGTCTTGTGGGTTAGCATTGAGAAGTCTGCTGTGATTCTGATGGGCTTTCTTTTGTATGTAATTTGTTTCTTTTCTCTAACTGCTTGTAGAATTTTGTTCTTCTGTTGGGTTTCTGGCATCTTAACTATTATATGCCTATGTGTAGAGTTTTTTTGATCAAGACTAGTTGGAGTTCCATATGCCTCACTTATCTCTACATCAAGTTCTTTTCCCCTGCTTGGGAAGTTTTCTGCCATCATTTCTGTCAACAGTTTTTTTTGTTTTTTGTTTTTTGTTTTTAATGTCATCTGCACTCTCTCTTGCTTCTTCATTGATTCGAATCAGTCTTATGTTATTCTTCTTTGCATCACCTAGCAGTTGCTGGATTGATTTCTTATGATCTCTTACTATTTTAAAGCAATTTTTCTTTTCCTGGTCACTAATTGCAACCTTATCTACTGTATTTGAAATTCTGTCCTCAAATTCACACATTCTGCTGCATAAACTTTCAATGGAGTTTTTTATCTCCTGGGAAATCTGTTTGCATCAGTTTTATGGATTCCATTTGTTTCCTATGTTGGGATTCCATCATGTTCCCCAGCTCCTCTAATTTTTCACCTGTGTCCTCTCTAGATTTATTAATCATGTCTTGCACTATGGGCACAGTCTCTGCTAATATCTGAAAAATTATTTCTGATTTCATTTTTTTGAGATCCTCTTTCATTGCCAGTTCAGAAAGTCCAGGTGGTTGAGTATCAGATTGTTCCATCTCTTTTCCCTTTCGGGGTGCTTTAGGTGATCTGAAAGTCTGGTTTTGATCCTTGTTTATGAGTCTTCTCATTTCAACTTTGGGTGAGGGGGATTTCTTTTGGTGGTGCCCAGGCAGCTCACCTCCTCAGTGCTTGGGGTGGTGGTACAGTGGCCCAGAAGTTTCACCTCCTCTGTGCTGGGGGCAGCTGTGCTTCTCTGTGCTTGGGGTGGTGGTAGGCAGCCCAGAAGTTTCACCTCCTCTTCACTGGGGCAGCTCTGTTCCTCTCAATAAAGATTTTGTATAAGAAGTAAGATCAATGAACACAATTCATTGTGTGGCTTCTGGGTCACCCAGGGCCACTCTTATGCTGACTGTAGCTAGTAGAAGTCACAGAAGGTGTTGGGCAGCACTCAGTCCGCAGATGAGTGCTCAGACACTGCACTTTAGCACCAGGATTCCAGAAGAACACTCCTTAAATTTCAGTACTTTTAAATGATGCATATGATATGTATGTGTACTAAATCAAATTTTTTATAGTTTACCAATTTTATTTTCTTTTCTTTCTTTCTTTTTTTTTTTTTTTTGGACTGGGGATTGAACTAATGTCCTTGTGCTTGCAGGGCAGGCAGCAAGAACCACTGAGCTAAATCCCTGGCCCTATTTTCCAATATTCTAAGTGATATAGCCTACAGTGAAATGATCTCCTCTACACCTTTGATCAATGAAATGATTATTATTTATTTTAAAATACAGCATACTTTTTAGTAAAATTGACATCTATTTCAAATATCACTATATATTTCAATAAATGAATTTATTTTCTAAGAAAATGGCATGGAAGAAAATATCAGTGCATTTGATGGGCACCTTAGCAAACAGAGGTTTGAAATTAAGAATGGAGAATGATGGGGAAAGGATAGTGATAGCAAACAGAAACAAAATCTATTAAAATAAAATCAAACTCTTGTAAGGGTTTATTCTCAATTCAGTTCTATGCAACCAATAATCTCATTATTAAGAAAATACTGAAAAAAATAAAATTGCATCAAGGTTGATTTTTTTTCTTAAAATACCATCTTCAGTGCTAGAATTAAAATTCACAAAATGTATGGATCATATTTATGGAGATTTTAAGGCACTAAATAAAGAAATATCCCTGTTGAATAACATAGTTACTTCCCTTTAAAAAATTCTAAATGGATTAATATATGAATTACAGTGTTGCTGGTTTCTCCCAGAAGACACGTATGACAATTAGATATATTACTGTGTTAGAATACTGTGACATAACAGACATTTACGCTGCACAAAATTTCATAGGTTCACACTAGCCCATCAAGGTGGTGGCATTTGGAGGTGTGGCCATGGAAAAGTGTTTAGATTATGAGGGCAAAAGTTTCATGATTGTGATTCATATACTTATAAAAGGGACTCCAAGGCTATTTCATTCCTTCTGTCATTTGGGGATATAGTTAGTGTCATCAATTCACCAGGAAGAGTGAGCTCACAAGATAGTGAATCTACCTTAACAATACTCTCATCTTGAACTTTCAAACTCTAGTGAGAAACAAATTTCTCTTGTGTATAAACTTCTCAGTGTGTGATATTTTGTTACAACAGCCTGGATGGATTATGACAGATGCAATATTCTAGGTAACTCTCAGGTAATAGAGTCAGATCTGCCAATAAATGTAATGTGACTTTATTAACTAAGTGTTGTCTCATTTTAGGAGTTATAGTTTGTATGTGGCTGCCCATGCACACTTGAGAATTACCAATTCTTGAGTACTTGGTGAACATAATTTTCATATTAGAAAATATGTTTGCTGTACTGTTATTGAAAATGAAAAGTTACTTTATATCTTCCCCTCTCTGTCCTAATCTCTATCCTAATCTCTTTCCATAGTGATTAATTTCCAGCTGTTCTAAGACATATTTCATATTCATATTGAATTCTATACTAAGAGGACATGGTACTATTTGAAAATATCTATTAGTCAACTTTTACCAGCTTAAATGGCAATAAATATAGAAAAGTCCTTATTTCCATACTCCTGGTGGCATATGGCTGCTCTCCATGTAAACCAGCAATGTCCTGTTATCACATAAAAAAGAAAGAAAAAATATAGCATGTGAAGTAATAGCAAGAGTAAACAAATGGTATTATATCAAATTGAAAAGCCTCTGCACAGCAAAGAAAATAATGAAGTGAGGAGAAAGTCAGCAGAATGGGAGAAAATTTCTGCCAACTGATCTTTTGACAGAGGATTAACATACATGATATATAAAGAACTAAAACAATTACCACCAAAACTCCAAATAACCTAATCAATAAATGGATACATGACTTGAACAATCCACTCTCCAAATAAGTACAAATAACCAAAAAATATATGGGTAAAAAGTATTCAGCATCTTTATCCATCAAGAAAATTGAAAATCAAATCTATCATGAGATTCCATGTCATCTCGGTTAGAATGGCTAACATCAGCAATACAAACAACAATACATGGTGGAGATGATGGTAAGAAAAAAGAATCCATTGACACCATCAGTGAGAATTTAAATTAGTGCAGCCACTTAGAGATCAGAATGGAGGGTCTTCAAAAACTAGAAATAGAGCTATCATTTGATCCAGCTTTATGATTCCTCACTCTCTGGTATATTGCCAGAATAATTAACGTCATCACACTATAGAGATAACTGCACAGACACGTTTATTGCAGTGCAATTCACAATAGCTAGGCTACAGTAACAGTCACAGAATGACTAAATTACCAGTGTGGAATAAATACACAATGGAATATTATTTACCCATAAAGAAGTAAGAAATCATGCCATCAACCTAAATTATCAAATTATGTTATATACTTATGGAAATATGCCAAAGGGCAATTCCTTATTCTATATAATGAATATGCACTGAAAGAAAAACTTATGAGTTTATTTATGTTTTGTTTGCTATTTCAACTATTTCCTGATAAAAACTGCAGAACAGCAGAGATATGAATTGTGATAAAAAATTTGGTATATGTTTACATTTTTAAAAATGCACACAGAAAAAACACATTGACTTTATTCCCCCTCAAGAGAGTGCTTCTTCCTCTTCCAACGCATTATCCCATTGTTACCAATTTCTGAAGTGGTTCCAGAAGTTCTCTTTTGTGAATGTCTTCAGTTGGGCTACCCTGGCTTCCTTGATGTCCTGAATAGAAAATGTCTACTCTTTACAGTCATTTTGACTTAGGGGAAGAGCCCGAAGTTGCATGGAGCCAGATCCACTACATAGGTGGGTGAAGACACCCCATAATATTTTTATGATCCTGCCTTTTCATTGGCTGGCACTTGCAGCAATTTACACCGTATTTTTATCACAATTCATAAAGACATCTATGAAAGAGTACTTCCAGAACTGCTTTAGTAGATGGTAATAACAATGAGACAAATGTGTTTGAAAGATGGGGAGTATTTTGAGTAGGATTAATGGCAATATTTCTTTCATTATAATATTTTTAAAACATTTACCATATAATTCAATTATACTTCAAAATTGCAGCTCTATACAACTGAAAATGCATGCAAAATAACCAGTTATTTCATAAAGTGGTAGAGACCTAAAATATAATTTAATTATACATTTCCCAAAGCTTTTAAGAAAAATCTGGAATCTAAGCATTACTTTGGTGCTGTTACTTTTAGCTATCCTAGACCTTTAGTATCCCTCTCAATATTTAAATTGTTATTGGAACAAGGCTTTTGACTATCTTTTACAGCCCTCAAATGAATCTCTGATACAAGTTACATTTGCCTATAGGCTTGACTTTTTGAAATATAAAATACTATGAAAATAAATACAGTATTCATTATCAGATGGCCATCAATATTTCAGCATAGAATCAATTTCTTTCCATTCTTTTTTATCTATTCAATAGAATATCAAGAATTATGTTTTAGTCCCTTTCATTGAGTGGTAATAATTCTGTTTTTCTAGTTATGTTGTACAAGCTACTTGTACAACTTACTTGTATTATTGCTTTTAACTTTTCAATTCTCAAGTGACCTTATGTTGTAATATCCCTCTCCACTGGCTATCAGCTGTGTACCAATCTACACCATCTCTATAGCTCTTATTTGGATTATTTTTTAATGTATTCTATGTTGACAGTTTATTTTGCTTTTTAATCTCACAAAATAAATTGTGATAAATTTAATCTCACAAAATAAAATAAATCTCACAAATTTTGAGGTTTTTCTCTGCAAAAAGGTAGTGACATTTTTATGACAAATTTTAAGCCCCCCTTTCTGTTATGCACTAAGAAAGCATCTACAATTATGAAAAATGTTCTGTAAATGCACTGTCCAATGGAATAGCCACCAGTCACATATGGCTTTTGAGCACTTGAAATATGGTCAGTGAACATGTTAAAATACATTTCAATTTGTTTTAACTTTACTTGTTATAAATCCAAATTTAAACATTTATCAATTAAATAACAATAATTAAATAATTATTGGTTAGGATTAAGTAGAAGGCATTAATTTTATACAATAGATCTTTTAATATCTTTTGTATTTATTTTAGAAATACTCTTCAAAATTTTAAAAATTGTGTATGCAAGTTAAAGTGGATTCCTATTTCTTTCAAGGAGAAACACTAATACATATAGACAAAACAAAACTGGCTTTCATTGAGAATTTGTTTGAATCTCACTTTTGTAAAGTAATATTATAATTCTCAATAATAGATACTGTTTCATATATGGACATTAATTTTAGCAGATGCCTAACATCTTTTCATTCATTAAAAATCAAACCTAAATCTTATGCCACAAAGTGGTAGTAAATAGGAAAATACCTATTCTGGCCACTGAAGAGAATATGATATTGGAATATATTTGCATTCATTCTGTTTTATTTTATAGAATTTACGTTTTAATCTCTGGAAAATAACAGTTTCTTCAAGGAGAATTCTGTATCGAGTTTTAGTGACAAATATGGAAAATATCAAATGTAATTAATTTTAGGTAATTTATTTGTAGAAATATGGAGAGAATAAAATGGGAAAAATAAAAATGTTACAAATACAGCAAAATGGTGCAGAAAAAATAATGACTATATTATTCAACAGAATCATATTAAAAATACACTTTTGATTTCACTCCAGTAAAAGTCAGTTTGTATTACAATATTTCATTATAACTATTTTAGTGAAATTTTGTATATGTTTGTAGATTTTTGTAAAGAAATACCAAGGGTAGTGTGTACAAAAGATGTCCCTTCTAAAAGGAATCAAAAGGGCACAGTATTTCAATGTGATTTCTGATACTAAAAATTATTATACACCTATACAACATTGTTAAAATAGTCTTCAATATAATTAAGGAACCTCCGGGTTGTTATGTAAAAAATAATTTAGGAGAATCCATCTTTTTTTTTTTGCAAAAATCAGACCAATCCTTCTAAATTAATTGTCTCACTTTAATGTTTGTCATTCTTCAATAAATCTGTTTTTTTGTAATCCACTTACAATTTGTATAAATGGGAAAAACAGAATTACCATAAAGGAAGCAGAAAAAGGAAATTCTGAGCAAATTTGTAGCCAGCAAACATCTCAGTAGTCTGCAAGTAGAATTCTCCCTCCCATCACACAGTACCAGATGCTGGCTTGTCTGGGGTGCCACAGCCTGAGGTGAATCTCTGTGGCAACATAAACAAAATCAAAACCTGGAGCTGTTATCACAGTTATAGAAACACCTATGCTAAGTAGCTCTATGCTGTGAAACTGGGAAAACTCTATATGTAGAACCTTCATTGTGTTCAATTTATTTTAAACCTCTGATTAAATTCCCCATTCAAGAATAAGCCATAACATAATAAGAAGAGCTAGTCTCAAAGTCCAAGAGTATGCCGTGAACATATTCCACACATGGTCTGTTTATTCCACACCTTTGATAGAGGGAACATGGTCACATTCTACTTGAAAAAAAGTATATATATATATGGAGGTGTGAAACACACATGTATTGTGTGTTTATGTATTAAAATAATATGTGAACATTTTGGTTGATTCATGCTGCAAAGAATCAACCCTTTTCTCCAGAAAACCTCACATTTGAATATCTAAGAATAATAATTTCATTTTCTTTTCATATATTGTCTACATTTTTTCTGGATTGAGTATTTGACTATATTCTCTATTGGAGTATTGATGTGTTTTGATCATTGTAGTCAATAAGGTGGAGATATATATATATATATATATTTTTTTTTCCAAGTTATTGTTGAAAGTTTGATCACAGGCAGTCATTACATAATCAGTTTTTTTGGAAGATAGTGGATATTTAAAGCTTATAGATTAATGACATGAAATTAAGGAATAACATTTAATAAAATGCTAAAATGACTCCATCTCCAGTGTGAAGAGCAGATGCCTGATACCAAAAGATCTTTCAAATTAACTTCACCAGCATTTCTTTTTTACTATTTCCTCCTTGGACTGTTGACATTGTCTTTTGCTTAGCATAGTTATACTGCCTTCCTTAGTGACTATGGTTAAATATCCAGGGCTGGCCCTGTTTATTTTTCTCTTAGGTTTATGAAGCATGTGCACAATTAGTTTATCTGACTTTTAAATGATAACATATGATGCAAGATATAGATTCACAAATGAATCTAAGGTAAAATTTGAAATGAGATTTTGGGACTTAACAGTTATATTCATCTGTGGATTTTTGTGATGACAGATAGTTGCTGCTAAGTATCTTTCTGAAAGAGTTAAACATGACATTACAGTAACACATGCATATCCATGTTTATATTAACACAACTCAAGATAGCTACATCTTGGAAGTAGCCTATGTGTCCATCAACAGATGAATAGATAAAGAAAAAATGATATTTATAATAATGAAATACGACTCTGCCATAAAGAAGAAACTGGAGTTGTTTACAATAAATTGGGTGTACATTAAAGCCCCAATATCAAGTGAAATAAATCATATGCACGAGCTTATATATTATATAATTTAGTTTATATGAGAAATTCAAAATATAAAAAATGCAAGAGCAAAAAAGAGATAATAGAAAACAGGTTGTTATTGCAAAAGGAAAGGGGACAGGGAGATGGGAGGACGGAGGAGGAGAGGTGATGAAAAGGGATTTAAAGAAAAAAATTATGATGTGTTTTGCGTTTGTATCAAGCCCTCATGATGAACGTGATCATTATGTACTCCAAATATGTACTAATAAAAATAGAAATAGAAGTAAAAAAAAAATAAAGATGCAATTTGCTCACCAGCATAATCAGGAACTTTAAGGAAAATAACTCTAAAATCATTCTCAATATCAATTACTGTTCATTGGTTTTGTCTTGCATGTTTTACTAAATTTTTCATTACCAGGATGTTTCTCCCACTATGAGTTGTTCTAGGGTATTGGAAGCGAAGCACTCATACTTGCATCAATTTTCAGCATTGCCCACCGTTACTAGGAATCTTCAAGGGTGATGCCAGGAGGATGTCATCTTCGCTCACTCTCAGATGCCTTCTAGTTAAAGGCTGAGTTCAAATGTCTTATATTTTGGTGGAGTGAATTCTGTTATTGGATTCTGTTATTCTCCAGAGGTACTGTGGAGTTACATTCGGCTAAGCTTCATCCAAGCCCACGTCTAGCTCAGCCTCATCTTTTGCCTATTTAGATATCTTTCACTGCCTTACAGGGTTCTCCTGAGAGCACTCCCAGAAAATCACTGGCACAAGGATTTCTGTCTCAGTCTTTGCTTTTGATGAACCAGACTTTAGATGTAACTGCTTATTTGGCAGCTGCTTGTTAATGGGATACAGGTCGTTAAAGTAAGTTGATGAGCCTAAATCAGGAAATGATTGTAAACACTAGGAATTGTAAACTAGGTAGAGTTTAAACATTTAGCTAGGCTAAATGTCTTTTATCTTGGATTGAGCTGGTAGGTGTGAGTGAATTTTCTTGAGTTTCTGAAACTCAAGCAACTAATTCTAACTCTCCTTGTACCCAGGAATATACAAACCACTACTATTTATAAAAATAAATAACATGGGGCCGGGGATTTAGCTCAGTGGTTTTGCCGCCCGCTGTGCAGGTGCAAGGACCCAAGTTCGATCCCCGGTACCAAAAAAATAAATAAAAATAAATAAATAAATAAATAACATGGCTATTATTTTCTAAATTGTTCATAGAAACACTATAAAGAAGGTATAATGGGATAATTACAACATTAAATATTAGTTACATCAGTTTATTATACAGGTTTCTAAAAGGATTTAAGCTTAAGGATTCCAATTCTGAGAACTTCTGTGGGTAGTCAGCATTGTTCTGCCTAATCTCTAATGTATGTAAGAAATGAAAATTAAGCAAAAGCTGAGAGATTTGGAAAATGATGTTCCTGTTATCTTTCCTTTCCTTTTTCTTTTGGATTCTATTTTTTAGAAAATTAGATTTTCATTTGTATTTTTATCTATTTTTATCTTCCTTTTCCTGTTGTCTTTTAAGTATCTGCAACTACATTTATCTATAGATTCCACTTCGGTCCTCTGCATCTCTTTCTCCCATTCTAATGATGTGTGATTCTTCAGTCCCTAAAATTAATGCAAACAACATAAGCATCCTCCATGAAACGCACAGAAGTTTCTTCCAGAAACAGCAGCAGGCCTATTTCTGACAGCTGTCACAGCAGCCTTTGACAGGATCTAGCCTGGAAAGAATGTGGCTATGGAAAAACTGACAGTGTGTTTTATGAAAGTGAGAAGTGAATTTAACCTAGGAAAAACTATTTTTGCAATGGTAAGTATTTCAAAGATGCATTAGTTAGATATTAATACTCTTTTAATAAAAAATCCAATTCTCTTTTGGTTTTACATGTTGCTATATAATTAATAAACATTTCAATTATATCTATAATCAACTTGGAATATTTTTTATGTGAAGAAAAGAGAAAAGTTCTTTCAGAAATAGACAATATAGGTAAATCTGATAAAATTTTCTATTTGCCAAATCTTTCCTTTCACGACCGTCAAGGAAGAATGAGAGAACCACACTTTTTAATTGGCCTTTCCTAATGGAGTGATACTTTAAGGCTCATAGTTTTTATATGGTACATGCAATTTTAACTACTGCTGTATTGTTTTATGTATTCAAATTGAACACTTTACGTGTTCCACTTGGACCCTGAAACTGATCTAACCATGAAGGGCACAGTATTATAAATTGAAGATTGACTGAGGGGAGTGTATAACGATTCAGAAGAGAAGCAGCAAATGCAATAGAATAGCCGGGAAGATTAAAATCAAAAATTAACTGAGACTTCTAAGGAAGGTGAAAGAAAGAGCAAAGCAGCTACTCTGGCCATACGCCAAGCATGAAAAAATAAATTGTGGTTTGAGCGGAATTTCTAATAAGATAGGTATGGAACATTATTTGAATATAATGTATTTTGTTTTTTTGTTCGCTACCTAAGTACTTACTGTAAAATCTAAAGAAAGAGAATAAATGGAAATAAGAGAGAAAAACTGAAAATAAAAGAATTAGGTGGAGTAGAAAAGAGGATTGCTGTTACAAATAAATTTAAATCTCGCATATCAAGTAAATTCAATTCAAAGACCATAAAATAATTACAGATCAAATCACAGAACTACTTCATACATCTCTGGGATCTCGTGGAAAGAGGAAAATTAAGGAAAGTATAGCAACAGCTAAATATTACAATATTCAAATAGTGGGTAAAGTTTGATTGGTAAGTACTAACCGATAGGAGGAAGAAGTTCTGGTCTGCTATTCTACAGTAGGATGATTTTTTTATATATACATTAAGTTCTTTTATTGGTACATTATAGGTATACAACACAATTACATTTCTCATTGGGAATTGTACCTTAACATAATGCATCTTGGTTCTTATTT
>NW_004624745.1:8847862-8869649 GCF_000247695.1 Heterocephalus glaber | reverse complement strand
CCTCACATTGGCTCATTCTGCTGTGTAGACTTTCAATGGAGTTTTTCATGTCCTGGAAATCTATTTGCATCTGTTTTATGGATTTCATTTGTTTCTTATGTTGGGATTCCATTATATTCCTGAGCTTCTCTCTAGATTTATTAATCATGGCTTGTACTAGAGTCACAATTTCTCCTGTTATCTGAAAAATTATTTCTGATTTCATTTTTTCCAGATCCCCTTTTGTTGCCAGTTCAGTGGGTCCAGGTGGTTGAGTACCAGAGTGTTCCATCTCATTTCCTTTTGGGGTTGGTATAAGTCTGGTTTTCAGACTTATTTTTGTGTTTTCTCATTTTGACTGGGGCAGGGGGCTGCTAGTGCCTGCATGCATTACATCCTCCTAGCTGGGAGAAGTGGGACAGTGGCCAGGAGCAGAGTTAGGGATGGTGACCCAAAAACCCTTTCCTGTGGGCTGGGGGCAGCAGGAGGGATGGTGGCTGGGAAGCCCCTTCCTCTGGACCAGGAGCAGTGGGATGGCAGCTCAGAAGCCCCTACCTCTGCGCTGGGAGTGGTGGGAGGGTTGGTGGCCCAGAAGCCCCTTCCTCTGGGCCAGGAGCAGTGGGACAGAAGGTGGCCCAAAAGTGCTTTCCTTTGGGCTGGGGGCAGTGGAAGGGATGGTGACTGGGAACCCCATTCCTCTGGACCAGGACCAGTGAGATTGTGGCTCAGATCCCCTGCTTCTGGGCTGGGAGCAGCGGGACTCAGTACCTTGGTCTGGTGGTCTGGTGTCCTCTGCATCTTTGTAGTGTGGAGCCAGGTGGTTGCCTGTCTCTAGCAGGGTGATTCGGCATCTTCCGCAGGACTCAGGACCTTGGTAGGGTGTGCACAGACCTGGCTGTCTGCAGCTGGCTGATTCGGTGTGTTCCAGTAGGATGATTATTGTTAACAGTAATATATTACACATTTTAAAAAGCTAAAAGAAAGGATTTTGAAAGTTTTTACTATAAAGAAGTAAAAAATTGTTGGGAAGCTAGTTTCTAGTAATTAAACATTATGCAAAGTATACATTTAACAAAACATCACAATATTCTATTAACATGTACAAGTTTTGTAGTTTATCTACTTCAAAAATAATTTTTTGAAAGGAACAATGTATTTAGAGTGAATTTTTAAAAAGTGATTAATGTGAAAGAACAAATTTAAACTTTTGAAACCTAAATAGGGATCCATGGGATTCTTAGAAAGATTGTTTATGTACTCATATGGTGCTTAATATCTCTTCTCATAGATTAACAATGTGGAATAAGGTTGGAATCATGCTTACATACTAAAAAAAGAAAATACAACTATTTGTGTGACACAAGGAGCAAAATTACTATGTAAATTTTATACAAAATTATAAAAGTGTTGAAATTCGAAAAACATTTTCATTAATAGCAAAAAATTTATTTTCAAAGAGAAAACAGGAGAGGTAAAAAAATTCAAGTAGAAAGGGAAACAATTAAGAATATTGGAATTAAAACTAAAAGAATATTACATATGTTAACTGTACAAATAAAATGTATGAACTTGGAAAATAGATGAAAATAAATTATTCAGAGTGAGGCATGTAAGTGCAAGGGAAAGATGTAGAAGACAAAGGAAGTCACAGGGGATGCAAAGTGGGAATATATAACATTAGGGTTTTTAAAAATCATCTTCAAAAGAAAGGAGTCACAAAGAAATATAGTAAGTGGGAGCTTACCAAAACTGATAAATTTAGATTGGAAAAGTGCTAAACTAGCTCAGTGCAAAGATTTCACACTTGAATACATCAGACCAAAAATTATGAAAACCAAACATAAAAGAAAAAGGAGTCTGTATTGTTCCTGTGGAATGTTATCAAATTGCAGGAAGAAAAATACTCTCAGTGCTGAAAGTTATCCTTCATCCTTGAAGGTAGAATAAAGACACACCCAAAGAAACAAAAGTGAGGGAAGTAGTAATCCACATAGTTGCAAAACAAATATGCTTTCTCATTACAGATGAAGTGAGAGCAGATAATAATATGGAGATGTGAGAAGGGCAGAAGAATAAGGAAAATGTGAGAGCATGACTAAGTCTAAATAAACACCTCTTGCTGAAAGTATTTCCCAAAAGTTCAAAATGTAAGCAGAAATAAAATATATAACAATAATGCAGATGGATTAATGTGTTCTGTGTTTCTCACATTATCAACAAAGTGAAATAAAATGACTAATTGCTAGTGGAACTTAACAATATTCATACATGGATGCCTACCATAACCAGTAAGTAATAAATAAGTAAAGAAAGGTAGGGCTGGGCATGACATCACCAGATATGAAGACTGAAATATGTCATAAATATTACATAAATATGGAGTAAACAGTTACATCAAAAAGGACTTTTCATTCTACCAAAAACAAAACAAAAATCTATAAATGTTATGTGGCATTTTGATGGTCATCAATATAAGTAGAGGAATGGAAAGGACTAGAATGCAGGTCATTTGAGCACTGCTTCATCGTTGAAGTCTTTACACAGAAATATTCAGTTTTATTGATTGTAGTTTAAAATGAGCAATTTTTTTTTACTATTTGTGCAGAGAGAGGATGATTCTACATGATGCTCAAAGGCTGTAAAAGATGATTCTTGCTTCTATTTGAGAGTTGGACTCTATTGGTGGTCTCTCTAAAGGGAGACCTGAGACCCTGGGGAGCGCCGACCTTTACAGAAAGAAAAGGAGACAGCCTGGGGGATGAGCAGCAGTTTATTTCCTCTGACACTGTTCGACAATCACAAAGAAAAGAAGTAAGACTTTTATACATGTAGGAAAGCAGCTTAGTTATTCTGGCTATAGTCTTTCTGATTTTAACCTCTGGTGACAAATGACTTTAAGTGACTCATAAAAGCTACAGGAGAATTCACAAGTTCCCCTTTTCTGTTCACCAATCCCATACATCAAAGAGCACACCACAGCCCTCTTCTTATCAGATGGTACCAAGAGAGCAGGGCAACTTCAGCCACAGTCAAGCCCACCAGCCCACCACAAACATCACAGATGTGCATAGTGAGTGGAATATCTCTCACCACCTGTAGAGTCGCTGGGTCATGTCCTCTGATCCTAGGCAATGGTAAATAAGAAAACTAGGAAAACCTGCTTTTCTCCCGTGAAACTTTCACAGTGTCTCTTAAAGTTTTCTGGCATTCTTTTAATAAACAGACTTGTGAAATTTCCCAGAAATGACTTAATTTTCTGTTAACAAACTTCTTGTGATCTATTCTTAAAACTAGATAACGAAATTCTACAATATCCCACAGGACTCCATGGCTTGTTAACTTGTTTATAGTACTTCTGAGTATATATTTTTTTAGAATTTTAAAAATGAATGAAATACTTCAATTATAGAACTAGAGGTATTTATAAATAAACGGCTCCATATTGAGACCATACTCTTAAGTGAAATAAATAGGACACACGTGTAAATACTGAATAGTTTCTCTAGTGTGAGAAACTGAAAGTGTAAATAAGAATTAAAATGATTAAAATGAATAATTGATAATTTGAAATAGGAAGAAAAAGTCCAAAGGGGTAGAGGAAGTAGGAGGGGAAGAAGAAAGGAAAGAAGGGAAAGGAAAAATTATGAGAAAGGGAAAAAATGGAAACAAAGTCTTTGTAAATAGGAAAGGGTGGAGGGGTTAAGGGGAAGACAGGGAATGGGGAAAAAATAAGAACCAACATATGTCATGTATAGGTACAAGTACCCAATGATAAGTGTAAATGTATTGTATACCTAAAATGTACCAATAAAAGAATTTAAGGAAAAAAATCATAGAACAATAACCTTAATAATCCAAGTTTATTAGTATGTTTTCCTTGAACATCTGTCTTAATCTTTCTCATTCAACCCCCTAACCTATTCATATATATAGCTAATCCAATATTTATAATTTATAGATATGTTTCATACACTTACCAGATCCCATTTGTTATTATTTATGGTGACATAGCTCAATAACTTCTGGCAACCTAGTATTCTCTTAAACTAAAATATTTATTATGACCAAAGATTCTTCTTAGCTAGAAATATTGGTTTCCAAAAGTTGTTTTTGAAATAGAATATATTTTGATTTTTATTTTAAATATTTTACTGTAATAATTCATTCATATGGTAGTTATGCTAGTCTCCAAGCACTGCACATTTCTAGATTTAAATTGTTTTGCTCAGTATGGTGAGAAGTGCTCCAGGACTTTTCGTTAATTTGTTTGTTTGTTTGTGGTTTAGAATAGATGGTGTTGGAAATTTAAAGTTTAAAAAAATCTAAACAAAAATACACCAAATTGGCTTTGACATTTCATAAGACAAGATGACAATGTTTCTCTTTATTTTCAAGGAATATTTTGCAAACTTGAAATTATATCCACTATATACTCTGGATTGGAATTTGAAATGAAAAGCTATGTTAAAATTTCTTCTATTCTTTTCCTCAATTCTCCAAGAGAAAGACTCTAAATTGCACATAAGGTAACTTTATAATTTCTAAGAAATTAGTAGTTACATTTAATATTAAATTAACTTGATTCCTCTGTAAAATAAAATGACTACCATTCTGAAGAGTCTTACTTTTAAAAAGTGGAATATCTAAGCAGAAGAGATCCAAGCAGATATTTAATATAGGCCTCAGGCATTTTTTTCTTGTTTGGTTTAAAATCTCTACATTTATTGCTTTTCCAACCACTTTAAGCAAAACAAAGAGGTACATAAGAAGCTAGAGGTATGAAAACTCATTGCTTGTCACAGATCCTCTTTTATAACCCCATTCCCTTTCAAAATAAAGAAAAACAGAGATATGCATATGATAAACTATGAAATATATTACATATATTACCATTTTTGTTATTTAGAATAGAAGTTACTGGTATGGAAATGCTACAGTCTGAATGCTTATGTTTCATCCAAATTTATATGTTGAAATCCTCATTCCCAAGGTGATGGTATTAGGATGTGGGGTCCTCGGGAATTATTAGGTCATGAGGGTGAAGCTCTCATGAATGGGATTAGTGCCCTTTATAAAAAGACTTGTGAGTGCTGTTCTCTACTGACATCTGAGGACAAAGTGAAAAGCCAATGACAGTCTGTGTATCAGGAAGTGAGATCTTAGCAGGTAATCACCCCATGATTTTTTATTGGACTTCTCAGTCTACAGAACTGTGAGAATTAATTTTTTTTTCTTATCAGCCATCCAGTTTTTACTTATTTTCTTAAAGCAGCCCAAATGTCACTAACATTTTAATGACTTCCTAAATATTTTGAGCTACAAATTTTGTAACCTAAAGCTTATTGAAACTTAAGGGAAATAGTGTTGTAAATAATGCTCTCCATTTAGGGCCAGGGATTTAGCTGAGCAGCAGCTGAGCACCTGCTTTGCAAGCACAAGGTCCTGAGTTTAATTTTAGGTATAAAAACATACGCAATATGTGTTCTTTAAAACTTAGAGGACATAAAATAGCAAACTTTTTGTTTATGTATGCTTGATGACACAACCATCATTATACACATGAATAGTATTTGCTATTTTATACTTTGGATTGAAAATGTAATGAAACAGTGAGGGCAATCATTAAGTTAATGAAATGTCAATGAAGCATGTTTGCTTTTCCCACTTGTCATGAAAATAGTCCTACTTCATCTATTAGATTTTATCAGAAGAGAGAATAATCAGTGCTATGCAAATTATTTCAACTACCATAGTATAAACTTCAAGTATGTCTAAAGAACTAGTTAACTGAATTTTACTCAATTTCTAGAAGTTACAGTGTTAATTTTGTCCAAGAATTTTCTCAAGTTAGTATTGACGCTTAATTATTCTACTAATTTTGTTGGCTTTGAAATCTATATCAGAATCCAAAATAGCATAAGATTTAGGGTGTGGTGAGGAGTCCTGCATTCAAAATTATTTCTGTTGCAATTGTATATTGCCAGTGGGAAAATGGCAACTTGATTCAGGTTGGATCTTCTTAGTTTTCAGTCCTAACGCATACACTTACTTCTCTACAATTTAACAGATGTTGTCCGGGTAGGCTTGTAATTGGCCTCCCAGATTCCACAGAAATGTTAATATACTGAGAGATAAAGCTATTATATAATTTTACTATTCAAAGTAGGATCCTATAAGAGTGTGCCTACTCAATTTCTTTCTGCAAGCATTTGTAAAGCACTTGACTAGGAAGTTAGATTAAGTTATCTTGGACTTTGATGCTAACAGATTATGACCCTGGTAAGCTACTCTGTGTCTTCCTTCTGCTGTTTTAAGAGCTTAACGTGATCACTGAACTTCTCAGTCTGCAAAAGCAGAATTTAGAGTTTATGCCTCTACCTCCTGGTAGAGCAATAAAGAAGATCCTATGCAACTATCTTTGGTCAGTATGGAACAGGGAAAAGAGAATAACTGACCTTCACAAGTACTGATCCTCAAGAGAAAATAAAAGAAAAATGCTTGAGGTTATGGAGAAAACTAAGAGAAAAGTTTCTAAAAGACTACGAAATAGATGCTCAACCATCATTTTTGTACTTCTCATTTGCCTCATGCAATTTGACACATCTATAAATTATGCATAAGTGATATCAGTGCAAATGATAATGTTAAGAGATACACAATTTATTTAATTTTATCACTGTTTAAACCACAACTATATGAAACATGAACTACAATAATAAAAATTTCAAAACCCAAAAAAGTTTTTGAAAAACTAATGAAATTGACAAATCAGAAGAAAACAATATCAATGATGAAATGAGAATGCCAATATAGATTTTGTAGCCTTTACAAAATAGTAAAGTAGGTTACAATTATTTTGCTCATATAATTTTCAACATAGAAGAAAGAGACCAATTACTCAAAAGCCATAAGATAATAAAATACAACCATGATAAAATGGAAACATTGAATAGCTTTATAGTCATTTAATAAAATTTCAATAAGAAGATTAAAAAATAAATATCTCACAAAAATAAGTCTCTGAAGCAGACTATATAACTAGAAAATTCTTCTAATCATGTAGAAAAGAATTAACACAAATTTTAGATAATCATTTTCAGAAAATTAATTTTTAAATCAAAGATGTTACAAAGCCAAAACAAAATGCTGTACAGCATCACTCATAAGTTTTAACACAAAGACTCTCAGTATATTAGCAAATCAATTCTAGCATAGTCTTAAAAATTATACATCATGACCAGAATGCTGCCTCCTAGGTTTGTAAGACAAGTTCATCACTCACAATTAAGTTAAAATAATCTACCATATCAATAGGGTTAAAAAAACAAAAAGCGGGTCTGGGATTAGGTCACTGGTTCTTGCCTTGCAAGTGCAAGGTCCCAAGTTCAATCACCGATACAGAAAAAAAAAAAAACAACAAACAAATATCTATATCCATATATCTACATTTTTACATATATAGATATCTATCTACATATATACATATATATATCTACATATATATCTATAGATAGATAGATAGATAGATAGATAGATAGAGAGTTAAAGACCTTGGCCATACATTCATGTTAAAGTTGTATGAAAAGTAAAACATAGGGAAATTGTTAGTTTGATAAAAAAAAAATTCTAACAAAACCTCCAGCTAACAAGATATTTTATGATAAATGTTCAAATGCTTATATCCTGTGATCCAGAGCAAGAAAAACAATCTATTTTACCATTATTATTCAACATAATACTGAAATCTCCAGTCATCACAGAAAGGAAAAAAAATGATGAAAAATAAATGGAAGAATTAGGATATAAATAATTATTCATGCAAAAATAAAAGGAAACACACACACACAAAGCTAATAAATGGGTTCAGTAAAGCAAGAAAATACAGAATCAATCTATAAAAATAATATTTTGATACACTGACAATGAACATTTATAAATTGAAATTAATACAGCTTCAAAGAATATAAAATTTTAGTTGCATGCTTAGCAAAACATTTACAAAAATGTGTACCGAAAACTACAAAATGTTATTTAAGTATATTGGAAAAGAAATTGTTATTCCATATTCATGAATTAAAAGATTCAATGTATTAAAGACATTAATCTATGTCCCCATACTGGAAATTGAACTCAGGATCTTGTGCTTGCCAGGCAGGCATGGTGCCACTGAGGTACATCTCTCCCTCTTAATCTCGAAGTTTAATGTAATTTCCAAGGTATATTCTGAAGATTTAGACAGGCTTGTTTTAAAATTTATATGTAAAGCCATTCACTCTAGAGCTCCTAAAATGGTTTTAAAAAAGAAATATGAAGTGTGATAAATTATCTATTTATCTAATTGATTAACTAATATGGCAAGTCCACAGAAAATGCATATGAGAGTATATTGTTATGATTAAAAATCAGTCTTTTGATTTAAATTTGTTCTTGTCTTTTAAGTAATGTGGTGCACATTTTTTTACACTCACCGGAAATTGTCTCTTTTGAATTAATTAAGTATAAATAATTAGCAAACTGTAGTTCCTTATGTGATTGTTGTGCTAATTCTTTGCACTAAATATATTAACCAATGAAAATTGTAACCAGTACCAACCATTACTTAGAAAATGTTAGTTATTAAGTCATAATTAATCAATTAATTTGTATATTTCAAAAATTGTTTCATAACAGATGGTGCCTGCCCTTAAAAACCAGTGAATCTTCAAAGGAAAACCCAGACACTTGTGGAGTCATGAAGGGTTTGTTGAAAGTGAGGAGATGTTTTCTTTAGATTTGGCCAGTTCATGTATTCAGTATGAAACTCCTCTATACTGTGGGGTGTTTTTATCTCTCGTTGTCCTAATTCTCTCTTCCTGAATTCTGAATATTGTTTAACTCAATTGTCATGCTGAAGACACGATATGGGGGTGACATTTGTTATGAATAATAAAAACTTACTCCATGACCAGTAAAGGTAAAATTGTATAGAACTGGATGTATATGTTTTATGATACAGAAAAACAGTCAAATATCATGCAGTGTCGTCACTGATACACATTTATTTATTCAGCAAAAACGTATTGAGTGCCCATTCTATGCCAGATATTGTGCTCAAGTCAGAGGATACAAAGATTGATGCCCATAAGCCTAATAGGGATCAGAAAGCAGATCAAGAGCAATCCTGGCAGAAACATAGAACTGGAATGTGCTAGAGGTCAGGAAGAAAAAAAAAGGGACCATTGCTGAGCTAAAAGGGAGTTGCACAAACCGTTGTACAGCTTTGTTTTGGAGAATAAATTTCCTTAACTCATTTTGATCAGAACTCAAATATGTTTTTAAGAGTTGGGTACAGAAGTAAAGGAATAGATTCTAAAGTAAAGGAATAGATTCTAAGAGCTCATATTTTTAAAAAAATGAAATTTAAAAATTTCATAAACCAAGAATTTGTTGCAATTGAAGGACTAGTCTCATTCTCATTAATAATGTCCATTTTGAAATATTAAAAATGTTCAGAAACTGAAAACGGAAGATAAAAATGTAATTTAGGAAGGCCTTTTAAATTGCTACTTTGGGGTAAGAAATGCAGTATTCCATTGTGAGTAGAGAATGGAATTGTTATCAGAGCTCACTTCACATTATTACATTTTATTGTAGGCATGACATAAAATATAGACTTCACATACCACATATTCAGTTGTAGAGTAGCTATTCTAAATCTTTTTTTCCTCTACAGAAGTGTGTATTTGTGAAAATTTCTATGGTTTTAAAAAAGAGTGCTACTAAATAAACCTTAAAAGAATAACTGTAAGAGTATATTTTTATTAGATAGATTTTAAATAATTACAGAAAATGTCTTAACACTCATTTATGTTTGATGTTTCACATCATATATCAAGGAGCAAACTTACTATGTATAAAGTTGAATGAAGCTAAAGTTCTCTTGATTCTGTTTTCTATTATCTTTAGATTACTTTAATATTTTCTGTGATACTTTATAAGTCTTTGAGATTGAGTCATTCATCTTTTGCAGTAACAGCATTCAAGAAGGAAATACCCCTCCTAGTATTGGACTTTCAATTAAGCCAAGTAGTCTGAGATCGATTCAGTATTGTAACTGGGAAAATATTATTGTTGGCTACTTTTGGCTTATTGCCTATGGGCTATGTGCCAGGTTAATAAAAATATTCAGTGTTTGGTGCCCCTGATATTTTGTACATTTTGCTTTTGACCTATGGCTAGTGTATTCTCTTTAAGTCTCAAAACTCATTTTTCCTCAGAGTCAAATCTCATTTATCTACCTTGACCATGATTAATAAATTGATGTAATTGACATTCATCAAATGTATTATTTTGGCATATTCATAAAGTATTACATTTGCAAAACAGAATCACTCTAGTTTTATATCTGACAATAAAAGAAAAAAACCAAGTTTTTACTTTATGAGAGTGTTCGATAAACTACAGCTCACAGACTACTGCATATATGTTTTGCATTTTATTTTTTAAGTGATATATAACAAGAAAAATTGTATATATTAATAAGGTCCTATGTAATAATTTGATACCTGTACATATTGCATAATTTGATACCTGTACATATTGCATGTTTAAGTCAGGTTAAACATATCTCTCTGCTCATTTATCATTTTTAGATTTTTGTTGAGACACAACTATATTCATCATTTACATATTATCTATGGCTATGTGGAGCTATAAAAGATGAAGCCCATACAGCCCACAAACCAAAATGTATTGTTTGGACTTTTACCAAAAATATTTGCTAATTCTTGTTATGTGTACATATAATTTTTAAATCTAGTTGCTGTTCCTGAAAACACTTCTAACAATGCAAATAATAGTTTAAAACTGTACTACTTGGCAGATACTCTTCTAATCATGCATATATATTAAATAAATTAATATTCATAATAACCTACCCTTTAGAACTTTATGATATCCGAGTATCATAGGTAACAAGACTGAAGCATATGGAAGTTAATCGACTTGTCCAAGATCATTCAGCTAGGTAGTAAGCAGCAGCATGGGATTTTAAACAACAAAGTCAGGCTCTACTTACTCACTGTAACATTAACCACTCTGATGTGTCTATGACTGTCAGATAAGATCATTTCCTAAACATTGTCCCCTTATGTTAATTAACATCTTTACATTTTAAACTGTCATAACATCCTACTTTTTAAATTTAGGGAACAGGGACATACTAAGAGCAGTATTTATTTGATATTATCATATGTACCAGTAAAGCTATGCTGAAAAAAAAAAAAGATCATATATTTAAGGTTCATCTGATTGCTCACTATTCTAAATATCAGCAAAAGATTTTCTGACTCTATTTGCATCGATGCTATAATAATTACAAATAGTGCTTTTATTTTTTAAAATTGTTAGTGTTGTTTTTTATAATTTCAAAAACATTTGAAGTATAATAAGATACCAGAACGTTTGATTGGCTATAATATGTCTTTTCCAATGATCTCAGTATTTTTCCCTTTTATGTCTGCAATTGGAGCATTTCATGGATACAAAGAAAATGTCCTTTATATCAGACCCTGAAGCTGACAGGATTGTGACATAGCCAACATCCCCTCTGATTTCTATTAACGTTCCACTCATTTTCTAGGCTTTTTTTTTTTTTTTTTTGCTGTCTACACTTGGCGCCAGTAGAGATTCGAACCTTGGGACTGACTGGAACCATCTCACTACACAGCCTCATACATTTGTTAGTTTTATGTAACACACTCCAACCATTGTAGCCTGTAACTAGTGATAATCCTTGTGGAAGGATGATACTCAACTTCTTTGACTTAAGTATGGACAATCAGGTGTGACTTATTCTCTATATATCCTAGAGAAATCAGACTGAACATAGTAGCCCTAAATTCCCACTTTAGCTTTGTTTCTCACTATTTATCATTTTGTTTCTTCCATATCCTTAAAATTTTCTCCTGGGGATACTTTCATTATCTATCACTTTGAGTAGTATCCATGGCTAAAGCCTCTACTGGTAGACTCCTCCTGGACATTGTAGAGAAAACTGGATCAGTTACTGAATCCATCAAGGAAGGTATACTCAAGAAAGAAAATTAGAAAGTTTTCCAAAATGATAATCACAGGTGAAGGCATATTTAAACAAATATAGTACAAATATCCATATGATTATATCAGCAAGTTATAACTAATCCATAATTTATACAATTGTATGAATTATCAGTAAAATACTTGAAATTTCTCTATGGTCTGTCCATACAGTGACTGAAGAAAAAGAAAGAAGCAGAGATGATGTGAGTGTCACTGAGAGAACTATCTCATCAATCTATATATTTTTATGATTTTTCTTCCCTTCTTTTACATTTTAAACTTGTCGTCAGCTTAGTTTTAATTGTGTTTATGCATATGTATATTTACATTTGTGTTTATATGTATTTTTGTAAGTATATAAATGTGTGTACACACATATGTGTCATACTTACTTTGTTCTTTTGGTTTAGAGCAAATGAAGTCAAAACTGTAATGTTTCTATGCTCCCTTTTCTTTTATTTTCTCAAATTAAAATTATACTATTATTAGAAATATTGTGTTAATATTAATTGGTTTTTGGGAAATTGAAAAAGTTTATTTTATTTTTATATTAATTACTATATGTTGTTAATGCAAAGCTTTGTGGTTATTTTGATTTTCTAATTTGTTTGTAAGTATAGGTAAGTATACTAATAAATGAATGTACTAAGGTTATTCTAGTTTATCTTCTTTGGGAAATATAAAATTCAGGTTGTAGTTTTCTACAGACATTTTTTAAACTTTTATCAGTACATGTTTGCAATACATAATGATTTTGTTTACTGTAGGAGATTGGTGCATGTACATAGCATATTTCAATTCCTTTCTCTCCTTCCATCCTCTTTTACTTTTCCAGCATTAGATTAATTTATCAGATCTTGTAAAGTTAATTATCATGTTTAAAGATTAAAAACCAGGCTAATAGGCTAAAAAATATAAAACATGCTGGAAAATTATACTAAGTCAAGGTACACTTTTAGATACTGAACATTGCGACTGGGTTATTTATAGGTTTGTGATAATAGAGTAAAATAACTGATATCTTTCCATAGTGAGTCTTTTAATCCATGAACCTACTATACGTTGAAATCCAAAGTAGGTATTTTTACATTCCCTTTTCCACTTTTAGATTATCTGTTTCTCTATAATGCTTTGTAATTCAGAAATTGACTTCCATGTAGAGAATCCAGTGCTTCCATTCCTCTGGCATTGAGTTGGCTTCCGATAGTGGGTCCCACAATGGGAGATCAAAAAGCCAGAGATGAGAAAGAGTGAAGTATGTGTTTCAGCCTCCCTTAGGCTATGACTTTCTTTCTTTTTTGGGGGGGGTACCGGGGATCGAACTTGGGACCTCACACTTGTGAGGCAGGTGCCAGAACCACTGAGCTAAATCCCCAGCCCTATCCCTTAGCCTCTGGTAGATGCTGATATTCTTTTCCAAAGTTTCATTTGTATTGGACAGTCTCTGAGTTATCTATGGTTCAATTTAACAATACTTTGACCTTATGATTGTGAAAAAGAAATAAAATTCTGTGGGGATCTTTTCCAGGACTTATAATATGCAATACAGTGGTTACTTGTGATGCCAGGCTGTGGCAGTCAGCCTTACAATCATGAAAGCACACAGCTGAAACACTACAGTGCACTGTTTGCTAAGCTATGATGGTCAGTAGATGTGTAGTATTACTCGTATTTTGGTCTTAAAACATTCCGCTTATAATGAGTTTAGTGGGGCAAAACCCATTGTAAGGAGATTCCTCTTATATCTGCCAAAAACTTGAGTGACTTCCCTTAACTCTACCACATACTTTGAAATTTGATCTCAATTAACTCTTTTATATTATTCTTTAGAATGAGCCATGACATTACTGCCAAGACCAGGTCATTGTGTATGTTTTCTGGGATAATGTTATTATAAGATAATGGGAATTTGATTACATACACACACAATTTCTACAATTGGTAAGTTTGCTATTTTGTGTATGATTTAGAAGAAAGATTCTTAAAATATATTTTTTTATTTATTTTTTATTCTTAAGTTCTTTTATTGGTACATTTTAGATATACAATACATTTACATTTATCATTGGGTGCTTGTACCTGTACATGATGTATCTTGGTTCTTATTTTTTCTCCATTACCTGTGCGCCCTTCACTCCTCCACCCTTCCCTATTTACGTAGAATTCATTTCCATTTTCTTTTCTTTTCTCATAATTTTTCCTTTCTCTTTGTTTTGTAAGATATTATTCTATTTGTATATACATAGTGATTATCCTTGACTGAAGAGATTTTTCAAGTTCCTTTAAATTATTAGCAATCAAAATCTTATTTTATGTGCCACGAATTTTGAAATTCTATAACAAGTATGATATAATTGATAAAGTGAGATGATTAACTCTCTCTGGATCTAAAAATGTCAAATTATGAGATCAAGAAGTTTTAAATGTAGCAATGCTCTGCAAAGAGAAATTATTGTAAATGCCACCTAAGATGGAATACAGTATTTGTAGTTCTAAAAGTTATTGGCAAAATTTACTAATTAAAGTTTATATTATGAAATCATTTTAGGATAGGAAAAATTTATGGCAAAGTCTGTATGATGTGTTTACTTAAAAATAATACATGCAGAGGCTAGGGATTTAACTCAGTGGTTTCTCCGCCTGCTGCGCAAGCGCAAGGACCCGAGTTCGATGCTTGGTACCAAAAAAACAAAAAAACACAATAACAACAACAAAAAAATATGCATTGAGTTAAACTGGAAAATGTTACGTATTACAAACTGTATTCGTTGTTATTAGAACTTTAGGAAGATAGATGCAAAATAAGTTCATTCAAGAAGATAAAGAACTAATGTCATCATTTTCCACATATTTAAATTATCACTGATGAGAAACTCCTAATTAGCATTTGACCTTTAAGCAGATAATTCAGTGAAACTTTCATTAGTAGTAGATCAAGGAGAAAATATAAATCAAAATGCAATTTTCTGATTTGTTGCAAAGCATGCTTACTTAGTTCAAGGATGTTGATGTCTAATCTTACAATTCCTGTTGACAAAGATATATGCTTATAGTAAAACCATTCACAAAATATTTTAAAAATGACTTATAAATTGCAAAGTTTAAGAATCTAGGTTTTAGATTTCTCACATCATTCAAATAATTTAGTTGAATTGTTTGAAATGAATTAAATATGTATTATGCAGTACTTGTAATATTTTGCTACATTTAAATTATGTTTTCCTTTTCCTATCTAGGTATTTTTCTAGGAGTTGGCAGTAGAATATTTTACAGAATGAAGTGAATAGATATGTTCTTCTTTTAAAAAATTCCACCAATTTTCAGAGTGGGAAGTAAAGAAAGTAAGCTTTTTGTTTTTAACCATTTTTGATGGTATACATGAAAATAATCAATTCCATATTTGGCCAATCATTTTTGTCTTAGCTATTTTGTGTAAACTAATTTTGGCAATATCAGCCCTACATGGTCATTAAGCTTATCACCTAGCAGCCTTTTGGAAAATAGCAAAATATAGCTCCCTTTTGCAGATTTGTTTCTTCTCCCTAAACAAATTAAAAGGTTTACTTTGATACGTCATTCTGGCCCTCTGGACAACCCAGGTGACTACATCATAGTGGCTGCTGCTCATTATTCCCTCCCTCTTAAAATCCAAAGGCTTGATACCTGGCATGGTCAGAATCATTGCACTGCATCATATAATGATTTTAACTTGTCTGAGATTGTATTGTGTTGGAGCATTGTGGTGAGAGAGCCTGTCTTTAACTCTTCTTATTTTATAAAAATTTACTACAAAAAAAAGAACAATTTTACAATATCAATGCTAATACCCTGATATTAAGTAATTTCAAAGAATCTGCTCATAGAAGTTGATACTAGCAATCAGTGAATGGACTAACAAGCATGATCCAAATACACAGTAAATAACAACTGTTTAAAAATTAAATTAAGAAAATCTGTTACAGTTAAGGAAACACTCCCAAGGACTATGCACAGAATGTGTTTGAAGCAATGAAAAATATTTTCAGGATGATTAATGACAGTATGTGTATATATTTGTAGTTATATCATTGTATAGTTGTATAAACATTTCTATAGCATAAATACCTAAACATGAAAACACTATAACAAAGGTTTTTTCCTAGTTTAAGCTTTCATTACCTAATAGCTTCAACGTATATTTTGTATTCCGTGAGGTGATGATAAGAACAAGTTAAGAGTATCATATTCTTTAAGCTTAGTTATCTTTTCATGCATCATTTTGCTGGTGTATTTAACTTCATACTCCATTTGCCTTGAGATGGCTCTGTAGCATAAACAACAACCAACACCTCCCTCTGATCAGACCTAACGCCAGCCATTTCTGAGCATTTCTTAAGAAAGAACTTTGCTACAACAAAAAAGAATGAATAAATGCTTTCATGGTCACTATATTCAATAGTTTCTGAAACTTGTGGGAAAATTACCTGTTTTTTTCTTGGTGCTCTACTTTCTTAAAATTACTCTTCACATCCAGTACAGCAGTTAGTCAAACTGACTGTAGTCTCCCAATCTTTAAATCCATACCCTCTTTTAGCAAAAAGTCTTGCTCATACATCATACAGAAAAGAAGACTTCTGAAAAGAACTCGGTTATGATCCTATTAAATTAGAAAATTTTCTACTTCTAAAAACAAAATGTTATCATTTCCTTAATCTAAATCTTTATGAAATAACAAAAAAGAGTGTCTAATGTTTCCCAAAGAAGACAGATGCTGGTTTGTAAAGCACAAAAAAAGCAAAAAGAAAAAGGATAATCAATGTGATTTAACCTAGAATTTCATAGATTCAGAAACTTAATCCATTAACCATTCTTGCGATAAGCATCGCTGTCTCTAGAGTGCTTGCTACACCCACACACACCCACACACACACACACACACACACACACACAGAGAGAGAGAGAGAGAGAGAGATAGTGAGACAGAGAAATCCAAAACAACAATATATATTTTATAAATTAAAAAATACATCTATAATGAGAATTTACATTTCTTAAGACATGGTTATTCAGAGCTACCAATCAATGACTATTCTCACAGTGACATGTATGGAAAACTGACCTAAAATCAGAAATTCAAATAGCATAGAAATAGAATAAGCTGAATTATTTTGCATGTTTGGAAATTTCATATACCTGCCTCCTACCTCTATTACAGGAATATAGAGATAGCTGATACTAAAAAAGAAAGATATCATCTTACTATGTAATTGTTTATTTTTTATTTTACTTGTTATTATGATGTTGAGCAGTATTCAGTAAAAATTACTATTACCTGATTAACAAATCTTATGTAATGTAAAACTAAGAATGGGTACTTACTGGTTTCTCATTATTTCCATAATGAATCAAGCCCCTTCCCTAACTATTTATCAAAGCACTTACATAGAACCAGTATATGCCCTTTGGCTTTGTATTTGTATTTCAGCCCCAGATACTGAGATTATCTCTTAAATGTGGAATGTAAAAAAAAAGATACATTCTTTTATGGTATATGAATTTTATTTGTTTATTTTCATCTAACTTCTGACATGTGTTGGTTTTTAGAAAATAATGTATTTCTAAAATATTGTTTCATTTGTTCTATGAAACCATTAAAAGAAGACACAACATACAGTAACTCACTGCACTGAATAAATTTTCTTTCACCTCTGTGAGATCATAGAAACATTAAAGTTGATTATGTTAGTGCAGCAGATCCTGAGGAGCAAATGTTGAAGTATTGTGTTAGACAAGGATTCACAAAATATTTACTTTAAAAAATAAAGTTCCTATTATGTCTAAGTTAAACAAACAAACAAACAAACAAAAAGCCAAATAAGTTGTGAGAGTCTGTCCTAGAAACAACACGTTGTCTAGCAAAACTCTTGCTCTCAATAGACGGTGTGGACAATTACTAAACTAAAAGATGAAAAGAAAATCACTGAATGAAAGAGATCACATTGTTCACAAGTACAGGACTAAGGTGTGTGAATATTAAACTTATTTATTTTTTGGTATGGGGGATCGAACTGAGGACCTTGTGCTTGTGAGGCAGGCAGCAGAACCACTGAGCTATATCCCTGGCTTAAACTTATTTTTAAAATTACAGTAACACTAAAAAATGATCTGCCTCTAAACAATTTTTTAAATCAATGCCAAAGAACAATTGAATAAAAATATTGTATATACAGACCATGGAATGTTATTTAGTTTCAAGAAAGAACAGTTGAATGAAGCCTGAGAGTATTAAGCTAAGTACATTAAACAGGTAAGAAGAAGAATACATTTTAAAATCACTGAATTTGGAGGATTTATGTTTAGAGCAGCTACTTTTGTCCTCAATGACATAGGAGCAATGTGTGTTCAGTTAAAATTGTGCATTTCTTATTCAACAGGCAAGAAAGAAAACAAACAAACAAAAAAGAACCGGTAGAATTCCTGACTTCATGAAAGCTTCATTTTACTAAGAAGGGAGAAGCAAATAAAAGTTAGGCAAAAAGATTAATTAATGCATAGCCTATTTCTGAAGGTGATGATAAGCAGCTGGAACTCAGAGTGACTAGGGAGGATGAGTTATTTTCTTTGGAGAGGATGCTGCAGCGATGCCAATGTGAGGTCTGATGATCACGTACTGTGAGTAATATGGAGAGAATAGCATGCTGAAAAAGGAGGTTTGCATAAACCTAGGACCTCATGGTGCTTAACTGTGAAATTAACAGAAAGGTCAGTGTTTCTAGATCAAAAGAAGAGAGTGGAGAAGCTACTAACAGGTGTTCGAACTATACCAAGGAACAACTCAAGGAGTATTCTCTACAGAAGGGCTTTGGATTTCCATCCAAGAACAGTAAAATTCACTGGGATGTTTAAGCATGGATGTGAGCTAATTTGATTTATTTTATACAGACCACTTGTCTCTGAGCTAACAGTGGTTCATGATGAACTACAGATAAACCTTAGCTAATACAAGGATGTTCAATTTTCCAGACAGGGGATGAAGTTTGCTAATAGCCAGGGTAACCACAGTGCAGCCTGAGACTAATTGTCACATTCAGTCACAATAATTTGCATGGGAAGCAGGTCCTTAGTGGAATTTGTAGTTCCACTTCCTCAAACATTATAGAGAATAAAGTTCTATATATTTGGATTTGGAAGGAAATATTTACCAAACAATAACCATTTAAAACAATGTTTTATACAAATACTATATGTATTTTATATGGCTTTCAAATTCTTGAACAAAATCAAGTACAAAGTGTGAATTTTTCATGACGTTGTGCATGCTTATGGTGGCAATATTTACTTGAGTACAATAGAGTGGCATAGATTTGAAAATATTTTTCTATATCCTTGTTCAGTTTCATTGATTACAAAAAACTTTTTTATAAGATGATAGATTGACAGAAATGGAAACCTCTCAGTGGAAGATTCAAGCTATATTTTTTTCTAACTACATTATTATTATTATGAGCTGACACTGATACATCAAAACAATGAATTTCAAGAGACAGTCAAAGGCCTTACAGCATAAATACAAAGATAAAAAAGGTGAATGCTTAATAGCGATTATGCTCAGATGTAAGATTTGGAATGTTAATGTGTGCATATGAATTGACTCTAAAATGACATTAGACCCATTGTCTCCAGGGTTAAGTTTATTGTTCACTATAAACTATAAGAGCTAATATTAAATAATAAAATCAAAATATTATGTATTTTAATAATGGAGTGTGTACAGAGATTTCTATTACTAAGTTTGTTGATTTCATCTGTTTTGCTTAAAAACATCATGTGCAAGTGTGAAACCAGGCAGTATATAATTACACAAAAACTTAAAGTAAATTTCCAAAGTACACAACTACATAACATGGATCAGATTTGGACAATTATTTTCCTTGAAGTTGAGTCTAAAATCTCTTGCCCTTTGATATATTGGAAGCCTCAACAAGTCTCTATAATAAGTAAAATAATTTCCTGTACTGAACATTTACACTAACATCATTCCTTTGGGATTGGTTAGGAGTGGTCCTTAAAATATTATGATGTTACTATGGCAACAATAACAATGGTATCAAACATAATAAATTATAAAAATTGAGACGTAGCTAATAATCTTGTAGTGAATAGATACAGAACTATGATAAAAATATAGAATAGATTCATATTCTTATAGTTAGTATATATGTATGCATTTGCTTGTGTATAAATATAGGTAAAGTGAGATCTCAAAATAATTCCAAGCCAATTACAAGCTGATGTACAGAAGTATTGCCAATTTCCATTATTTTCAGGTTATTATGTTTCATAAAATCACTATGCATAACAAACTAGTGAATACTGAATCAGTTTTTAGGAGAAATACAGGTTGGGTCAAACACTAAATAAATAACTTTTTGATATGTGTTTCTTTAAATTAACACAGTACTTAATATACATTGATAATTCATTAACCTGTCAGTATTTTAACTGATGCCTGAATGAAGCTTACTTAATCACACATATTTTGTCTGTAAAGTACAGCAGATTCTTCTTGCACTTAAAAAATGAAACAGCCGTCTGATACTATTCAATGATCAGAATCACTAGAAAAAAAATTGAAAAATAACAGTACTAAATATGCCTCTAAAAATGTGTTCAATATGAGGACTGAAACAAGAAGTTAAACAATGCAAGTGGGAAAGTCTTGTATGCATGTATCTATGAATGACCACAAAACACTCGAAGTATTTTTAATTTTAGATTTGCAAATAATTGGTAGAGAGGCAATATATTCACAAATGCAGTATCAGTAACACTGAGAGTTGACTGACCATTCTGCAAAACAGATTTGTGAAAGAAATACATAACAATATAACAAGTTCCTGTTTTTAAAGTGGAAGTGGATACTTTTGAAATAAAATCTTCTATCTCAGGTTTTCAGGCCCTTCAGAGAATTGTGTATGAGGCTTGATTTTTCCTTTTTTAAAAAATAAATTTTATTGGTACATTTTTAGTATAAAATAAAATGACATTAATTATTGGAAATTTGCTCCTTTAGATAATCTCTCTTGGTTCTTATTTTTTCCCTATTGCCTTGCTATCCCTTAAACCCCTCCATCCCACCCTATTTACAAAGACTTTGTTTCCATTTTTTCATTTTCTCATATTAATTCCATTTCCTTCTTTCCTTTCCTCTACCCCTCCCACTTCCACTTCCCTTTTGCCCCTTTACTTTCTATTTCACATTATCTATTATACCTTTTAGTCTTTATTTACATGTTCAGTTTCTCACACTAGAGAAACTATTCAATATTTACACATGTGTATCCTATTCATTTCACTTAAGAGTATCACCTCAATGTGCATGCATTTAACTATAAATGCCTCTAATTTCTCATTTTTTGTGGCTGAGAGGTACTCCATTTTATAAAAAAAAATATACTTTCTTTATCCAGTCTCCTGTTGATGGGCATTTGGGCTATTTCCAAGTTTTAGCTATTACAGACTGTGCTGCTATGAACATGGGTGCACATATATCACTGTGGTATGATTCTTTTAATTATCTGGGGAAGATAACCAGCAGGGGAATAGCTGGGTCAAATGGGACTTCCAGTCTTAGTTCTTTGAGATATCTCCATACTAATTTCCACAGTGGTTGCACCAGTCTGCACTCCCACCAGCAGTGGAGCAGGGTTCCTCTTTCCCCACAGCCCTGCCAGCATTTGTTATTGGTTGA
>NW_004624745.1:8828671-8847602 GCF_000247695.1 Heterocephalus glaber | reverse complement strand
CTTTTTAATAAGAAAAGGTCCCACTTGTTGATTGTTTGTGCTAGTTCATGGGCAACTAAGGTTTTTGTTCATAAAATTTTTTCCTACACCAATGTCTTCAAGCGTTCTACCTAACCTCTGTTCCAGCTGGTTCAGCGTTTCTATTTTAATATTTAGATCTTTAATCCATTTTGATTTTAGTTTAGTACATGGTGAGAGATATAGGTCTAGATTTAATCTTTGGCAAGTTGAAACCCAATTTCTCCAGCACCATTTATTAAAAAGGTATTTTCCTCCAGAGAGGGTTTTTGGCTCCTTTGTCAAAGATGAGGTGGCTGAGTGTGTCTGGAGTTGTTTCTGCATCTTTTAATCTGTTCCACTGGTTCTCAGGTCTGTTTCTTTGCCAGTACCATGCTGTTTTTATCACCATAGCTTTGAAGTATAGTTTCAAGTTGAGGGTTGTGATATCCCCTGCCACATAAATTCATTTCTTAATCATTTGAGATGAACTCGGTGAGAGCCTATTGTAAGTGAAGAAAAATCAGGTGGTGCTATGGCTCCATAAAGACACTGATATTGACTCATGACAGTCATAAATTCTGCTATTGATAGAAATTGAGAGAAGTATAGCATATATTAATTGAAAAAATTGACTGAGTACCTACCTTGCATTAAGCACTATATTAATTGCAGACATGGAAGAATGAACATAATAATCATTATCTGCTTTTTTTGGTGGGTAATAATGTACAGTACTTCATTAATAATAGTGTTCTGACAGTTCTTAGTTTTGATATAGCTATTGGGATCTTTACATACTTTTAATGACCCTCAGAAAAATTCTTATTTTTAAAAATGATTATTCATATATTGGATATGTTTTAATTACAAATATGGCTATCACTTATGGAAAAAATGTTTAAAAGCAACTTTATTCAGGGCTGGGGATTTAGCTCAGTGGTTCTGCCACCTGTCCCACAAGCATAAGGGCCAGAGTTCGATCCCTGGTACCCCCAAAAAAAAAAACTGCAAAAGCAACTTTATTGTACCATTTAAGTAGCTTATTAAAATATTAATATTGGAGTACTGACCATGGAATTAAAATTGACATTTCTTCATATCATATTGTGCTCCATATAAGATGGATTTATTATAGTTAAATTAAAAGGAGTCATGTTTCATAATCTGTGTGAAAGATGAAAGGGTTCACTCTTTGTATTTTGAATTTAAAATGTAAGAATGGTAAAAAGGTCTGGAAAATAAAATAATATTCTCTAAATTTTATACTTTTATTGAAATGTAAACAACAGATATAAATGTGTATATACCAACTTATGAGTTTGCATATTTTCAGAACATAAGGTATTTATAATATGTAAACTGAGTTTTTCTGTTTTATTGGTGGATGATTTATTATAATTACTTATTTATTAATGAACTAACAATAGTCCTACCCTCATAGTCAAATTCTGTGACCCCAACGTTACTCCTTTTCAATTTAGATATTTTGTTAAGCCGTGAAACTTGGAACATTATTGTTATATTTATGAAAAATTAATACTGTCATATTATTAATATTGAGAAGAGAAACTTGATCTTAGACCTGAATGTTATTTGATACTCTCTTAATTATGTAGAAATTCTGAGTTCAAATAAATTCTGCATGTGAAACATATCCTATCCAAACATTAATCATATGTGGTGGATATGTATCAAGGAAATGCTTGGGAGTGTTTGGAATATTTAAGTGGTTTTATTTCAAAGGGAACTTCCAAGTGTAACTGACAAACTCAGAAATCTAAAGGAATCTTTTTAAAATTTAGAATGTACTATTTTGTGCTATGGGATTAATACTATCCTGGAAGATGATTGTGGGGGCAATTTCAAAAATATACTTTCACATAGAGAAAATTAATGAATACAAATTTATTTCTCTACCTACATATCTATCCAACCAAATTCTATGTTGATCTGATAGCTAAGCTTCTTTATTTACATATGAAGAAAAGAGGAAGAAAGATAAGATATTATTTGAGAAAAGAATCATATTTACTTCTAAGTAACTTAAAATATTTCTAAGTAAAAACTGTTAACTAGTAGAGAAAGCAAATATGATTTTAAAAGATAAGTTTAATATAAATGTTTCTACAGATCTATTTATGAATAAGCTTCTATTTAATCAATTTATTGAAAGCTAACATAAATAACACAATTAGTTCAAATTCTATTTTAAATAGATTTCATATTTAACTTTGAGCAAGTTGCTTTCTTCCTGTTGTCTATCAATTTACCTGCTTTCTTTGTGGGAAAGTTACTAAATTCATCTTATAAATATAGTGGTGACAGCAATGACTTAAACATTGAGTGTAGAACATGTCACCACTGATGTGTTTATTGTACACCTGCAATGCAACTGCGATAGACATTTTTGTCTTGAAAACAAAACCAGGTACCTGTCTGTTTTAAAGTACCTGTCTGTTTTAACCAGTGAGCCATTAAATTTTTAATTACTTTAAAGTTTAAAATTATAAACAACTGTTCCAAAAATCCAAAAGTGGGTTTGATATGATAAAGAAAGACAAACAGGGGAAAAAACCCCATAAGAAATAACATAGTCTTATTTTAGTTATTTGTGTTGACATTTTCCAAATAACACCAGGTGTTATTAAATGAATTAGGCTATTCAGGAGCTTTAATGGTGATACTGATAAAAAAGAAAGAAACGTTGTTTTTCTAAATCTCCAGTGAGTGAATGTACTAATTTAGCTTTGATGTCCTCATGAAGGTAATTTTAAATAAGAAGTTCATTATTATACTACACATCCAAAATCATCCTGGAGGAGGGCTAGAAAATACTGTCTATCTATTTGAAAAAAACTGATAATAGCTCCAATAGAAGGAACTTAACGTGGAAAATTAGCTGCAAAATTTTATGAGAAAAATGTAAAATAAAAAAACTTCTGTTTTAATAATTGCATGTGGTTACTACCATTTTTGTAAGTGAAGGCACACAGGGAGGTCTTCCAGGAGAGTGGAAGGTCACTGGCAAATCTGCCTGACAGCAGCTGGGACCATCAAAATGCCTCAGCTGTGGTAGAATGAGAACAGGAGATGTAGAGGAGGTGTGATTTCTGCCAGAGCCACTCTTTGCAACGGAGAAAAGTGTAAGGAAACCTTGTATTTAAATTTTCTTCCATCCTCATCTTTGCTCCTGATGCTTCAATAGGAACTGAGAAAATGTGTTCAGTTCCAAACCTTATGCCATGGAGAACAGAGGTGGAGCAGAGAATGAAGCTGAAAACAAACAAGCTAATGACTACAACAGCCTTCTTCCAAGAGTTTGACTCATTTATACTTCTTACAAATTTTTTAAATTTCCCCACCAGCAACAGAAAGTGATTGTGAGAATTGTATATTTCTTAGGTCAAAGCCAATAAACTATAGTCTTGTCCATAACAGCAGGAAACTTGTTAGTTAGGTAGCAAACATTACAAAAGAATAAATGACAGCAAATTCTCATTTTGGGAATGAAAGCACTACAATGCGCATATTAACAGTTAATTTTATCTTTAATTTATTCTGTTTTCATAACTACTATATTTCATATACTCAAGAAAAGTGAAATAAATGAAAAGTCTTTTATTATATGGATGTCATCATAAAAGTCATACCACTTGTTTCCTAATAAAATTTACAGTTGTATATAAGCACCTTCCTTAAATTGTTTTATGTATGGTATATGTTCATCAACTTATTAGTGTGAGGCTTGTGTTTGAAATGGATAGTTTTCTGACAAATATTCCACTAAAATTATTTTAAATAACATGGGAATTTATTACTCTCTCAGATAACATTTTAATCATTAGTAGCTATGGGCTAGAATCATGACTCTGTTGTAATAAGGATGGAGGGTCATTCTTGGGTTTATCTTTGATATTTAGAGTGCTTCGTGGTTGTTATTGTTCTTCAAAAGAATTCAACACCACAGGCAGACAAAATATAATTACCTAAACTACCTCTACTTCATCCCACTGGGGACAACCTAATCTCATGACCTACTATTAAGACAGTCCTCATTGGGATTATTTTTTCCAGTCCCAGATGAATTTGTGTGTCCACAAAGGAACAGAAAAATAAATGGTAGAAGAACTTACCATTTTAGCCGAAGTGTAGAACATAACCTAAAATCTAGGCTCACTTTAAATACCTGTTGAGAATTAATATTGCTTCAGTGGAAATTGGGTCTCTGTGCATGAATTTCCATACCTGGAATTGTTGCATGCTTGTAAGTTGAAGCAAATATGAATTTTACAGTAATTTTCCTTAATTTAAGATATTTTAATCCACACTTGTGTACGTGTGTTCATGGCATTTGAAATGGATAACAAATACAGGCATATATGAAGGTGATATAGATATAAGATCTCTAATCATTCACCTAAATTTAAACAGATATTACATGTTGAATGTATACCACATTAAAAATGAAACAGAATGAAAAAAACTCATAGAAAAATAAAATTGTCAATATTACCTCACTATCAGTCATAAAATATTGAATCAAAAATCATGAAAACAGGTTCTTCTTACATTTATTTTTAGCCATTAAAGAACTATACCATGTTATATATTTTAAAACTTCCTTTTTCTACTTTATTCCTAATGATCTTATGGATCTTTTCAAACAGATATTTTGATCTTATAAGGAAATTTGTTGCTTTGAGGAGGATTCTCAAAATAATCACAGAAGTGCAAAAGAATCTCTACAGGGACTTCTGATACAATTTTTCAGGTAATATTTGGGTTTTGGATACTTCTTTTGGATTCCCTAATATCTTTCTGTTCAATAAAAAACAGAACTGAGGTGCATCAACTAGATGGAGAAAGAAATATTATGGGAATGATCTGTGATCATATCTAGTTGTATTTTCCAACAACCTAACATTAAAAAATGAAACTCTATGAGCAGTCATTACTACAAGTTAAAGGAGTGTATCACAAGGCAACCAGAATAAGTACAGATATTTAATTGTATTTCATTCTTCTTCATTTTGCTTCTGACTTATACTTCATTAAATGCTAAATGATTAAATAAATGTTTAGATAGCTGAAGAAAGATATTTTTAAGTGGGCTCTGGACAAGCCTGCTGATACATTTTTAAAGTAGAAAGTTGTAAGAAATAAAATACTTCCACTGAAATGATTTGTGTGAGTGTGAGATGAGTGAAAACATAGGGTAGACATAGGCATATTTTCTGCTTATGTTGTTCTCTCTCAATCTTCTATATAAATGAAGAATTGTTTTGGTGTTGAAGGAACAAAACATCTCAGAAGCCATTGAATAAAGGGAATTTTTAGGATATTAATGCACCTTGGGAATCTTATTGTTCAAAGCACAGTTGAACTTCTCAGTGAATAGACAGTTGTTCTATTTTTCTCCTCACTCTGAGCCCACAAGGCCTTTTCCCTTTGTGATCTCCCTTCAGTTTAATCTTTACATTCCATTTCCTCTGAAAAACAATTACTTTCTTCTCAGGTTATTATGATTTGCAGGTTTCTTAAGGAAGAAATCCTTTTGCCTTATAGGTGTTTTACCATTTCAAAATGTTCTTCACTTTCCAATTCCCAGTTGTTTCATTGTATATTGATAGTTTGCTCATTTGGAATGTAGTATCAAATTCTTTTTCAGTATCCTTTCCTTGCTATAGAGATTAAAACTCAAAAATCATAGTTCATTACTGTGCTTCATATAAAGATCACAATATAATATATTTCTGTCCAATAAAACAAAATGTAAAATCTTACAAGGTATTATACGGAAAAACGTAGCTTAAGAAACAAGCACCTGAGAAGGTTAATTTTATGTCAACTTGACTGGGCTAAGGAATGCCCAGATAGATATTTTGTTGTTGGTGGTTTTTTTGGTACCAGGGATCTAACTACGGACCGTGCCCTTGCAATACAGGTGGCGGAACCACTGAGCTAAATCCCTGGCCCCCAGATAGTTATTAAAACATTATTTTTTGAGTCTCTGTGAAAGTATTTTGGGAAACATTACCTAGATGAAATACACTAAATATTATTATATAATATTTAAGTGATATGAGCAATAACCCATTCCCTCTAAAATTAACAATGGTACAGAATAGTAAGAAAATATTTGTAAAAGATAAGATGAAGGCAATGGTTTTGATTGAGATATATAACAAGAATAAAAAGAGGAACCGCATAAATCATCCTAGGGGCTAATTGAACTCTTTCAGGAAGAAATAACATTAACAGAGATTTTGATGGTAATTTGATATATTGCAAGAACATCAAGTTTTTAGATTTATTATCAGAAATACAAACAATTTTGTTTGGTCCCAGTGAGTGTCAGAGTGAGATTTAGTCAAAAGTGTATCAAGTGGAAGGAACTGTAAATATGGTGAACCATTAGATGATTTTAGATAAATAGAAGAAATAATTGGATTTAGAGTAGCAAGTTTTGTAAAATGATGAATCGGGAGATCAGAGGGCTGAAATGTAGTAAAATAGACCAATTAAGTGACTTCAGTAATGCCAAAAAAAAAATTGAGGTAACCTAATGATTTAAGGAAGGTGAACAGAAGTTCTCCGTAGAAAGAAGGATTTAAGGCTAGGAGATGGTGAGTTCCCTATGCAGCATAAGAAGTGAAAAAGGCAGAAACAGACAGACACAGGACAGAGCTACTTTCCATAAATATAAATATTCAGTCATTATGTCTTTAGAAAATACAGAAACCGATTTTTAAGTGGGTCACACAAAAGTGCTATTTCTAAAATTCTGCTGACAGACTTTTCCACTTATTAAGATTTATGCAATAGGCGAACATTGATTTGATACTTCATGTGGGCAAAAGAGAAACAATGGTAAATAAGATAAACAAAATCCATACCTGCCATTACATTTTTGTAGACTATATGGAAGTAAACAGATAAGCCATTATAATAGCAAATTTTGTACAGAGGACTGGGTGATATTTTCAAAGGTTTTTCATGAAATAATTTCCAGAAGAAAGGATATTTAATTTAAACCTTGCATGAGAAGACGTTTTGTCCATAGAAATAGAAATGAACCAAACTCAAAATTTGGTTCAGATCAAAGACTAAGTACAGTAAGAAAGAAAATATTTGTAAATCATATCTGATAAAAATTAATATCTAAAATATAAACAAGTCTAAAAACTCAATATTAAGAAAAAAACAATTAAAACATAGACAAATGACTTGAATTAACATTTCTCAAAAGAAGACATACAAATGGCCAATAAGCATATAAAAAGTTTCTGATATTCACTATAACATACAAAATAAAACTATGATTATTGTCACTTGTTAGGATGGCTAATATCGAAAAGCCAACAGAAAATGAACATCGGTTTAGCTGTGTTAAAAAGGAAATCTTTATTTATTATTTATTCTTTGCAGGAACCATTATGGAAAACAGTATGGGAGTTATTCAAAAATACAAAGTAGAACTACCATGTGATCTAGTATTTCCACTTTTGGGTACATTTCTGAAAGGATTAAAATCAGTAAATCATAAGAATATCTACCTTTTTCTGTTCATTGTAGCATTATTTACAAGAGTCAGAATAGAGAATTAATGCAAATGTCGAGCACTAGATGAAGGGATAAAGGAACAACTGCAATATGTATAGACAACGCTATGCAGTTCGATCTTTCAGAAAAAAAATTCTGTGCTTTCTGATTGCATCAATGTATCTAGAGGACAATATACTATATAAAATAGATAGTCTTATAAAGTAGAGAGCAGAGTGCTGGTTATTTAGAGCTAGGAAATGGAGCTGGAGGCAGAGGAGAAATGATAATTAGAGCACCAAGTTTGGCCAGAAAAAATGAGCTCTGGGGATCTATTGTACTGTGGGGTGACTGTAGTTAAGAATAATGTACTGCATACTTGGAAGTTGACTACAGCCATGGTGACACACACCTGTAGTCCCAGACACCCTGGAAACAGATGTAGGGGGATGGTGAGTTGGAGCCCAGTGTAGACAACTTAGTGAAACATAGATAAAGTTTGGACCTGTAACTCAGTGTTGGAACAGTCACCTAACATGTATGGCTAAAGGCTTAATCATTATTACTAGAAAAAAATGTGAGAGTAGAATTTAAAGGTTTTCAACTCTTACAGTTGATAGAAATTTAGGGTGATGAACGTGTTATTTCCTTAATGTAATCCCTCTGTGTACATATATCAAAACATTACATTGTCAGTTATATTAATTGACCATTACACTAGTCTTAATTAATTAAACAAAAATGCAGAGAAAAGCCAGTGTGAATGGAATCACCAAATAAAGGTGAGGATATTTCCAGTAACTATCATATAATTTTCTCCATGTTTGTACCTTTTCTAATCTCTTACGTAGACATACTTCAGAATAACATAAAACATTTACAACACTTAGCTCTGAAGTAGAACCTACAGACTCCCTACTAAGCCGTAACTTACCCTTCTGTAAGCAAATCATGGAAAAATCCATAAGAACTTGGGTAGGCAGAAGTTGTTTTCAAAATTAATGGTGTCCTGCTTCTATGCTCACGCTGGTTGTGATATTTTCTGTAAGTACAGGAGCTGAAAACTAATGCACAATAAAAATTCAGAGTGAAGATATAAAAGATTTCAAGTCATATTTTTTACATTTCAGTGTAAATATACAAGGTATTTATTACATGATCTTCACCCTCAGTTTTAAAACTGTATATGGGATACAAGAGCACAACATTAGTGCCTATGGGACTTCATATAAAGTAAAAAGCATTTTTCTTCTGTGTGGAAAATGACCTACTTCTGGTTCTCTCAACTGGGAAAGAAGCACAAGGTAAATTTCAGCTCCAATTTTCCACTTAGTGAGTGCCTTTGTGTGGTGCACAATTTGAAGTACTGTAAACTTCAGGCTTAATGTTATAATTCTCAAAAAATGATAATCTAAATGCTATCTTGTGTAAATTAGAGAAAAAAAATGTTAGTTTTCTTGGAAGTAGTAGCAGGATACAAATATTTGCATCTATGTATCTTCTAGCATTAATGGATTGAAAGCAGAATATATGAATATTTTATATGATTATATCCAATTCTACAAACTTTTGTTTTAGAAGATAGGAAAAATTGTCACTAGTCTGCTCTTTTGATAAAAGGAATTGGTGAGGAAAAAAATAACTTTTCCCTGTAGTTTTTTTCTTTGTATGTTTATGTCAAAATTATCCCCAACTGAAGAAAAACATTTTTGAATATTCACTTTAAATGTTACTAGAGCATTCTTCATTGCATTTATTTTTCATAACTGATGGACACACTGCAAAGACACATGTATATGTGGAAGCCAAAATCTGATGCAAATTAACTTTTGTTGTTTTGTGAGAACATGACAAAAAATAACTCAAAGTTTAACTTTCTGTGTTTTTTTAAGTGATGATACTAATTGTCCTCAATTAGAGATCAGGTTAAATATTTGTGAAATAGGAAGAAAAGGTCTAAAGGAGTAGGGGAAGTGAGAGGGGTAGGGGAAAGGAAAGAAGAGTAAAGAAAAAATATGAGAAAAGGAAAAAATGGAATCAAAGTCTTTATAGATAGAGAATGGTGGAGGGGGTGAAGGGAGGGCAGGGAAATGGGGAAAAAATAAGAACCAACATGCATCATGTAAAGGAACAAGATCCCAGTGATGAATGTAACTACATTGTATACCTAAAGTGTACCAATAAACTTAATGGAAAAAATATGTTATTTAACTTTTCTCTGTTGAACAAACCAAATCCGGTCAGACTACTTAAATTTGTTTTGCCAGTTTTTAAAAGGCAGTCTTTCTGTCAAGTGTTGGTGAAGATGTTGATGGAATAACTTGAATAAATTCATTGGTAAATAATAGTTCAGTTTGCATTATTAAGGCATTTTTCACTTTACAATTTTGATTAGGCCAGAGCTTTTTCTTTTGCATCTTATGATGTTTTGGGGGAGGCATATCATTGAACTTACAAAGATATTATTTTCCTCTATTGAAAGAATATTTAATATAAACAGTTCTGAAGCAAAAGAGAAAATTCATTTTTATGGTTGATTTTCCACAGTGACTTACAAAGACAGAACTTTTGGTAGTAGTGTATAACATATTTAAATTGAGGAAGCCTTCTTATCTAAGAATTGGTTTTCTATTTTCCACAGTACTTTTTGTACTCTAGCTGTCTATTTTAAGCAAATGGGTTTTAACCAAAAAAAAAAAAAAAAAAACTAATTCAGGCATCATAACCATTTGATGGAAAGAAATATATCTTTTTCAAAAAAGTGTGCTCAGACTGGGTTGTTAACAGAAAAGTTCTAGATAATATAAAGTGCTGAATCATCTTATAAATGTACTTTGCCTAAGACTTTGAAGATTGTGAAGAAAGAATGTTTTAATGGTGCTGAGGATATTTTATTTTATTATTTAGCAACACAATCTAAAAGTACCAAGTTCCCTTTGAATAAAGTAGAACTATACACACATATGTTTTCCAAGTGTTATCTCAATTTGTTTACAAAGAATTTACATTCAAATGGAACTGAATTAGCCTATGTTTTATATAAAAATATGTCAAATGCAGAAAATTTAATTGATAAATGAAAAGTTGGAGGATGATAAATTTACTTTGTAAAATTTTTATATCTTTGTGAGCACATTACGGTAATTCAATACATGTATAAATGTGTAACAAACAAATCAGGAAAAATGTTTCCAGTTTTCAACCATTAATTTTTTTTGGAAATTTTTTATTCGTATTTTCTATTCATTTTTAAGCACAGCATAGGTTTTTTTGTGTGTGAATTCTAATCACCTATTTTTATTTTTTTAACTTTTATTTTTCTTGGTGCCTGTGTGTAGTACATAATGACTACATTCCTCATGGAGAGTTGGTACATAACACATTGCAATCAATGACTACCAGACTGTACTGAAGAAGAAATGAAAGTGATCCGTCACTTTCTTTGTGGTGTCCCTTATTGATCTTTCTGTCCTTCCCTCTTCCTGTTTTTCTCACTTTCTAGGAATCACTATATCATTTCATTTTTCTAACAAGCTTGACTTATAGGTTACCCCCAAGAGACTGAGAATATTGTATGTTGTATTTATCTTTGTATGGCTGGCTTGTCACACTTAATATACCAGTTAATCTTGCTTGTCAACTTGACTAGATCAAGAAACTCCTAGAGAGATATTTGTGTTGTGAGAACACCAACCTCATCAATGGGTTCACCCCATGGCTAAATGAACTACTAGGAGGTGGACTTCTAGTTGGAGAAAGTGGGTCATGAGGCTCTGCCCTTGGAGATTATATCTGTGCCTAGGCTCCTACCTCTTGGGCTCTGGCTATGGTCTCTGCTTCTCAAACACCATGAGTTGAGGAATTTTTTTTTGCCATGCCCTTGCATCTTGAGTTTTCTGCCTGGGAGCCACCCAACTATAACCTGATACCTTTGGAACTATGAAACAATATAAATCTCTCAGGTATTTTTTCCCCAGGAATGGAAATCTTATCAATACACAAAATGACTTCCAGACCCATCAATATTGGTACAAATGATAGGATTTTATTCTTTTACGGGTGAATAATAGTCTATTGTGTAAATCTCCACATTTTCTTTATCAATTCATCCATTCAAGAGCATCTGAGTTGATTCCATATTTTAGCTATTTTGAATAGTGCTGCAATAATCCTGAAAATGAAAGTATCTTTTGGATATTAGAAGGTTATCTGCTTTAAATACATCTCACTAGAGGTATTGCTGGATCATATGATAACCCATACTTAGTTTTGTTTTTTTCCCTGGTACTGGGGATTGAAATTGGGACCTTGTGCTTGAAAGGCAAGTGCAGGCATGGCGTCGCTAAGCTAAATTCCCAGCCCCATATTTAGTTTTTAGAGGAGTCTCCATACCAGTTTCCAGAATGTCTATACTAATTTATATTTTCATTTCTCCTTTCCATCAACTCTGCTTGTAATTTTTCTTATTATATTTTATATGTACTTGTATAATTTATATATATATTTATATATTTATATTTTTTCCATAGTGCAATCTACTTTTTTGCCTCTATATTTAAGTATTTTCTCCTCCCTCTTTGAATGTAACTTCCTTATGCGTAAATATTTGTGCCTGATTTGATAACTGTTTTATTTCTAGGGATATGTATAGTGCCTGAAATTTAGTAAGTGCATTGAAGGTGATTAGGTACACGAATTGTTTGTAAATTATTAAAATAGGAAATAATTACAAAAGATATTCACAGGAGAACATTAGTTGGGACTTGTCTTCAAATTATTTGCAAGACTTGGAGAGAAGAGGAGAAAGGAAAGACAGGCCACATTTGGTTATAATAGTGTGATGAAAGTCAGAGGACTAAATACTGGGCCTGAGAAGAAAAATAAGTGTGCATATGTGCACCAAAAGTATTCCCTATTTGATGTGAAGGGTACAATTTCAAGGTTTAACAATAAGAATCACGTATGTGCTCTGTGCTAAAAGTCAGCCATTATTTGTACATCTTAATTCATCGCAAATTCTCCCACAATTGTGCTGTTACAAAATCAGGAAAGTATTTTAAATTATTCATACCCAAGTCTTTTTAAAAAGAATTCTTCATGTATCCTATATAAGAGAGAATAATTATTTAAATGCTTTTGAAAAAGAAATGCACATAAATGGCAATAAAAATGGAGAATTAGGCATCCCTTTATCCATCATGGACTGAAAAATATGTATAACATAAAGTAGGGGTTACATGTTTTGTAACTGCAATTAAATTATAATTTTTTGCACATATACAGAAATCAATATTTAAGAGGAAGAGAGCAAAATGTCATATGATACAATAAAAATATGCCAAAACAGGACAGATGAATGGGAGAAATAATGAATGCTGCAGAAGATCATAGAAGTAAGAGCACTTTATATTGTGTCTTAGGCAGCAGTTATATTTCACAGTCAGCAGATTTTAAACCAGTACTGAAGGACAAAATAAAACAAGGTACAGGAAGGTGGAAGGCATTACTGAACGACTTCGATTTCCCACTTACTGGATATTCATCTTGTGCACCCATCATGCCTCCTACTTCTCTCTGATCTTATTCTCTCCGCTTTCTTGCGGGGCTTCTTCAGATATGTGTCTGAGCTTCAGAAAGTAAGCGTTACTTTACACAACTTGGATTAATCACTTCTCAACACAGTAGCTATTAAATTTCCTAATTTGATCTCTTGATCAAATGAATTAAGGACCTGCAAAGGGAATTTCAATAAATGAAAACGTTATCACGAAGATAAAATTTTGGCCAAAAACACATGGTGAAATTCAAAACCATTTATGGAAATACTGTTAAAACTTTTCACATTGAGTGAAATTACATTTTCCTTTATTTCAGAAAAGCGAAGAAATATATTATAAAATAACTGAGTAGGAACACTTATTGAAGATTTATCCCGTGTATTAGAAACTGGCAACAAATTCCTGAGGTAGTTTTTATTCTCTTCTTGTTAGATTTAAAAAGAGAGTGACTCCAGGTATCTCGGTTACTTGCCCAAGGTCACACAGCAAGTAAATGGCAACCAGTTTCTCTTTTTCTCCAAAGAGTCTTCCTTTAATATATCATACTAACTAGTATGGAACGGCAGGAGGAGGGAAATGACTTTTTCTAAGCCATGGGAGTATTTTGTGTCACTATCTATGAAAAATTTTCAGTCATGTATTTTCAAGCAAGAGTCATAAGGAATAAAGATAAGCCTCTAAAACACCACCAAATAGCAGAAGAACATGAAATTTCTTGCTCACAATTCCCAACTCTATTAATCATGAATTGTATAACCTTATATAGGTCATGGTAACCTCTCTAAGGTATCCAACTCTCATCAATAAAGTGGTTATTTTAAAAAGCTCACCTTCATTGTGCTGTTATTCAATATTTTAACATATTTGCTAGTAAACAGCACTTAGAAACTCTGTGGACATGCTAGATCCTCTTTATTTTAGTTTCTGAATATTCTTTTTTTTTTCCTTTTGGTACCAGGGATCAAACTCGGGAATGCGAGCTTTTGAGGCAGGTGGTGGAACCAGTTTTTGAGTATTCTAATCCTAAAATACATAGTCAATCATCCAATAAAAGTCAATAGAGTATTTGTAATGTGCCTGACACCATATCTAGATAATTGTTATATAAAGATCTAAGAAAGGACAGGTATTTAATACCACCTAAAGCAAACATAATGACAAAAAACAACAAAAAACATAATGATGATTTAGTTAGAGGGCGAGAATGTAGACATTGGTATGACAAAAATTGAAGTTAAGAAAAATGCACTCAAATATATATTGATACATTTCTTTGCTGACTACTCTTTAAAAGAAAACCCAGAATTGACACACTCTATAGGTGGCTTCTTAGTAGTTGGACCATACAGTACACAAGGAAAACATTTTGGCATAAGCTGCAAGGTGAATTCTGACCTCAAAGTAATCAATTAGAAAAGTAGGAGAGATGTTATGTGCTAATTTTCTTCCTATTCCTACTTCTCATTGGTCAAAATTTACCCCTCAGAGTAACATCTCTTTTCTTCTCTGGAGTGCTGTAACTAAGGCTTGAAGGATCTTGTAAAAGATATAGATATGTGTCAGGTGGATGAAAATTTGAGAATTTGACAATTCTGCAATTTTGCTAGTTAAACCAGTTCTCCTACAATGACAAGAAGGTAAACAATTTTCTGGTCCTCTGGAATAGAGAAACAGGTTTAGGAATGTAGAAATTGATAAAATATGCCTTTTGCTGCCAAAAGAGTCATAGTTGTAAAAGCTTCCTTTGGATTGAATAGCATGGACAAGCTAGTGGCATTACAGAGGAACACAGTATTTGGTGGTGACTCAAAAGTAGATTAGTGTAAGAGGAAACAGAAGCTTTTTTTTTACTTTTATTTTTTATTTTTTATACAACATTCAATGCCAGATAATAAATACAGATCCTATATCACATGCTGAGGAACTAAAAGGCCAAGATCAGGAAGTAAGATGTTTCATTACCTAAGAAATGCTGAGGCATTTCCCTAAGAATTGAAAATAGACTGGCTTTGGTCAAGAAATAGAGAAGTAGTTGGTGTTATTTTTTTTAATAACTTTATTATCAAAAACACACACATACAAAATATTAAAACCACTCAAAGAAGAACAATGCAAGGGGAAAAAAACTACAATATTATTCAAATACAGTAGAACTCAACCAAAACAGAACTGAAAAGCACTTAAACATTTTTCCATACAACATAAAAAAGCATCTCAAGTACCAACAAGACACAAGAGGATGTGATTTGTTTCAGAAAGATCCCCAAAACCAACACTGAACAAAACTCCACATAAGCCAAACTTCTCCCTAATTTAAATTTCGATACAGTCATATGACACGCCATGGAAGCACAATATGTTATTAGGTCATTTCATTTGTGTGTATCCTTAATTACAGTTTCAGTTTCTCACACTAGAGAAACTACTTGGTATTTACACATGTGCATCCTATTTATTTCACTTAAGAGGATGACCTCAATATGCATCCATTTAGCTATAAATGTCTCTAGTTTTTCATTCTTTATGGCTGAGTAGTACTCCATTTTATAAAAACACCACATCTTCTTTATCCAGTCTCCAGTTAATGGGCACTTGGGCTGTTTCCAAGCTTTCGCTATTACGAACTGTGCAGCTACCAATATGGGTGCACATATATTGCTGTGGTATGATTTGTTAAATTCTTTGGGGAAGATACCCAGCAGGGAAATAGCTGGGTCAAATGCAACTTCCAATCCTAGTTCTTTGAGGTATGTCCATATGGATTTCCACAGTGGTTGCACCAGTCTGCACTCCCACCAGCAATGGAGAAGGATTCCTTTCTCCCCACACCCCCTCCAGCATTTGTTATTGGATGATTTCATGATAGCAGCCATTCTTTCTGGGGTGAGGTGAAATCTCAGTGTTGTTTTCATCTGCATCTCTTGGAATAACCAGTGATGTTGAACATTTTTTCATATATTTATTTGCTGCTTTTACTTCTTTGTCTGAGAAATGTCTGTTCATTTCAGATGCCCATTTTTGAATTGTAGTTGGTGTTATTAAATGTAGAATATTTAGAATAAAATATTAGAGAACTTGTGTGAGAGGAAAGGGGGAGGAGAAGGGGAAAGAAGTAGAATAGAGATATGCCATGTATAAGAACCTAATAAACTTAATGTATGTAACACTATGTATAATAAATATGAGATAAGATTAATAATATCAACAGGAACAAAATTGAAGTCAGACATGGTGGTGCAGGGCTATAATTCTAGCAGTTGCTTGGCTGAGGCAAGAGGATTACTGTGAATTAGAAGTCAGCCTGGGCTGCATAGTGAATTGAAGGGCAGCCTCAACTATATAGGCAGACCTTGTCTCAAGAAAGAAAGAAAAAAGACAAAGTGGAGAAATGGGAGTTAAAGTAGGAGGGAGGAAGTTGAAAGGGAAAGGGAAGGGGATTAGCAAAGTTACAAAGGGATCTTCCTTAAATTGTATGTCTTGCTGCCAAAAGGCTTTAACCACTGGTCATACATGCATGTCTGTCCCATGTATGACTGTCTCACTTGAACTACCAGTGGTACAACCCACCCACAAAAGAACCAAGCTGTATTATGTACACAACTGTGTACTAATTTTAAAAAATAAAATAAAATATTACAACTTAGACTAGTAATACTGGAGACAATCAAAATTATTGGAAGAAACTAGAAAGATGTAAAGAAAATGACTAAAATTTATATTTACATTAAGTAAATTCATGAGAGGAGGGCATTTATCAGGAGAGTAAGCAGCAGTCCAAAATATGAGAATCAGACCTAAACTGAGAAATAAAAACATACACAATTAAAAATAAGAGTTTGTTAATTAAGGTATGAATATATAATTTCAATATTAAAACAGAAATGTTGGAATTCAGAGTGTATTTTCCCAAGGAGGAGAATGGAATTATATAATTAACAAAAGTAATCAGTACAAAAATAAATAGTTAATAGTTATATTTTCAATAACAACAAAATATAATAAATCTCAAAACAAAATGAAAATGTATGTGCAAGAAATACATAGAAAATAATATAAATCACCACTATTGAAATAATTAAAAATCAACTGAAATAAAGAGAATGATGATTTGTGGATTCATGTTCAGCCTTATCTTCAGACTCATTTTAAAACTGTAATAATTAAAACTCTGTGGCATAGACATAGCATAGTCAAACATGCACAGGTTAATGTAATGGAACCAAATTGAAACCATTATTTGATAAAATACTCTAAATGATATTGATACAATCACAATATTGTATTTGGTAGAAAAATTAAAATATTAGAAGACAATAGGATCACCTTTGATCCCAATTACACAGAAAAAAACCATATAACAACAGAAGAATGGGCACATAGAAGTGGTCATATATGGATGAATTTACAATGTTTTTCTAATGTTTCTTTTTCTGTTTTACAAATATCTTAGTTTTCTACAGCAAAATTTCAATTAATGTTATTTAAATTGACAAAAAGTATTATCAACAAAGAGTGAATGTAAGGACTTTGTATGGGAAAATATGTGTAGACCACTTTCTCAGATACTGGGCAATGAAGAAAATCAGAAGAACATGACACAGCAAGAGTGAAGCTCATTGTTATGGACTTGAGTAATAACATTGTGTTAATGTAGGTCTATCAATGATAAGAAATGGTCCATCCAAATGAAGGCTACTGATAATGGGAGAACTACGCATTTATAGAGATAGGAATATATAGGAAATCTTTGAACCTCTCCATCAAGTTTTCAAATTTTCTGTAAACTTAACACTGTTCTATCTATCTATCTATCTATCTATCTATCTATCATCTATATTTTTAAAGGAAAAAGAAAAATTAGAAAAAAAGAGTGGGTTCAATGATAAGCACTTTTCTTCATTACATTTGTCAAGAGACAGAGATTTATTATTCTATTTCTATGGCCCCTTTTGTTGCTTATGCCAGCTAACATCATCTTAGAGTTGTAAAATTGGATGAGATGCTTGTATACAATGCCAAGAAAGCCACACTGTCATGTTAATTATATTTTTGCCAGCTTATGAATGCATTTAAATTTTTTTGCAAAATAGTTGAGTTTCTGATACTTTCTATTGGTGAAATCTGTGTGTGTTTTATTTACTAAAATAACCTATTTGGCTTTAATTTTTAAGAACTAAAGCATTCTGAATGCAATTCTTCATATCAAGCAGTATGCAAGATAAACTAATTCACTGTTTTTAACAGTATTAGTGGTTAGCCTGAGGAGTCTGACTCCCCCAACTGCTTAGATTCACACACATAGACACACGTAAACACACACACACACACACACACACACACACACACAGAAGACCGTGTGTGTGGGGTGTCTAGGGAAATATTTCATGAACAAAATAAAAAAGTGGAAAAGTAAGTGAATTTTTGAGTTATTGAAAGTAGGGAAGTTACTTCAGGTAAAAATATGTACCTGTCTCCTACTTTAATGATAATGAACAAAAATATTTCCATCAGTGAGAGTGATAATAAATGCAGTAAGATAATGTGCACAATCTAACATTAACAAGGTAGAAAGCAGATGACTATATCTAATTACAATAATAAAATAGCATATTGTAAAATTCAATAGCTATAATGCCTTAAAATTAGATATTGTTTTATAATTTTAGAGAAATTACTGGATTTAAAAAAATCTCCCTAGTAGGTGCTTCATTTTTATATTTTTTTTTTAGTTTTTTTTTATTTATATCTAGGCTTAGGTGAAATCTCAGTGTTGTTTTCATCTGCATCTCTTGGAATAACCAGTGATGTTGAACATTTTTTCATATATTTAT
>NW_004624745.1:8809381-8828571 GCF_000247695.1 Heterocephalus glaber | reverse complement strand
TTATAGTACTCCATTTAATGTTTTATTTGTAGTAATGTTAATTATAATTACACAATGTGTAACTTTTTTAATTGGAGAAAATAGGTATTTACATTTTGAACATAACTTCAGGTCATAGCAAATGTGAAGGAAACTTTTCCTATTTTGTCCAGTTATATTTGGAGCGTATTCTTTAATCTGAGGCTAAGATTATAAGTTTGCAATAATGTATACTTCCTAAAAAATTCAACATTTTTGGCACTGTCTATAATGGTTTATATCCATTTTCTATCTTAATTTTTGAATGAGAAAGCATTTTTGTAAAATAAGCATGGCTCTCTACTTGGAACTTGGACATTTATTTTCACTCTCTCTGTTTCTCTGGTTTGCAGAGTTGGGCTTTGTGCATTCATTGACGCAGAAAGAACTTAGTCACATATAGAGACCTGAGAAGGGGCCTGGTGTTAGGTGGCAGTTAATGTGAAAGAGAGCTCTGACATGGTGGGGTCCAAAGAGCTGAGGAAACCTCTCCTTGCATTATCCAAGACAGCATAAAGATCTTTGAGTTCTCTTTAGCCTTACATACCTAAAGAGCCTCAATATTAACCGAGGAAACTAAAGCCACAGGCCAAAGAGGAATCAAAGGTATGCAATAGCATGTCTGTTGTTTTAGGAATCAGCTAAATGTCGACATAGCTGAGAGGAATGACACAACCAGCCAGTGTTTCTCCTCAAATTGGAATCTGCAGCCTCAACATTGAGTAGGTAACGCACTAGACAGATGCAAAGAGGTAGAGGTAATAACTGGAATAATACTCCCCAAACCCCAGCACACAGGCTTTGCTGGAGCCTTACTTTCCAAAGTACACTCTTATCCAGAATGGAGATGGTGTGTCCTGAAATGATAAATGGAACATGATTTAAGGAAGGCTTTATCAGTTAGTGGAATAAGGAATTTAATTAAAACTCAGTAACAGAGTAAGAAAGAATATTTTTGCATATATATATATATTTGTGATATTTATAAACACTGTATCTTCAGACTAATAAGATTTTATCCATGTTTGATCAATGAGGAAAACAAAACTCCCTCTTATCTATTTACTTTCTAAGGCCACATCAAAAGAAGTACTTCGGTCACAATCACAATGTTTATAGATGGATCCTGGACCTCTGCTTTTAAAAGAAATGATTTCTTTCCATTTTTTCCTTTTCTCATATTTATTCCTTTCCCTTCTTTTCTTTACCCTACCCCTCCCACTTCCCCTTCCAAATAAAATTAATGATTTTTTTTAAGTGATTTCTCACAAAATATTCTTTATGGTGAATGCAGCTGAGATTTTGGTGGTTTTTTTCAACCAATATATGTAGAGGAAGAATATATTAATATATACATATATAAGAATTATATATATAAATTATAATTTAAAATAAATTATAAATCTATTTATAATAATACATAAATCTGAGCCATTTTAAATGCCTAATAGGTTTTCCTCTTTCATTATTATTTAAAACAAATATAAAAATTGGATGATATTTTAAATATTACTCTTTAAATTGATTAAAAATTCATTCATTATCAGATTTAAATAAACTGACAGCGTTGGTCCAGCATATTATGTAACTGATGCACACACAGACTTGATGTGAAATAAATGTAAGGAGGAGTGTCTTAACATTGATATCGGACAACACAGGCATCCAATAAATTCAGGCATGTTTTCAAAATTGCAGCAGTGATGTTGTGGTTCACATCAGGAGTGAGTGTCTCCATTTCTGTAAATGGAGGTGATGCTGTTTGAGCCAATGTGTGGGACTAAGTGGTTGAGAGGCAAACTAAGAACAATTTATTTTGGGGAGAACATACCAAAACCTAGTGGTAAAGTGGTACAAATTGAACATAGAGTAAAAATATCATAGAGTAAAGAGTATAAAAAGAGGATTACTTGAATATTGATCAAAGGAGGGAAAACATAAAATATTAAGCAATTTGAAATTTATTCTTGAGGAACACAATGAATAACTATAAGTTACATGACCTATGCAAAATACACATATATATGAGAATGTCTAAGGTCTCTGGAATCCTCATACGAGCTGCTCAACGTACAGCTCAATGTATAGCTGTGTCATTCATATGGCTACTGGTACAAATGACACCCCGTAGGGTTGTGCAAAGTGGCAATTTTGAAGACCACTCTGCAGAATAAAGGATTCATCAAAATAGCACTGGCAATAGGAAATGAGACCTAACCATACTAATCTTTTGTGAACTTGGGACAGTGATTTTTTAAATATTGTAGGAAAAGAAGAAGAGTGTTCTACTTATCAGTGGGTTGCTTTTGGCTCCTAATGTTTATCTTTCTTTCCCTATTCTGTAATGTTTTGTAACTAGCACAATATTAATTCTTGACAGTAGAGGGTGATGGAAAGTCATTATAGCAGCAAAGTGCTCCTATTTTCTTGTTTTGTTGCCATTTATATTACATCTTGTTTCTACTGCGGCCATCAATAAAGAGCTCCACTTAAGTTTAAAAATAGGCACTGTACATCTAAGATCACTCTGCTCTTGAGCTCCCAAAATGCCAAAGCTGCACATCTCCTATAGTCATCCCCAACTGTACCTAGTCCAATCCCTTATTTTACCTCTTAAAATAAGCAAGTAGCTGTATGCAACTCTACCCACATCCCACCATTCACTCAGGGCCAGGAAACTCTTACTCCTTCTGTGCACCCTCTGCCACACTAGATGGAGTGTTTCCAAATTGAGGGGTCCTTGTGGAATCACTTTAGCTGGGGCAGACCAGTGAACTTTTCTGTCACCCAAAGAACAGCTTACCACACTTCTCCATTGGAGACCTGTGGCCCAGCACAGGAAAGAGTACACTCTGCCAACTCCATTCTTCTTTCCTTAGGTAATTTAGAATTTTCTTTATGCTTTTATAGGTACTTTGATTTTAATGTTAACAATTACTTGTATTAAATTCTCTTGTTGCAGTTTAACTGTGGTATATATCCCTTGTTTGAGTATCAACTGATACAAGGAGGATCAAATAAAGTTTGGAAAAGGACACATTGGAGGCAACTAAAGTAAGTAGTTGATTGTTGCAATTTGACAATAATAATAATGGATTCCATTTCTGGAAAAGTCCTTGGAAAACCAGAAAAATATGGCTAGAATTCTCTCACTGTCCAATAAAGAAGGTGATTAATAAATACTTGATTTCCTATCTAATTACTAACTAAACAACTAACAAATTATTGGCATATCTATGGATGACTAGTTTACTAAATACCACATTCTAGCTCTCAAATTCTAATTTCTGCTTTAAAGTTGTGAATGAGGCAAAAAATGATTAATATTTTATGCTAACCTTATCCTTAATACATTAGTCTGTAAAGATCTTTATTTACAATAAAATGTAACTTTCTACTATGGCATAATGATTTTTTCAGCCTATCATATATGTTAAATATATGTTAAATATAGCAGATGAATTTGGCTTGTATCTTTGAAGTTATAGAGAATTTCCTGATAGAAGTTTATTCCTTGGTCTATGCTTTTCTAAGGTCTATTGATTATCACCTTGTGCTTTATTCTTTGATTTTTTTTTTCCACATGAACAATGTAATTGCTTAGGCGCAAGCCTAAATTACTGCATGTTGTTTCTAAATCACATAAATTCATAACTGGGTGTTTCAAACTATTTTCAATTTCTGTTTACAAATACTTCTTAGACAATTGTTACAGATCTTTAATTATAATTATTGTATATCTTCATTTTATCTATAGTGTACATTAGCTTCCTGGACTTGTTGTACACAATATCACAAATCAGATGCTTTAAAACAGCAGGAAATTATTCTTTCACAACTATGGAGGCTAAAATTCTGGAACAAAGGTACTAGCATTATTATGCTTCCTCTGAAGACTGTGGAAGAACCCTTTCTTGCTTCTTTCAACTCTAAGAGCTCCTGATACGCCTTGGTATTCTTTATTGTAATCACAGAATTCCATCTTCACATTACTTTCCACATTGTCTCTTCTTATAAGAACACCAGTCCCTTAATTTAGGGTCTACAGAAATTCAACATGACCTCATCTTAAACACATCTGCAAAGACCTCTTCTCTAAATAAGGTCACCTTCTAAGGTTCCTGGTGTACATGACTTTTTGAGGTACACTATTAAACTGTTTACTTTGGAAATATTTAGTGCAAGCTTTACAGATTTTTTAAAGTTGAGCTTTTGTTTCTTTTTCATTACTGGTAATATATGTTTGCAATACATAATAATTGCATTCGTCTTGGAGAATTGTTACATATCCATAACATCTTATCTTTCCCTTTCCAGTCTCTGCCGTCCATTTTTGTTCTTCTCAATCTAATGTTACATTTGAAATATACTATGAATTTTTGTGATAAATTCTGCAAATGGAGAGAAAATTTGATAGATCTGAATAATATCTACCCAAGTTTCAATCCCGACTGTTGTTGATCACAATTTTAATGAGTATGTTATTTTGTTCTATCCATGTATAGCTCTTGATCCAGTTGGACTAAATCCTAATAAAGGTTCCCATGGAAATCAGAGAAATATTGTTTAACCTCTATATTTCAATCAATAAGAAGATGTTAAGAAGAAGCAATCATTTGACAGAGTCCCTATCTGCTTCATCCAGTTATTTTATAGTTGGCTCTACTTTTTCTCATTATGCAGGTGATATTCTCTGGTCTTTCCTGCACAAACTAGAATTTATCATTAAGTATTCTTTTCTAAGAACTACATGAATACTTATTGATATTTCCTCAAGGAAACTACAAAATAAATCAGAGAATGTTTTCCAAATATGTCTTAGTAATATTCATATGTTTAATTTATGATAAATTCAAAACAAAGCATTCTTAGTATCTATATCTGTATTGCTTTTATCTTTGAAATGAAGAAAATAATAACAACTTTTGGCACTTACATTTCAGTTCATATGCTTATATATTTGCTTAATTTTGCTCACCTTTAAAAGAAAATGATCATTAAAAAAAGCTTTAAAGTATGTTTTTAAAAAAGGATGCCTTATATCACTCTCAGTAATTGACCTTGGATTTTATGATTTTATGTTATTCTTTTTAATAAACTCATGATACATAAACTTTTAGAATCTATTCTTATTAGAAAAAGATCATCCAAAGACAATAAAATTTATCTCATAATTTTACATTTTTTTCTCAAAACTTACTTCACTTTATTCATTTACTTTTGTCTTTTTTGATAAAAGCATTAATTCACATTTTTGGACACATCAAAATATATGTATTTATTGTCTTTGTAGGTAGGTGTTCCATTAATGAACTTAGTAAACAGAAACATCTTTCTCATTCAGATTATACTAGCATAAATTTTAAATGGAGCTTTAATTTCTCTTTCTGAAAAAATTGAAATACTCATATCTATCTTCTGCATTTTAACATATGAAAAACATGTTTTTAATCTACTTGTTTTTGATATTTTGGGCTTGCTATTGATTTTTATCTATTGTTACTTTATTTTCCTGACAGTTTTCTCTCTAATAATTATAAGTTTATACTTTACAAAACCTAATAAGTACACTTCCACATTATCTTTCTGTTTTGTTTTTTGTTTCTTAAATTCTTAAACTGCCATTTTAATTTCTAATGGTATCATATAATTTACTATGATAATGCATTACTATTTATTTTTAAAGATATATGTCAATTTTTATCTAACATTTACTTAGAGCCTTTAAATTGTAATTAATTTTCACAGTTTATCCCAATATTTTATCACACATTCTGTTTAGTCTACAAAGCAGCAGATGATTAATGAACAAATATCTACTTATCATCTTTTATTTTCTATTTGATTTGTAATTTCTAAGTTACCAAAATATCTATTTTTCTTTTTTTTTTAGTATTCTCTTTTTCATATAACCACTGTACCACTTACAAAGGATGATCAAAAATTAAGGTGTGCATTGAATTAAAAACAATTGATTACATAAAAGACACATTGTAATTGATCCCTCTCAAAATTCTTCCCCTCCTTTTGAACACATTTATCCTATTCTTGCCACTTTCTGAAACAGTTCTAGAAGTGCTATTTATGTCTTTACCTAGTGTGATAAAAAATACAGTGAATCCTGATTCCCATTGCCAACCAAAGGAAAGCAAAGAATTGTACATCTTAAGGTGTTCCCACATCCATCTTATCCACCAGATATGGCGGCATGTGACCTCTGGCTATTCCCCAAAGTCAAAATGACTGGGAAAGGTAAATGTTTGGAATTGTTTCAAGACTTTGAGGCAGTCATGACAGTGCAACTAAAAAGACTCACGAAAGAAGACCTCCAGAACTGCTTTGGAAAGGAGCAAGAATAATGGGATATCTGGGTTCCAAATGATTGAGAGTATTTGGAGACAGGTCAATGGTAATGAGTTTTTTAGGATAATGATATTTTTTAATTTAAAGAGTCACTGTATTTCTAAATCATGCCTCTTATTCACTCACAATTATGTGCGGTTATATAATATTAGTACATGAATTTGAAATAAACAAAAACCTGTGCTTTTTCAGTGCTCAGAAGAGAGCAATATCATACCATATATTGTGATAAGCCAATACATAAGTGAGTAAATGAATGTAGCTTGTAAAAAGTTCTCTTAGATAAACAGAAATCTCAAAACTGAGCTTCGGTTTCTGGTTGTGTACGTGGCTATATTAAACTCAGGTACTTCATTAAGCTGTAACTCAAATGAGAGGTGATTTCTGTCAGAAGTGCCTTAAAATTAATAAAGAATCCTACAAGTTTAATGTATTTTATTATTATTGATCATTAAGATTTCATGTATCTTTTTTTCTGTTTACTTGCATTTTGTTGTAGTTTTCCTATTTTAATCTAAATGCTCTTATACTACCTTAAAGGTGAACATAAAATTTCTGTAAGCCAATAGGTTTTAAAAATTCTTCACTAAACCATTGTCTTTGAATCATATCATTTACGTGTTTCTACTAGCACTTCTATTGAACATGGTTGAAATCTCATTTTTATAGAATGTGTATCCCACAAAAAAGATGCACCAATAATAGAGAGTGAATAAAGTATTTTATAAAGTGATAATATAGATTTATATCATCTCTTCAATATATACATGAGATGCCTATATTTACTGCAAGATTTATTTATTTTCAAAATATAGCCTTATTTAAAGTATCAGAGTTCCCTACAATTACTATATCTGTGTTTTATATAAGACATTTAACTCTTTCCTTGTCAAATATTCATCTCTGAAATTAATGTTTTCATTGGAATTCTTCTCTAAATTCCCTTTTATTTTAAAATTTCTATTTATTTTTGAATTTTCTATTTCTTAGAATCTCAAAGATAATTGTTCTCACATTTTTAGTTACTTTCTTTCTTCCAGTCTTCCTGGGTAACTTACTTTATCTCATCATAAATCACTTTCCAGGTGCACTGTGCTACTCTTTTGCCATAAAATTTTCAAATGTGTCTTTCAATATCATTGAAATTTAATGAAGGAAAACAGCCTCGATATCTCCTAATGTAAATAATTTATGAAGGCTCATTGCACTAGTTGGGGACAATGATTAATATTAACAGATTGACATTAAGAAAAAAAAATTATGAAATCAAACTGTTTCTTTGACCTTCTATCTACAACCAAGTTCTGAGGACAGTATTATTAATATCCAAGGCACAATCAAACCATCAAAATGTATAAAGACGATGAGGTCATTTTCTGCTGCTGAACACAACACTGAGTAATTTATAAAAGTTGTTTATGTGCTCATAGTATTCTAGGCTAGGAAATCTAAGATCAAGGAAGTACATGTGATGAAGCCTTCTTGTTGTATCATAACACACCAGAAGACGGATGAGAGAGAGAGAGAGATTTCCATGAGCTCAGTTGGGAGGCAAACCTACCCTTTAACAGTAAATAGCTCCTACTCTTATGATAAGGAGCTTAATTCAAGAAAGAGTGCACCTGTGACCTAATCAAATCTATAAGATCCCACCCCTGAACATTGTGAAAATGATAATTAAATTTTGATAGGAGATTTGGAAAGAATACTAAAACTATATCAATATTTTAATGACAGTACTTTATGTAATTTTTGAAACAATTAAATTTCTGTAGCTGTTTCAAAACTGGACCAAATACTTCAACCAACCTCTTAAATATATTTGAATCAGACAGAGTTATATACTTTTTACTACTTAAAAAGGATTTCTGGATGAGACAAAATGTTGAATAAAGCATATATTTTGCTTTCAAGTGACTAATAAGGCAATAAAATATTATGATCAAAATTATTTGGGGTGACTAATCCTTGGTGAATACTATCTTAGAGCATCAGGCTGCAATACTAAGACACAAATTCTTCCTTTTTATGGAGTCTATTGTCTAATAAGGAAACAATAAGTAAAGACAACATTAAAACTAAGTTTGGCTGGGCGTGGTGGTGGAGGCACTTTCCAGCACTGTGGAAAGTTAAGGTAGGAACTTCATGAGTTCGAGTCCTGCCTGGGGAACTTAGTGGTCTCTCTCAAAAAGTAAATCAAAACAAGAAAACAAAAAACAACAACAATAACAACAACAAAACCAAATCAAGGACTATGGGTGTAGCTCAGTGGTGGAATGCTCCTGAGTTCAATTCTCAGTACTGCAATTGTTAGGTATTAAGTTGTGATGTAAAGTAAACAATGCAAAGGAAATTTAAGAAAAGACCACTTAATTTCATACAGAAAAGTAAAGTAAGAATGATATTCATTTCTCATTTCTAACCTGAAGAAATGGGGAAGAGAAATTTAAAAAGTTATTACCGGGCACTCACATGTAGATAAGAATATACGAAGAAAGGCTGTTTTTGAGTAATATATTTGAAGTAATATATTTCACCAGATTTCGAAGGATATGTTTTGTCCTCTCAAAACTCAAAAAAAATATATTTTGTTTTGTTGTTTGAGACAGAATTGCAATATGTAGTTCAGGCTGGCCTTGAAGTCAATATGTAGCCCAAGCTGGCTGGGAACTCACAGCCATCCTCCTGACTCAGCCACTTGAGTGCTGGGATGACAGGTGTGAGCCACCAAGCCCAGGCTCAAAACTCATTCACTGAAGCTTGATATTTCAGAATGCAACTGTATTTAAGATACACTCCAAAGGTTATGTAAAATTAAATTAGGCAACTAAAGTGGACCCAAATCTAATATGATGGAGTGCTCATAAAAGAGAAGACTTTGGGACATAGATATACTGAAAAGGAAGAAGCTATGAAGGCAGAAATAATAAAGTATTCTCCTACTGTTAGGAAACAGAATACTATTTGGATCAAGATGCCATTCTCTGGATGATTATAAATTTCTTTGTGTATGCAACTAATATCTCTCCTTCCTTTTTAGGATCTATGCACTTAATATTTCCTTACCTACTAGAGTATTGCTAGCTACAAAGACTGTGGGCTCAAAAGAGGGAAACTAGCAGAGATGATGATAGACATAAAAAGATGCAAAGCTAGTTGGCAGTGGTCACGCATGCCTGTAATTAGAGCACTCTGGGAGTCTGAGGCAGGAGTACTACCTCAAGTTCGAGCCTGCAAGTTCGAGCCCAGCTTGGGCAATTTAGTGACTGAGACTCTGCCTCAAAACACAAACAAACAAAAATCAGACAAAAAGTGCAAAGTTAGTGGCCTCTGACCCATCCAAAATCATTCAACTTAAACAAGCAAGGTCCACACAAAAGTGGAGGGACTCTGTCAAAAGAACACATGACAAACAAGTTGTGTCACAATTTTATCTGCTGTGCTGCAGGGAGTATTTTAACAAACGAATATGGTTTTGTCTTCTTCAATGCATCTTTGCTATCCCTCCCAGAAGTTCCCATCACAATCGATTGTCTATGTGGCACAAACATTTATTTACTGTCCTGGTTAATTCTCCTGTTATTTGGCACTAGCAGTGCTCAATGGCTTATTTTTGGTTCAGAGAACTGGAAATTATTTTTTTCAAAGGAGACAGGAATAAATAATCCAGGATAAAGAAGTACTTAAGAAATTGGATGTGCATGATAAGATCAAATTATCAAGACCATTGAAATCCAAGTCAATGAAAACTAGGGAGCATTCTCAATGAGAGTACTAAAGAACAAAATGAATGGAATAGCATAGCCAACAAGTGTCAGCACACCGCTATTAATGGTGTATTAACACAATGATTTATAGCAGAAGAGCCATGCTAGCATAAATCTTTATGCATTGTTACATATTCCAACTACAGCAGCCAGAGACACTGTCTTGACAGAGCTAAGAATCAGGCTGTAAAGTCATAGGTGACATAAAGGCTATGTTACACCTGTAGTAGATCAACTCCTTTTTCTGTTAAACCCACTTTCCTTGGTTTCTAGGTATCTCTGAAACTTCCTGCATGAAAACTCATATCCTGAAATCCATTTCCAGAAATTCTACCAAACACAGATTTAGATTATGAGTAGAAGCAAGATAGAAAGAATATGTAAACAACTTGGCTTGTTTTGCTGGAGCTTTGGGTTCTGCAGGAGGCTTGTGGATATAGGGAATTGGAGCTCCTTCAGGTGCTGTAATCTGGAGGTGTATTTTACAGGTACTACATAGAAACGGTACTGATGTTATGGGAATAAAGTAGATTACCTAGTGAAAATGTTCCAATGAAAAGAGAAGGCAGAAACTTGCTTTAAAAAAAAAGAAGAATTTTAAACATAACCAACAAAATGTGTGGGAAAACAATCAGGTTCTGAAAAAGAATAATGGGAATCTTTGAAGAACATAATTTTAAAAAGATCTGAAGTGAAAAGAAATAATGAGAATAAATTTTATAGAATGCAATTTTCAGAAAAAGTTCAGCATTTGTGTGGTACAAGTAGGAAATAACAGCTAAATGTGCATACCTAAACTATACATGTATTAGTATATAAACAATTCTAAAATATTTGAAAGATATAAATAAAATGCTATAGAAGTTGATATATGCCCTCTTTACCAAGAAATTCTAACAGCTTTGAAAACAAAGTTGTTTAATAGAAAAATAAGCATGGTCAATATAATAAGTTTAAAGAATCTCTCTTTTTTCTCCAGTGTCTCATTTTATCTATTTAATGTACAGGTTACTGTATTATATTAAATCCATGAAAAGAAATAACACTGGCATCTTTATGATTGTTTAAAACTATGGAAGTAATAGGAAATTCATTAATATGAGTATAAAAATATAATTTTAATACTTTATACATAGCTAAGTTATTGATATTAATTGTATTTTCAATTATTATAAATAAGAGTTTTCCTTTGTAGCAATTGTATGTGATAATAAAATTGTACCTCTTGGCTGATCTATAAAGAATTAGGAATTATTCATTGAATTAAAAACTTCCTATACTCAAAAGATGCAGGGAGAGAGCTTTAGTTCCTTTTAAAGATTTGATAATTTATCACTTTGGGCCATCTTTACTAAGTCCTGGGAAGTAAGTAGTAGATGATGTATTTGATCTTCTTAGAAATGCTGTACTTAAGTAGTTGTCAAGATGTCAATGTAATTTTTTAATAGCTGAGTATCTTATTAGTTCCAAATGTTAGATCTCTGTGTAACTAGTTAGGAATGTGTTTCGAGTGAAGTTAGGTGGGAGGAGAGCTAAGTAATTGGACAGTCTGATGACATGTTAGCCATAGAGGATGCTCTCCATAAAGCAGAAATTAAATATTTAAAACAACAAATTGCCATGTTATTGGATCCAGGTCTGTTTACTCTTACTTTACAGCTAATATTTGAGGGATGAGAGTGAGCGAGAAGGAAATCATGTCTATTAAAGGGTCACAGAAAGGTAAGGAAGAACTATCATTCACCCCAACAACAATCTTGTGGGACTTTGGTACTCAGAAAGGGCTTTTATAGGGAAGAAAAATTATGCTATGGGATTAAGTGCAGGAAATCTACCTACTGAGAGGGATTTTAATTATGCAAAGTATACCTTTTTTTTTTTTTGGCTGGAACATCACAATCAACCTCAGAATTCTGGGGCTAATTTCTATAATTCTTCCGATAAACTTGCTGTGTTTTTGCAAGTTAAGCACCAGCTTATGTCTTATAATCTGAATGCCACCAGATGTTCTGGGTTTGAGTAAGCACATTCTAGGCATATGAATAATTTGTTTTGAAAACAGTATCAAGAATATTATACACTTGATTTTATACTAAAGTTAAATTCAATTTTGACAGTCCCAAATAAATGTGAGGATAAAGAAAGTAGTGATCAGTTTGCTCAAAATGAAGTCAATATTTAGTTCATTGAATTAGTAGAAAAGAATGAGTATGACTAGGAATCAAATATATAACAAATAAAGCATTGTTTGATTTCCAAGTGTACAGATGTTTTTATATCCATTTCAAAAGAAAGCTGACTAGTTGTTTTCTTGTGCCCCATCCCTTCCAGCAGTGGAAAATTGATAAACAGGTATATATCCTATTCAAGACAACTAGTCAGTAGTCTGGTAAGCAAACTTTGATTTGTTGACTAGACTACTTACATAAATCACGTCTTACTTAATGGACTAGAGGCACGGAGAATTTCAGTTTTCTGATGATAAGTGCTAAAGATGGAAAGCAGTTAACTTTGATGGGGAGAATATACTGACTGTGAGTAAGCTACAGAAACCAAAGAAACATGCTAAAATGTAGACACACATATAAAAGCTATGTTAAGTTGAAAACCAAGAGAATCACAGAGGGGGAAAGGGAGAGAAATAAAGGGATAAGGATGGATATTTAAAGGAAGAGAGACACAGAGATAATGATATGGTTTCTATGCATCCTATTGCTTTTTTTCCATTTAAGGTCTATTAGTTTGTATATTTCTACAGTTTGTATATTTCTGAGTTATTCTGCATCTATGAGATATTACCAAAACATAAGGTGAATATTTAGATAAAACATTACTACAGTATGAGCTGGGGATTTAGCTCAGTGGTTTTGCCACCTGCTGCACAAGCACAAGGACCCGAGTTCAATCCCCGGTACAAAAAAAAAAAATTACTATAGTAAAAAACAATGCCCTTAGTCCCTCTCAAAATACTTCACCTTACTTCGAACATATTTATCCCATTATTTTTGCCACATTATGAAGCATTTCTGGAAGTCCTCTTGTGTCTTTTCATGGCTCTCTCAATATCTTGAACTGATTCAAAGCAGTTATGGCAATTTCTGTCAAAGAAAAACATTATCATTTGTTTTCATCCACCTTCATCCCTGCACGTGGCACCAAGTAACATTTGGCTCTTTCTTAAAGTCAAAAGAACCATGAAATTAAACATTTTGAATTGATTCAGAACATACAGGAGCCATAACAGTATAACTAAACATACTCACAAACAGTACTTCAGAACTTCTCATACAGTGCCAAGAATAGGATAAATATATTCAGAGTGAGGAGCAGTATTTTGAGGAAGATTACAGGCAATATGTTTTTCCTCTAATGCATTTTTAAAAATTTAAATATTTTTGATTGAACATCATATACTTTTCTATGCAACTTTTTAAAAAAATCTAATAATCCTATTTCTTGTGATTTAAAGTTCACTCAATACAAAAACATGTAAGCAATTATGTAGAAACAGAATAATATGAAGAGTATCCAAAATAAAATTTGAAGGCATACAAAAAGAATAACAATAAACAGCATAGGTAAAAAAGAGCGCAGGGCAAACTGAAAGCTGTAATGATGACATTGTAAATAAGCTTATCATTCAGTGAAATTTTTTGTTTTCTTTGATTTGAATTATGATCCCTATTATTAGATTTGCTCTTTTGTCTTCTTTGAATTACATTTGTTCATAGATCTAGAATAGCTATATCTCAGTGTTGTTACATAATTTGCAAAAACTACTGTTTATAAATTCTTTTTCAGTAATATATTTAAAATTTTCTAATTTTAGGTAATAAAGTATTGGTATTTCTTTGCTAGACTTTTACTAGAAGAAGTTATAAAGAATAAAGTGCAACATTTGGGATTGAAACTCAAAAGAAAGATTTTCATTTATTTTGGAGGAAAGTTTGAACAAATTATACTTTCAGTACTGGCCATTTTATTTCTTCTTTATTTAAAACATTGAAAGTATTATGGGATATTGTACTAAAGGATTGAGTTATTAAGACTGTGCAGAACATATAGTCTGAATAAAATCATGTTTTACTGACTCTATTAGATATATTTACATTTGGCATATAATGTGCTCATGAATATTATGACCCCAAAGAGAAAATGAGACTAAAAACTATCCTTCAACATCCGAGAGATGAGAGAGTTTATGTCTGTTCTCTCCAAATCTGAGAGAAACTGTAATTTTAAATTCAACCCTTTCCCCAGGCAATCAATGCTGAATGAAATTCAGATTTTTATGTTTTATTCCCAACTAAACATTTATTTTCCCTTGATTAAAATATTTGTCATTGTAGACATTAATTCTGCAACAGACTTAAACTTGCCAGTACAGGTGGCTTTTTCTGAAGTGAGATCCTGATTTCTTTATTGAAATAAAAATGGTTTAATCACACATTTATGCATTCTTGCCTCAAAGTATTTATACTCTGAGATCCAATGATAGGGCAACCATTGAAAGTTGATGTTATCATAATTCCATTCTTAACTTCTGGTAGATATCTTGCTCCCTGATGAAAATGATGAATGCTCCAATAATAGTAAGAAAAATAATCTGTGCAGCTCAGACAAAGAATAAATTCTAAATGACATTATTTCTGGTGTAACATATTGCAATAAAGCTTTCTTGTATGGAGAGTTTTATAAATCATGGTATGTGATCTGAGTTGGAGTATTCAGTAGAAGATAAGGAAGGACATTCCAAGCAAAAATACAAACATAATTAATAGCATTTATCCATTGGAGTTTGTTCTAACTAGAAATAAGACAAAAATATGATTCAATGTAGATTATAACCTACTTGGGAGTCAAAATATATTCTTCCTCTCTGTTGTTACAAGTACAAAGATCTGTTAATTTACTTATATTTTTAAGATCAGTTGTGCACTATTGTCACACTGAAAGCAAAAGTTAAATCAATAAATACAGAACACCCACTGTAACCCCTTTAAAACACATGCATCCTAAAGGAGGAAAAAGGAATATTAAAATATAAGTATGATAAACACAGTATAGGTAGCTTCTCAAAGCAAAGGTTAAATCAGTCTGGGCAAGTTGCAACAAGTGGAAGAGAAAGAAGCCAAGGAATTTTTCATGACAGAGAAGGCAAGTTGCTTGCTTTTTAAACAAAAGATCAATAAGAAATAGAAAAGAAAAGTAAAAAGAGAAAGCCATTTTAGTCTGAGGAAGTGATGAGGCTCTAGAGATTATGAATGATTTTAGCATATAGAGTGTAAGCCTGTGGTTAATAAAAATTTATAGATGAAATAACGCCAAGAGGTTGTATCCGGGAGGCCCTACATAACAGGCTGAATTACATGTTGAACCAGAAGTGTGGAAAAAAACATTGAAGAGTTTAAAAAGAGAATACAGATACAGATCTGTATCTGCTGGATTTGAGGATTTATTATTAAAGCAAGAAACCAGAATTCACTAAGTGAGAGATGATGAGAACCCTTTAGGGCAGTAATCCTAGGGATAGAGATTATGGATTGATCTCAATGAATGAATCAAAATATTTCTGTCTTTCTAATTAGATTCTATAAACTTGAGAGCTGGAGAAACAAACTTTAATTTACTTTCATCTCTGTAGTTCTGGTTTATTGATGGAAAGTAGTAGCAATATATAAACTAAAATATAAAGGGAGAAATTGCTATATACCTATAAGACTGAACAAGTTTGTTTATCATTGTTGCATTTCAAACCATCAACTAAAATTGCAAGGAACATATACACTATATTCACAATAAAAATATAAAGGAGCAAAAACCACCTTCAAGAGTTAATATCATTGCATAACCTAATAGAAGGGGAAGAAATGGAATAAACCATTGGAAAGAAACCTGACATCTACTTGGAAAAAAAATAATGAAAAGGACAAAACTGGTCCAATGTACTTGACGCTCTGAGAGTGAATCATTTCCTACTCTTCTTAGTTCTTGTGATGTGAGGCCCTCTTTGGCTTCTGGAAGCATAACTAAAACCTGTGCCTAAAACTAACTCCCTCTCCTCTGCCTCTCTTCAGTTATAGACGTGTTTATCAGTGGATGTGAGGACAGGCCCAATTCAGGATGATCTCACCTTAGCATTCTTAACTAAATTGTATCTGCAAAGAACGTTTTTCCAAATAAGATAACATTCAGAAGTTCCATGAGTTAGTTCACGAGAACATATTTCAGGAGATTAAAATTCACCTCAATCCACACCCCATCCTCCCAGATTAAAACATGTCACTTCTCCTTGTTAAATATGAACTGGCAGCTAAGGAAAATTGTGAAGAAAGTAGAGAATGAGAAGTTGATGGATACAGAAGTGAGTGGAAGGAATTATGAGAAAGAGAGATGAGATGAAGTGAAGGTCATTGCAGAGGAATTTTCTATAGGAAAAGAAACAACTGACTATTTGATATTGATGTGAAATAGGTGCATCCTCAGTCAACACAAAATGTAAGCCTACAGCATAGTAGTTATGGTCTTTGATGTATTTAAAGTGGTTTAGTCATTGAGAGAAAGCAACACAGAAAGAAGGTGGTCTTGGTTAATATCTTCAGGAAATCCTGAATATGTTCTCTATGGAGACCGTCAGCTCATTGAACCCTTTGCAGTTGAATCAAATTTCTTTCTTTGATGAACAGCTCAACAAAGTCCCTCTTTGACTACCACATGTAGAAAGGAGTAAGTGCTACAGCTAAAGAAGGACAAAAATAGGGAATTATAAATACTCAATAAATTGTTGTTGGTAGAAAGAGGTGAGAGGAAGAGGATAATCTAGCACATAGCTGCAGCACAGAATGAGGAATATAATATGCAAAGTTATCTATGTGACTTTATTTGATACCATCATTGCCAGGAATAGGTTCAAAATATGTAAATTATTGTAGTAATCACTACTTGGTAGGCGTTTGTTTCAAACATAGGGAGGAGATACATATGACTAACTCTGGAGTTATATATTTCCAAGAATATTTAGAGAACTTCTGACCTAAAAATTCATGATATGAACTATGAGGTAGGTTGAGTAGAGTGGAAATAAAGTGATTGTAGTATTTTGTAGAAACAAGCAAAAACAGACAAGTTTCCTTACTTCAGTCATCACAGGGCATGATTTACATAGTTAGGGGCCAGTTGGAGAAGACAGAATGTGCATCCAAAATAATAAGCTGAGCCTCTTAAGAACAATAATTTCCCTTGATTTTAAAATTTATATATATTTATTTATATATACTTACCCTAAAATGTCAGCCTAGTGCTCTTGAGGAACACCAAACAAAGGGAGGGGTTTTCTCTGCACTATTTTCCTCTGCCAAAGGACCGATCCTCCAAAAGGGACTCTGTTGTCATAAATCCCCTCTTGTCTTAGTCACTTTCTCATTGCCAAGACATAATATCCAATGTATATAACTTAAAGGAGGAGAAGTCTATTTCAGCTCATGATTGTGGTCCATGGTTGCCTGGGTCCAAAACAGAAGCAAGGTGGGAGAGAGACTCAGGAAAGGAAAATCTGCTTATATGAGGCCACCCAGGAGGCAGAGACAAAGGAAACAGAGGAACCAAGGAAGGTTATGCTCTTTCAGGTAGTGCTCCAGTGACCCACTTAGCACTAAACCCCAGCTCCCAATAGCACATTCAGCCATAAATTCATGAACCAGTGAATCCACTGATGAATACAGTGCTCCCATGACCAAGCCACATTAGGCTTTAGGGGTGTACTCCAAGAGCCAAAGCATAACATTCTGCCCCACCACGATATCCATCACTTTATGCAAAATGCATTTTGTATCTTTCTATGTTTTATCAAAATTTTAACAGTTACATCATTGACAAAATTTCCTGTGGGATTCAAGGCAAACTCTTAGCTGTAACCTCCTATAAAAATCAAGGAGAAAGTTACACACTTCTGATAAACAATGGTCTAACATAAATATTCTTATTTCGAAATGGGAAAAAATAAGAGACTAGAAAGAATAGTGAAAAAACAAGATCAAAACCTAGTGATCAAAACCCAAACATTAAATCTTGTAGCTCCATGTCCTGCAGCCAATGCAGTGGTGGTGAGTTATGAGCTCCAAAGGGCATGGATGGCTCAACCTCCTTGACATTGCCAGTTGTATCCTTCATGACCTCTCTCTTGGAGGGGCTTTGGTCACTGCCTGTGGTTTTCCTCCATAGAATTTCCATGTTCCTGGCTTCTCCAAACAGCAAGGATCTCCACTGTAGTTTTGGCTTTTCTCTTACAGTTTCACCCATTGCCCTCTCCAGAGAACATTGACTGGTCACACAGGCTTTCTTCTGAAATATGGGTTGAAGTCTCTTTGGTCCCACAACTTTGACTTTCTGTAGTCCTTTAAAACCAATACCATGGAAATGATGCCAAGATCGCCCAATAATTAGAGCAATAATTCCTCTAGATGGGATCATGGCTACAGAGGCCTGTGCATACCTGAATGGCTGAGTGACTGTGAACAGTATTCCAGGAAACTTACTCCCTAGCTGACCCTTCTAGGGCACAGTTCCTTGGGGCTCCCTTTTTCAATGAAAGTTACAGATTTGCACACTTGAGTATATGATAGGTGGTGCCTTGTGGATTTCTGAGATGCCCTATGGGCATCCTTTCTATTACGCTGATACTTTGAGTCTCACAGTCAATAGAGACTTTGTTCCCTACTGGAACGTCCTGAGCCTGGTTTTTATCATATTAATTTTTTTATCAGCATATTGGTACTCTGAGCTCTGACGAAAAATCTCCTAATGAGCTTGGCTTACAGGATTTTAGGGATTCTCTAGGCAGCATCTCTAAATATTTCCAACCCTCTCCTTTGAACAAGTTCTAAAGGTTTCTTTTTTTTGGTGTTGTTGTTAAATTCTTTCATTGGTACATTGTAGGTATACAACACAATTACATTTCTCATTAGGAATTGTACCTTTACATAATGCATCTTGGTTCTTATTTTTTCCCCATTCCTAGCCCTCCCTTCACACCCTCCATCCTTC